>CM043020.1:33661150-33869445 GCA_023690525.1 Holotrichia oblita
CAGTAGAAGATACATTAACGTTTCAAGTACGATTGCCAGGAAAATTAAGAGTTACTTGTCAATCTATACCCAATATTTTGAAACGAGAAAAATTATGTCCCTACAAATTAATGCATGACCTCAACGAGGAAGATTTGGATAAGAGAACGCAATTTTGAGAAATAATAATAGAAAGATGCAACAATGATGATAATCTTGCAACAAACATTCTACTTTGTGGTGAAGCCACATTTATACTAAATGGTACGGTCAGTAGACATAAAAGTTGATATTAAGAACGCAGCAACCCTTACCAGATGGACTTAATGCCCAAAAAAAGTGTGGACCGGTATTCTGTTACTGCTGGCAAATATCTTCAGCTTCCAGAAAAGCAGGTGCTATTATTATTATAATACTACTATTATAAATTTACTCAAGAAAGAACGGCGGATTAGGCCATTGTTTAGCAATGATCTGGGCCTAACTTGAAAATTTACTTTGTTCATTTTTATTAAACTTTATTTTTAATGCGTTTTCAATTTACAACAATAAATGCTATTTTTAAAATGTTTTTTTAAGTGATCTAATAAAACAATATCAAAATAAAATGATAAAGACAAGCTTTTTCAAAAAAAGAAAAAGCACAAATTGGTTGCCATAGCAATTAAATCAAGAACAATTACTTAGCAAACTATATACGTTCCTCTTTTCACTTATAGTGGATCCAGATTTGAGTTCAATACCATCTTCAGAACCCCCAGATGAAATACCTCGGGCCGGTACCTGACTGTGTTCCTTCAAGAGAACCTGATATTGAAACACCGGTTCCCACAGGCTTTGTTTCTGTGCATATTATACCGACAACTCCACTACCACCGGCATTACCTTCATTACCTCCGATTCCTCCAGACTCTGTATCGCCTAATCCATCATCTGACTCACATGCGACTGCATTTAGTTGTTCCTACGAAGGGCAATTTTACTATGAAGGAGAAGTCTGGCGTCCTAATCCATGTACTAACTGCACTTGCTTATCAAGAGATTTTATGCAAACTGATAGATAACTGCGTTAGCTGTAAAGTCATTTTTAGTATTAGAAATAATAAGTTTTCTAGCAACGTATCAAAATTCTAGCCGCAACATCAACATCGTCAACGACTCCATTACCAACGCCGATACCTGACTATGGTTCCGCTGCTTTGGGTCCAGGTGATAATTCTGGGCCATATTATGATCCAGTACCGGGATCACGGGGCGAACCTGGTTATCCAGGCCCTGGTGGGCGACCAGGTGATCAAGGAATACCCGGACAACCAGGAACACCCGGCGTACCAGGTCTACCTGGTCCACCTGGCCCAATTCCAGATTTGTCAGTATATTATCAACAATTAGCATTGTCACAGGCTGGGCAAGATAAAGGCCCATCTGGTCCCAGTATAGTACCAGAACAGTTTCAATACTTACAAGCACAAGTTGGACCGGTCGGTCCTAGAGGACCTCCTGGCCCTTCGGGAGCAGCTGGTCCTCAGGGCTTTCAAGGTGGTAGAGGAGAACCTGGGGAACCAGGAATGCCCGGGGTTGTCGGACCGCCTGGACCGCGAGGACTGCCCGGACCACCGGGAAAAGATGTAAGTTAATATATACATGTAAAAAATATACGCATAAATGTCTAAGTAATTATAGGGAGAGTCGGGAGAAGATGGCGAAGTAGGACAACAAGGACCAGCAGGTCCAGCTGGGCCAAGAGGATTGCCCGGAATACCAGGCTTACCGGGAATGAAAGGTCATCGAGGATACCCAGGCTTGGATGGTCCTAAAGGTGAACAGGGCCAACAAGGCGAGAAGGGAAATGTGGGAAACCCGGGGTTGATGGGACCCCTTGGTCCAATGGGTCCTGCAGGCCCAAGAGGGGAACGAGGACGTGAAGGACCTCCTGGGCCACCCGGAATGCGAGGAATAGACGGAATAGCTGGGCCACCAGGATTACCAGTAAGTTTTAATCGTTAAAACTGTAGCATAACACAGTTAAGCGGACAATTTAACATTTAAGTTTGTATAAGTGCTTACTAGTAATTGGAAGCAGTATATGGTAAATAGAATATGATCTTCAAGATGTCATCATAGTATGATGATCATACGGTAGACCTATATTGTAGCAAATTTATATAAAATTTAGTCCGTATACGAGTATAACACAGTTTGCTGACAGTGTAGTGGCTTTATCTTACTTATTCCGTATTGTTTTGATGCATTATCTAGTTAATAAGCTGAACATATCTGTTGGTGCTTGTTTGTTCTAACAGCAATTGTATTTGTTACTAATTTTTTCTTGTTTTTATGCTTCGCGTTGAGTTCACAATCATAAAGGTTCTCCTTATTAATTGTCGTTTCTGAACTAACGAATAAACAAAATTTGTTTAATATTTTTGCTCTGACAGGCGTGACTGAGCACGAAATTATTACTCCAGCCAAAGTCTTCCAAAAGTAGCGGTGTTACCTTCTATAAAATTTTCTATTGTCAACACACCATCTAATCACAATAGTGAGTAGCCCTTGATGAAAGGAGGTCAAGTTCAAACCTTAGCACTTTTCCAAAAAGTTCTGGAAACACGGTGATCATAATGGTGATATACTGTTATGTTGTGCAAATTTTAATATTATATTTCTAAACTTTGGTAACAGCACTGCTAATTTCTTTATAGCGATCCTTAAAACGAACGGACTTCATCAAGTTGTTCGAATGTCACTAAGGCTGATTGGAGGTACAGGTACAGGTTACTGCTGTTCATGGCTCTTCAAATCACTGCTTCACGCCCTACTACATTGCAATAGGTATCTATCACGCCGCTTTATTCTTTTCTAAAAATCTATAGATCTATCAACCAAGGGGCCTTTCTTCACATTCACCTGTGGTTCTTCAAAATTTCAACTTTTTTCTTTACATATATTTACTTACGGTGAACCTTCAGGAGTGGCATGTATAATGTTGATGTTCGTTTCCTTCATTCGATCACTCCTCCTACACATCGTACTACCTTTTTTGACAAATCATTGAGACCTCGATATTATAATCAATTTTTGGCAGTATTGTTTTGCTTTTCCATTTATTTGTTGCTATTTTGTTTATTATTACGTGTATTCGATAAATTTATTATTGTATTTAAAAATAGTGTAATGTGACCTTGACTTTTCAAATTTGATGATGAATGAAATCAAACAATTAGACGTTTTAAACTATAGGTGAAGCATAGTTTGAATGCAATGGCCAATCAATAATTTTTACAGCTGCATGGAGAAACAACTGTAGTAAATTGTGACTAGATGGGGCTATTCTTATTGTCAGTATATACATACATCACTGATCTGAACAGAATTTACTAATAATGAAAACCAAACAACATAAAGTTGGTTGTTTTGTAAAAAATTCTTAGATTACTCGGACACCCCAGGGTGTCTATTAAGTACCCCCTTAAATTTTCGACGCATCACAGTTTCGTGCGCTATGAGGGCTTTATTAATTATCTTAGTTTTTAGATGGGCCCACAAAAAGGAGTTTAAGAGCAACAAATCGGGCGACCTTGCTGGTCATTCAATATGGTCTCTCCTTCCAATCTATTGCCCAGGAAACCTTTGATTTAAATACTGTCGAACAGAGAGTGTGTATAGTGCGGAGGAGCTCAATTCTGGTGAAAAAAATAACTGATCTGCACTATACTGATCAACATTCTCAAAAATCTTAGTCAACATCGGATCTACGTTGTTTTCTAATAGTTCCAAATACATTTCTTCTTCCAAATTACCATCTAAGAAATGATCCAAAAATTTCAGCACACGTTTAATATGCTCTTCGCGAATTATCTGCGGATTGGAATCTTCAGCGGCAATAGCGGCAATTATGACGGTTAACTGGACCATTTAAATAAAACGAACATTCATCAGAAAAGCTAATGTTATAAAGGAAATTTGGATTATTAATTGCGCGGTTATTTATCACTTCACAAAACTCTAAACGGCGATCACAGTCGTCTTCATAAAGTTCCTGTACTAAATGAATCTTATAGAGATGGAACTTACATACATATATAAACATATACAGGATGATTGGTGAGAATGGCCTATTAAAAGTATTATACAAACCGAAAGAAATTTTAAAACGAAATTTTATGGCTAGATATGGTTGAATATCAGCTATCACGTGAAAATATTCTTGAATAAATATCACTTCCGGTTAACCAGAAGTGGGCATCAGCTTCGGTTTTTTAAATAGCATGCTATAAAATAAATTACAGAATCGGCTTCTACATCGAATTTTATACATATTTTATGTACCATATCCTATACCTAAATACCATTCCTCCTGAGTTATTCGCAATTAAAGAAAAAAAGTGACAGATACCGATCTTACTTTATAGTGATATTACGTCACGTAGGAGTAAGAGAGACGAATGAAATTTTGCATACGCGCAGCTGATTAAATCGTTTATAACTTATTCACGTTCCATTTTAGGTACAGGAACACCTAATACGGATTAAAACAGAATCTTTTATAGAATCAGAATATCTAAGAAGATATATACCTTTCCATTAAAAAAAAAATTACTTTCCGCGGATTGAACTTATTTATAAGCAACTACGTTTTTAAACACCATGTATAATGTTACAGAGAAGAACTTCATATGTTGTGTAACTACACAATATCAGCTGCGCGTATGCAAAATTTCATTCGTCTCTTTTACTCCTACGTGACGTAATATCACTATAAAGTAAGATCGGTATCTATCACTTTTTTTCTTTAATTGCGAATAACTCAGAAGGGGTGGTATTTAGGTGTAAAATTTGTCGTAGAAGCTGTCTCTGTAATTTATTTTATAGTACGCTATTTAAAAAATCGAAGTTGATGCCCACTTCCGGTTAACCGGAAGTGATATTTATTCAAGAATCTTTTCACGTGATAGTTCATATTCAACCATATCTGGCCATAAAATTTCATTTTAAAATTCCGTTCCGTTAAGAGAAGTGAAACTTCAGCAAATTCTAATGTCAGGAGAAGCACGCCCACTATTCTCATGATATAACCATTCTCTCGAGTTGGAGAATAGGGGTCTTGGTAGAGCGCATCAAGTTAGGAGGTTAAATTTATAACGTGCATGTGTACCCCTACAAAACAAATTTGATGTTTTGGTATTTTTTTTCAAAGAAATCACCATTTCAGTGATAATTCATCTGTTTCGTTTTCGATGCGCCATACTGTATGTACAGGAGATAAATATGTATGTCAAAAAAGCATATTAAAACCATACCTAAATAAACTTGATCGCCTAATGCCTATATCACACTGAAAGTGTAAATAAGGGTTTGTAAATGCCTTAAAGGCAAAGTTGCTACAGATATACTCACCACAAAAAAGGTGTGGAAAAAGTGTAGCGGGAACACCCAAAGAATTATTACCAAAAAGTTAACGAAATGATATTCACAATAGAAGTACAATTGAATAAACAAGACGACAACGTTTATATTCGTAGGTGACCAGTTAACTTTTATAATAATTACGTGGATGCTTCGTATACTAATATAACACAGCTGTATTTTAAATATAATTTTTTTCTCCAATTTACCATTACAGCCGCCATTCTGTTCAAAGATATCAAAATAGCAGTAAGTAAATGGGAACTTAGCAAATGGACAAAGATAGGTATATCAACAGAATTGAGAATTAGTAATAAAGACAAGAACCATACAAAAATAGTGCAAATAATATGTTCCTGGGACCATTAAATCACTGGACCTTGGGACCTTTAAACCGTAACTTGGTGGACGGAATTAATATTTGTTTTAATAAAAATCATGCGTACCATGATAAAGGCGCGCAAACGTTTTGAATAAATCTATTTTTCTTTATCTTATTGTCAGTATATACTATGGCAGTTTTATCAAAGTATATAGTAGTTATGGCAGTTACTATGTTTATAATTATAGCTGCGAAAATATTTGGTACACGCTTATCGACACCCCACCATTGACTTTGTACAACAGCCATTGTAGGTCACTGTTTTTTCTTTTGTTTGTAGCATACATAATTTTACAGCCGTAACAATTCGGTTCAAAGCACCTGCTCAATGCTGTGACTAACACATGTATCTGATCGTTAACATGTATGCTGGATTGAACGACCTAGAAGACTCCAAACTTTTCATAACTTCATTTATTTGTTTAGGGATCCGTAGGAAAACCCGGTCCACCTGGATTTCCCGGAAATCCTGGTATAAAAGGAGATCAAGGTGCAATTGGACCGAAGGGAAGTATAGGTTTACAAGGACCAAGAGGTAAAATGTATGATTTCTTATTGTAGTTTATTAAAATTATGTCAATGTTAAGGCGAATCTGGAAGGCCTGGGCAATCAGGTGAAGCTGGTCCACCGGGACCAGCAGGAAAGGATGGTTATCCTGGCGAGAAAGGAAGTCCAGGACCACAAGGGTTTACTGGACCGCCAGGTTTTCCAGGTGCCAGAGGTGCTCCAGGAATCGCAGGTAGCCCTGGTGAAGCTGGTCTTAAGGGAATGCAGGTTAGAAATATGATAGAAACGTAATTTTCTTCAAGAGGTATAATCATGTCTTTAGTAATTAGTATCCGGAACAACTCGGAAGAGTTGTATAAGGAAGAGGCGCTCCATTTCTGCACAGATCAGATAATTGGCAAATCAGCATTGCTAGAATAGTACTGAATAGTTTCACTACATTAATTGTACTTACATCTTTATTCTCTTGTAGTGAGCTAGCGAAACGACAGCCAAGTAAATAATCACCAATTCCCCTATTAAATTTTCCGAGTTCTTCCGAAGCATACTGTATACTCGGTTGATTTAAAACCGACTCACCCGACAAGCGACGTAAACCTAACGTCGCACACAGAAACTTTCAACATTTAACTGGATGTTTGTAGGAATAAAGCAATTTGCTTATGAACAGGTAAAATATCTACGTAATGCGAAATGAATGGAATGATCGCTGCAGAAATATACATTCAGAAATATATATTCAGATACTTTTAATATCTGCATTATTACGTAGTATAGCGTTTGCCAACACCCATTACCATTAATGACATATAAACGCAAATAAAATAATTATTGTGTTTCTTCTTATCACTACTTAAGTGAATTTAATAATATGATACAAATCGATTTTAGATCCATAACAAAAATTATTTATCAAAGCGGATAGACAGGAATCTATGTTCATCTCAAGTTTGTTTCGTTAAAAACATTGATTTTATTCTAGAATTAATAACAAAACACTCAGTAAACAAATAATAATTTATTTCAAATAATAAAGAAGGTAAACGAAAAGGCAGTCAAACTGAAAACAAATTAATACACAGAAAAAACTTTTTAATTATTGGTTGGTTCTGAAGGACATTTTCTGCACCATCATGCGAACATTCATTCTCTAAAGTATATGTAATAGACTTTTATATCTTGCCCGCATACATATTCTTACTCATGTAATTTCTTAATTACATAAATACTTAGAAATATAGTGAAATTGTATGCCATAGCGATTTAACTATACATATGTTAAGATCGCATTAAGAAATTACGGTTTGGGAATTTATAAATGATCCCTTGCATATGAAACTGGATTTAATAGAAAAATATATTGTATATACATATAAATAGTAATTGACATACAGTTGATCATACTATTACTGCTTTGCATTCAGGTACCGCAATAAAGCATAGTTTTATCGGATTTTATGGCAGTTTGAGTCGATTCTAAATCAACCGACTGTACGTGTAAGTTTGTGCATGTACCTAGACAGGAAATGCATCTTTTACAAATAATAATAAGTATATAATGTTTCGTTGTCCCCACACTTGAAAACTTGTGATGTTGCTGTGATCCATCTTGCTTATTAGGGAACTCCGGGAGAAAGAGGATACAAAGGAGAGAATGGCATGAAGGGGGAAACTGGAGCACCTGGTCCTCGTGGTATACCGGGTCCTGTTGGTATTGAAGGAAAACGTGGTAAACGGGGAGGGCGTGGTCCTACAGGTCCACCAGGAATACAAGGTGAACGTGGACCGCCAGGTACAACAGGGTTACCGGGACCAGATGGTGCACCTGGCCCTAAAGGTAACAAAGACCAACATATAATAACAATCTTTTTCCAGCCTTTTGCCTTCAGGTCAAGCGGGTGAAACAGGACCTCTAGGCCCACAAGGTATGAAAGGTTCTCAAGGTGAACTGGGAAGACCAGGACCAACTGGTGCACCGGGATTACGAGGAGGAACAGGTAGACCGGGACCTCCAGGTAAACCCGGGAATTCAGGTGAGCGAGGTATACCAGGCGCAGATGGAAAACCTGGTGAACCCGGTCCTCAGGGTTTACAGGGATTGCCTGGACCTCTTGGAATACCAGGAGAAAGAGGACCACCTGTAAGTCTAACACACAAAAATTCTATATATTCAAACCGTATTAATATTTTAATTTGATATATTGGAAACTGATCCAAAGATATTTAATATAGATAAGTAATGTTTATTACCACATCTAAATGATAAACACAGTGCTTCTGTTTTAAAGTTTATCGCTAGTGCTATGCTAGTCCCTTTCCTGGTCTCTTCAGGTTCAGTCTTTCCATTTCAATTTGCTTTATTGATACTGTCGAATTTATAACGTGTAGCGCTTAATCCCACTCAATTTCTTTCCTTCCGGGTACTGTTGGAGGATCAAATTTACGCTTACAATTTCCATTCGAGTAATTAATTTTTCGGCAAGCTTAATCAATTAAAAGGTTCTCGAGCTGCCTGATGTAAATTTCTGTAAATAGATAATTATTCTTTTTATTGAACTCAAGGGCGATGCAGGAAAAGACGGGGAGCCAGGTCCACCTGGTGCCCATGGTCCGCGTGGCGACCCGGGAAAAGATGGCTTGCCAGGTTCACAAGGACCCCAAGGTCCACCAGGAACAGATGGCGAAAGAGGTCCACCAGGATCATCTGGTCCGCAAGGATTTCAAGTATTAAAGAAGCTTTGACTAATAATGAGGTTATATATATATTTATCTTTATTCCGATTTTCTTTAGGGACTTCCCGGAGCTCCTGGTAACCCCGGTGCTTCAGGCAAAGATGGTGAAATGGGATTACAGGGTCAACCAGGTATTCCGGGTGCTGCAGGAGCCAGAGGAGAGCGAGGATTTCCCGGAGAAAGGGGACCCATTGGACAACCAGGTCCGCCAGGACCGAGAGGTCCAGCAGGCGTACAAGGGCAGGATGGACCTTCAGTATGTCAAATATACATATTCGATAACCTGCATAATTTAGTATGTAATAGGGCCCTCCTGGATCAAAAGGAGATAAAGGCAACCCAGGTCATCCGGGATTCGTGGGCTTACCAGGTATGAGAGGTTCACCGGGATTACAAGGGGAGAAAGGAGAGCGAGGATCATTAGGTCTAATGGGCCCAGAAGGTCCTCCCGGTAAACAAGGTGAAAGAGGAATTCAAGGTCCATTAGGGCCACCAGGTCCACCTGGAGAACCAGCTGAACGTGGCGAACCAGGACCTCCAGGTATTCCTGGTGAACCGGGTGCCCCAGGTGGACTAGGAGAAAGAGGACCAGTAGGTCCACCTGGCCTACAAGGATTTCCGGGACCACAAGGTTTAATAGGTTTACCGGGTATGAAAGGTGAACGAGGACATCTTGGCGCCAAAGGAGAACAAGGAAACCCGGGGCTAATTGGAAAACCAGGAGAATCAGGTCCACCTGGTCCCATAGGTCTTACCGGGGCAAAGGGTGCAAGGGGAGAACAAGGGGCCCGAGGAGAGGCAGGCATGATAGGATCTCCGGGAAGACCAGGTGAACCAGGATTACCAGTACGTTATATATTTTTGTTTTATATCACTATTTTAATTTATTATTAGCGATCAGAATCTATACTAAAAGCAATTTTCATTTAATAAAAGTAAAATCAAACTTACATATTTCTAGAGTTTGTAATAAGGTAGTAGTCTCGCGATCGGTAAGGGACAATTTTCTTCATTTATATTTCAAACTCTAGGAATAGTAGTATACATACAATCACTGCAGAGTTTAATTATTTTATACAGTAATTAATAGTGTAGATAATACCGTGTTATTATTAAAACATTTTGCTGTTGAAGCGAATGAAGTCCGATGAGTCAAAAAATCTTGTTTTAGAAAGGTGAAAGTAGTTTAATCAACAAAAGGCAAAGTTATTGTTGACTTTAAAAAATGTAATATAACTATCGACAGCACATAGTGTGCGTCCTTTTTGCATAAATTAAAGGACAATATTAACGCGAAATGTCTAGTAGAATTATCATATACTTTGGATATGGCTATTAGTAGATATGTTTTATTTTCTAATTTCAAAAAGACCTTCATTATAAGGACTATAGTGAGTTGTAGAAGATTTTGAGATTAGATTATTTTTACAAGGATATAGAATTATTAATAGACAATTGTAATATATGTATTATAATTATATAATAATATATAATTATATTATTCTATGCCAGGGCGAGAATTTATAGCAATTAGTTCTTCACTGGATCTCTTGGTTCAGAAGTAAAACACTAAACACTTTAACCCACAAAACATCAAAAAACTTACTAAAAACCGACGCATTTTGACAGCAAGTTGATAATGACAGTTTTGCTGTCGAAACGCGTCGGCTTTTAGTAAAAAATGTTTGGTATTTTGTGGGTTGAACTGTTTAGTGTTCCAGCAATAATTGTCTTGGTTAAAATTACTAAAGCATTTATCCATAACGGAAGCTGCTATTAATCCACCAGTGGACATATTTGTGTCTCGGCTAAAATATAGCTACTCCATCTATTCAGTATCAGCCATGAACACTTTCACTCATGTGCACCGTTAATTATGAAAGGTTTTTGGCAAATAATATTACCACAAATTTCAATTTGTCCTTTTTATAGTAATTCTTCGATATACTTAAATTATATATTTTTTTATCAATTCAAGTTTATTTCTTAAGATGGTTTTATTGTTCTGTAAACATTTTCACAAATCTTTCGAAAAAAAAAATGCGTTTGCAGTTTATTTACTTTTAAGAGCAACAATATTGTTTTTGCTAAATTTTTGAATTATTAATATATATATTTTCCCACCTTTATGTAACATAATTATCTTTTAATTCCTGAATTATTTCCACTTGTAAGTCAATAAAACAACAAATAATTAAATACCAATTTATTTAACCTTTTTATGAAATTCTCGACAACTTTTGCGCATAATTATGTATGGCTCGATTACGACAACAACACGTCTAATGTTCGTCTGCAACTCAGGAATTCTTTGTGGATTTCACGAACCGCCAAAGAAAGAAGTCGCATAAGGTTAAGTCGCAGAGTGTGGAAATCAATTCCGATTGCCGGTTGACGTTGATGATACGTCTAAAGGATTTTTCCCACAACAAATTAATTGTTTCACGTGCCGTGTAACAAGTTGTTGTTGTTGTTTCATGATCCAGTTCAACAGTTTCCATGAAAACTACGTTAGCATGTTGCGATAGCAATGTTCTGCACAATTTTCGGAAAAGTATAACCTTATTACTTCGCCAGTTCTGAATCTGCACCAAACATAACTTCTTGTGTATACAACGGCTTTCCATGAATTACTCGATGATTCTATTCACTCAAAATCTGGCAGTTTTGAGTGTTCATGTATTTATTAAATTGGTAATGTGTGCCTCATCGCTAAAGATAACTAACTCTCCACGCTATTCATGGTCTACTGACTTACGTTCGTGTAACAACTGCGTCTGTTGACCACGCAGATGTAGATCCTAAATGAATATGCGGTGCAGGATGCTTATCAGATTATTCAATTGGTGAGTAAGTCGGCGAATCGATGCTTCTGGACGTTCGGTAACGCTATCACACATAACGCAATGTGTTTGAGAGGTCGGCCTCTACTAGTGTCCTCGAATTTCTGAATTCTTTTTTGTGTGTGTGTGTAGTCGGTGCTTAGTTGCAGTGATTCCGTAAGCTGTATCGAGTGTATGGCTAGCTCTGCAGCTCTCGCGGTGTAGTCTTCGTGTGTGTATAATTGTCTTCAAATAGCTTTATAACAGCCTCATACCGCCTTTTAAAAAGCCGCACTGTTAATCACTTTCCTCCCAGCAGCGAATGGTAAGTCGATTCGAATTTCCATTCTTCGAGAAAATGTTACCGTCTCTCCGGAGAATTGAAACCCGACTTCCCCCGTCAAACGCCGCACAACTGCGGCTATAGATCCGTTTTATATTATTTGAACTTTTGAGGGATTTGATGTATTTTGTTGAGAAAAAATCCATAAAGTCTGCAAACTGTTTCCGCATAGGATTCTTTTTAATTATACTGCAATTTCAAAACAATAACGTATTGTTCCGCCGTGTGATGATCCATGACTACTAATCGCAACAATGGCAGATGATGGATCTTATAGTTTCAGAGCCGCCAATCTTAGTGAACCAAAATAGAGCGCATGTTAAATCTTACCCTGAATGGAAAACCCTTTGCAATAGCGGCCGTTATACATATTTCACACAATTTGGTATCGAGTTCCTTGGTTTTTTGAATATTTATTTACTGCAACTCTGATCTGAAATGTATCAATCTTGACGTTTATAATATTCTGACAGAATATCTTTGATAAATCCCTAATGTAATAGTATATTATTCAATGAGCGAGTAATAGCCATTAATCGAGAGTAGAATACTATACTTTATCTATATCAGGAAAAAAAAAACAATATAAATTTAATAACATGTACCTATTATCTATTATTAATTTTTGTCAACATGATAATTATAATTAATAGTAATATTACTACAATTATTAACAGTTACAGGTGGACTTTCTCTACCCGTCATATTATAAGTAGTACTTCCTGTGGTACTGCTAATATTGTTAACACTGTATATGGTACTGTTATTCTTGGTAATTACTTCCACAATTTTTTTCCTCGTTCTAACTTGTTATTTATGTTGTCGTTGATGTAACCTTCGGCAACTGCGGTTGATTTCTACCCTCCTAGTTTTTTCACAGCTGTGATGTCACCACCCCCGCTCACACAAATTGTTGCCGATGATTGATGAAATGAATGACCCGTGTAAAGTTCAGGATCTTTCAGTTTTACATAGAAACATAGCAATTTGTTTGCCCATAGCAGCCAACTTATTTATGCCAACATTTTTTTTGGGGGCATTTACCATTCTGGTAATTTAAAAATAAAGAGTTTGATGTGGCATGAGGTGGTCGCAGTAAAATATATTTTCTACAAATTTCGTAAAATTCACCTGACACGGTAAACGATCTAGATATTTTTGTTTTGGTGACAGGTATATAGGTATTGACTATAAGAGCTCCGTTGGAATCTTCTATACCTTCAATTTTCATGGAATGTAACTCGTTCGTGCGGCAGGCTCCCATTAAACCCATTATTAATGCAACCTGTGCAACACACTAATGACATTTTGAAATTTCGTTTTTGATTATTTACTTTGGTCAGTAGAAATGGATGATCTGGTGCTTCTTTAAGAAATTTATTCAGTTCCTCCGGTGTAAAAATATTGGCTTTTTTAGGTCGATGGCCTTCGGACTGGCGTTTTAGGAACGCTTGCAGCTTCATATAATTTTCCAGATGGATGTTATCAGGGTACTTTTAAGCATCGAGTAAATAGCTCATAGTGAGGATGACTTGTACTTCTTGTTTAATTCAGAAAAATATACGAGTAACTCATTTTCAGGAAAAGAAGTGGTTTTTTGCGTTGACTACCAATCCATAAAATTCTTGTATGCGGCATAATACTGCCCCTTTGATTTTGTAGGTAGCAGACTTTCTGTTGTGATTGTGGCTAACTCCAAAATGTTAGGTTGAGTACTGGTACGCGTTTCGACTTCATCAAAAGCACTCGTACTAGTCGTAGCATTCATCTTGTACGCGAAACACACAAAATTCAAGATAGAAATTCACAAAATTCTTGTTTGTAAAACCAAATGTCATCGCTATAGCAGCCTCACACCACCCACTTGCGCTAAAATAATGCATAATGATTTAATTTTGACATGACGATTGAATAATATATTATTCCATCGAATGGTCAATATGATTCAGTTGACAAGAGTAAGACTGGCATTACTTCACAATATTCTCTTACCCAGATAGCAAATAGTATATTATACAATAAGCATTTAATGATAGCTAAAGACACGATTGTAATGAATACGAGTGTCTTAATAGCCATTAAATGCGAGTTGCGTACACTATTTTTTCTACGACCCCATAATATCTTACGTATTTCTTTAATTTTTACTATATTTAAATAGATACAGAGAACTGTCAAGTTTAATTAATTTTTATATCTGGTCAGATATATATGTAGTCACGGCCATATTGAATATCGCATTCCTATTGGATATAAACTTGTATCGTAATGAAAAATCTGTATTCCTATTCGATATAGGTAAACTTGTGTCATAATGAAAATTTGTATCGTAATGGACATCATTGAAGTACAGGTTCAGCATAACCTTGTATAATGTTTGTTGTTCTTCGTACGTTCATACATATTTATAACGTTTCAACAGCAATGGCAGCTATCGTCTTAAGTAAAATAATATTTACTTAAAATTAAAACAATTACTTGAAATTAATATCAATTGTTTATAAATTAAATTAATATCAAGACTACAAAACAGTAGTCTTAAATTAAGATCAATTCTTTTAATTTTAAGTACCTAAATGTAATTCTGTTGAAAATGACAGCTTGCTACTGAAATGTACAAATAATAATATAACGTGATCACTAGTTTTTGCGCGATTAATGTTATCGAAAATAAAATAGGTTATGATCACTGAACTTTTTTAACTATGCTAAACTAATGATGATAAAAACAAATTATAAGGTTAACCATACTATAACAAATAAATAACGACAAACAACAAATCATTATATTATAGTAAAAATCAAAAGCGAACACAATAAACGGTTACTTTAGAAAGCACTCGGAAGTCGGAATACGAACTTGTAAATTTGCTTGCAGACTCATCTAAGACGCTTGCGCATTGTGTGTATGCGCGTGTGTGCCGAACGTTCTACGCATTACCGACTCGAATAAGAAAATGGGTTTGTTTAAACTTAAATCTTACATTATGCTTGACTCATCTTTGCGCGATTGCTGTATGCTAGAATTTCAAACGTAGAGTAAGCTTGATTTAAATTAACCACGTTAAGTTGGATCGAATCAAAATGCAGCTTGCTGTAAGCTAACGTGCTATGTGGGTAGTAATCCATAGATTATATGTAGTGATAGTTGTAGATAAAAAACTTAATATAAACTTCAAAATAGTTATTTGTATATCAAGGCTGCGAAAGCGCACTTGACCGTACATACAAAGCAAAAAATTATCGCAGAGCTCGCTTGTGACCGAGTATGTTGGAGAACAAGATATACACAATACTTTTTGAGCAACCGTGTAAGTCGTTCAATTTATCACCTCCGAAAATAAAAAGTGCTGCCAATTTCGCAGTGTCTGTATAATATTGGAAAAATCGAAGCCAACTTGAATTAAGCGTCCTACTTTACGCGAGACAAGCTTAAAATATACTTGCTTTGCAAGCTCAAACTTGCGCAGAACGTTTTACGCAGTACCGACTCGAACTTTAAGGGTGTACTGCTCCTATCTCATAACACGGTAAAAGTATTTCAAACATAATTTCCAAATTTGATAAAATATTTCATCGAGGATTGAATAACTATGATCTAGGAAGATAGGCAGAGGTACCTACGAAGCCCGTTTATACTAATAATTGTCCTGAATAATTTACCACAAATTTAAAAATATCAAATTTTACGCTATCTTGAGGGCATTATAAATAATTCTACATTATATACTTTTGAAAATGGATTTGGTAGGTACCTCCATTTAACATTAGTGTATATAACGAGCCAAAGTTTTATTTCTTTTCATTAATAATAAGGAAGATATTTGTGAACAAAGAAGCAGTAGTTTTAATAAAATCTATATAAAATGTTCTGCACGTCAGCGAACACAATGTTTTTTTCGCACGTCCACTTTGAAAAACTGTATTTACTATCTCTTTCATAACTTTCGTCTCGCAGTCTACGATTAGATTCCAGTAGAGCAGCAGTACACCCTTAAGCTTATATTATACTTGGCTCATCTTTGCTGCATAACCGATTGCAGTATGCTAGAATTTCAAGCGTAGAGTAAGCTTGATTTAAACTAACCACGTTAAGCTGGATAAACAAGTGAAATTCGAATCCATATGCAGCTTGCTGTAAGCTTACGTGCTGCCGGGTTTGGTACAACAACAGAATGCAAAATAAGTTTATTACACTCCGAGATGTATTTAGTTCTAGAATAGTCTTATTTTTCTGACCACCACTGTGTACATTCACTTTTACCACTATACTATGTTATACGTATGTAGGGCCAACCAGGAAGTATAGGTCCACCCGGTGTTCCAGGCGTTACCGGAATCAAGGGTGCGCCAGGAGAACTTGGAAGGCCGGGCGCTCCAGGACTGCCAGGTCTATCAGGTGCCCCCGGGCCTGAAGGTCCTAAAGGTGAAACTGGTTCGGATGGTCCATCTGGTCCTTCTGGACCACCCGGGCCACAGGGACCTGCTGGCGATAGAGGTACACATGGACTACCAGGACCGCCGGGACAAGCAGGGTTACGAGGACAAAGAGGAGCACCGGTAATAATAAGTGCTTTTTTGCTCGTATTTAGTACTGATTATATTATAATATCATTTAGGGTGAGCAAGGTACTCCTGGTCGCCCGGGCAGTGAAGGACCGCCAGGGCCAGTAGGACCAAATGGACCACCTGGACCGCCAGGCCCAGCAGGTGATCATGGACTGGAGGGTCCTCCTGGAAAGCCAGGACAACCGGGTGTAGCTGGAAGAACAGGTGATAAAGGACCTATTGGACAACCAGGCGTATCTGGGCAACCAGGTCCGCCGGGTGTACCGGTAAGTAAGTCAATACGATTTTATTAATCAAAGCAGATTTAATTACTGTATTCGGCCTCTTAGGGACCACCAGGGCCTGTTGGGTTACAAGGTCAAACAGGCGAACGAGGAGTTAAGGGTGAAGCTGGTCCTCAGGGTGTAGAAGGATTACAAGGAGAAAGGGGTAAAGCAGGTCCTCCAGGAATAGAAGGAGTTAAAGGTGACAGAGGTGAAATCGGACCGAAAGGAGCAAAAGGGCACAGAGGATTAATGGGTTTACAAGGATTGCCTGGAGCGCAAGGCTTACCCGGTGAAAAAGGTATGCTAGGAATGGCTGGCCCACCAGGAAAAGATGGAGAAGCTGGTCCTAGAGGTTTACCGGGACGTGACGGAAATCCTGGTCCACCGGGATTACCTGGTGCACCAGGTAGCAGAGGCTTTTCTGGCGAACTCGGTAAATCAGGTCCTCAAGGCCCTCCAGGGCCACCCGGACCCCAGGACCTCCAGGAGACGGTTTCGGATATGATGCGGCGAATTTAGCTGCTTTACTGGGCCAAGGAGCTATCAATAACCAGAAAGGACCCGATCCTTTGGGCGATGATCCGTTACGCATATTTGGTAGCAAGATTACCGAAGAAGAAAGAAGGGAATTGGTTATGAAAGCTTATCAGCAATTGAAAGCATCATTTGAGAAATTTAAAAGACCAAATGGACAAAAGAATTTCCCTGGGAAAACTTGCCGAGATATTGCAGCGGCTTATCCGGAATACGAAAGTGGTATGTTTATATGGATATTCTTCATTATTAGTGTTTCATTGATCCATAAAACATGTATTATCATATACACGTAAGTGTACCAGTGCTTTCAGTACTCTATATTTGTGTTAACAGGAGAGTACTGGGTAGATCCGAACGATGGTGATCCTCGAGATGCGATTTTAGTTCATTGCGACATGAAGCAAAGGGCTACGTGTATTATACCTAAACCTGATAGAACTCCTGAAATAACATTTGATTCTAAAGAGCACGAAGTTTGGTTAGGAGACGCGGATGGTGGCATGAAAGTAAGTATTTTATTATGAACAAAAACATTCCAAAGTAACTTGATGTAGGTACGTACTATACATAAGAAATATCCATCGACAGAACTAAAGGAACGGATAGAACAATTCATTTATATTGTTAATGCATGTTTTTATTTATGTTTTTAAAATTTGATGTTGTGCTGTCTTGAATTGGTTTTTGCTATGTATGTATCACATCAGTTTTAATATGTTTTTACTACTCTAACTGTTGTCGTTTCGTTGTTTTCTTTTGTTTATTTGTTAGATGTTATTAAAAACTTACAGTAAGGCTTCAAGAAATGTTCAGCCAATAAAATCAACGATTCATTGTAGTATTACAGACAGACTAAACGCAAAATAACGGCAGTGAATAGTCAATTCGTTACATTGAAAAACTTCCAAAACATACCAAACTGCAATTATTGAAATCAGAAACGTACTAAAATAATAATAATAATAATAATAGCCCATTTATTTCATTATACAGACAGTATGAAATACGTCAAAAAGGAAAACAAAAAAAAGAGATAATTAACTGAAGTTCATATCGAAAAACTCGTTTACACTATATAGGCACTGTTTCACTAGGCGTTCTTTTAATTGTTTTCAGGGTTTCAGTTCACACCTCTTCAACTTACTGGGTAAGGTGTTATATATTTTTAGTATTTGTGTTACCGCATCTTTATGCACAGTTGTATACGTGGTTTGCGGCAGCCGAAGAGTTGTTCTTACACATTCGCGGGTGTCATACGTATAAGTCCCTTCATATTGAGATAGTAGTTCCTGGTAATGTTTTTTGCCGAAACACGTACATTCGAATACATATGCTGCCGGTAGCGTAAGTATCCCGTTATCCTTAAAGGTATGTCTGCACGAATCTCTCTTCCTCAGATTGAAAATACTTCTTAAGCAGGATTTCTGTAATAAGATCCTATCAACATCGACGGCATTACCCCAGAAAATAATACCATACGATAGTCTTGACCCCACATATGCATGGTACGATGACAGCGCAGCCTCAGGATGGACAGGTCCATCGGTACCATACCCGAAAGTGTCCTCGTAAGCATATTTACATGCTCCTTCCATTATAGTGCAGTATCAAGATATAGACCGAGAAACTTTACACTATTCGTTGATGTAATTTCATGATTATCGATGCTCACGGAGATGTCATTTTTTCTTAGAGAAAACTTCACTATATTTGTTTTATTTACATTAAGTATCAAATTGTTTTCGAGAAACCACTTACTCATTTTAGCTACGACTTCAACAAGTTCTTGTTTTAGTGTGTCATTATTTGTATCCTTTATGATAACGGAGGTATCATCTGCATACATATTTATAAGATGACTTGTTACCTGGTCAAGGTCATTAGTATATTAGAGGAATAGAAATGCACCTAGTACTGATCCCTGAGGCACACCACTTCCATTTTCTAACCAATCAGATTGGAATTTTTGCCCATCCGAGTGTATTCGCACACATTGTAGTCTATCAGCTAAATAGGATTTCAGTAGCATATGTACTATTCCTCTAAAGCCCATTATTTCCAGTTTTGTGAGTAAGATGCGATGATCTACGCTATCAAAGGCTTTTGATAAATCTAAGAAAACACCGGCAACCGTTTTTTTATCTGAAAATGCTTGCATAATTTCTGTGATCGCCATATACATAGCTCTTGTGGTTGATCTGCCCTGTATATATGCATTCTGGAGTGGTGTTAAGAGGTTGCATGATTCGGCAAAGTTAACAAATCTGGTCAGAATCACTTTTTCTACTACCTTCGCTATAACGGATGTCAGTGAAATGGGTCGGTAATTTTCAATTTTTGTTTCATCACCGTTTTTATGAACTGGAGTGATTACAGCCATTTTCAGGTGATCTGGATATATACCTGTCTCGAAGATGAGATTGATCATATTCGCAACAGGAGTACACAGTATATCTGCACAGTTTTTAATCAATTTCGTTGGTAAGCCGTCTGGTCCTGTCGACGAAGTATTCTTCAGAGCGACCATGATGTTATACACCTCCACCGGTTCAGTATTGTACAATACCATAGACTTTTATTTACAGGGATATACTTTGTATTCGCATCCGTTTGAGTACTTAAATTTCCCGTGTTTACGTAGGTCGTATTGAAGTTGTTGATAACCTGTTTTGGAGTGCTCTTCTGATGTTCACATATTTTTTCGATATCTAGATTTTTACGATTATTTCGCCCTGTTACTCTGTTTACTAGCGACCAAGTAGCCTTGATTTTGTTGTCAGCTTGCAACAGTTGGTAGAATCAGAAGTATCCTTAGTGTATACTCAGCAGAGCCACAGAGATGTTTGTTTCAAATTGTATACAGCATGTATGTATATACAGTAGATACGTAATCAATTCATGATTTCGCCAAGCATTATTTTGAACTATTGATCTATTGCGATTATCCTATCCCATCACTACCCTTCTATTCCAATGTTCTTGACGAATCTCGCGACTAGTCTGGGTGCCAAGGCTTTGATCTGGTCAGGTGTTAAGGTCGCTAGTTCTGCTGACATCTTAAGCTGTCGGCTTAACGCTTCGCACGCGCAATGTATGTGCTCGGCTGTTTTACTTCGCAAAATCGATACGTGTGTTGATCAACTTTACCCATCTTTTAAGATGGTATCTTGGAGGGCAGTGGCCAGTCAGAAAGCCTATACGAGACCTCAACTCTGACTTGCTGAGATCAAGTAGTTTTTTATTACTATTTGGCGAGGAGTTAATAAATTTTTTCGCTTATGTTTGTCCGGGTGTTTTTCCCCAGAAGGAGGCCTTTTCCTTTGTCTCCCATTCTAGAACTTCCTTCTTGAGCTGGCTTTTACGAATGTCAAAGACTGGTTCCGATGCAATGTAGGTATGTCAACACCTTTCTTTGCAAGTTCATCTCTCACTTCTAATATTCATAATTTCAATCTAGGACCACCACAATACATAAATATCATTTCGATTATTTACTATATGTGTATAGTGCCACTCCATATACATAGATCATTTTTTCAGATTACTTATAAAGCTGATAGCAATCAAATAGGATTCCTCCAGTTATTGTCGACGAAAGCTGAGCAAAACATCACATACCACTGCAAAAAGTCTGTCGCCTACTATGATGTTACAAAACACACTTATAGAAGAGGATTAAAACTTCTAGCTTGGAATGATGCTGAATTAACACCAAGAGGGAACCATAAATTCAAGTATGAAGCAACAGACGATGAATGCAGAGTAAGTTACTCAATTTAACGAAAATCAGCAACAACTAATACTACTACAACCGAGTTCATTTTTATGTATGTTTGATTATTCTCTTTCAGTACCGAAAAGATAAGTGGGCTAAAACAGTATTATCTTACAAGACAGACAAAACTGTTCGTCTTCCTATCGTTGATGTTGGTCTTAGAGATATAGGTGAACCAGATCAAGCTTTTGGATCGAAATAAGCCCTGTATGTTTTTCGTAATAATAACTACTACAACATCCAACTGCCAATCGCAAGTGTTCAAGTTAGTTTTAAGTTTGTACCTATAATTAGTAATTAGTTCTAAATTGTAAGATTACCATTCTCTTTATACAAGGTGCTATAATAATAAGTGTATATAGTAATAAAATGTAATTTATGATACATTGGATTTATTAAGCAACCTATAAGTTATATCGTGCATACACAGCTTCGGATTAACAGTTGTTACAATATTGCGATGGAGTATCAAAATCCTTAACACAATAACTCAAAACCATAACATTCATTCGCAAAACAAAAGGGATATGGTAATAGAGGAAAGTAGCCTATTTTGGGACGGGTTCCTAATTTCGGATAGAACTGTCTTTTAGGAAGCATCTATATTCATGTTTTGAAACTACATCTAATCTATTTAAAAATGAAACTTCTAACGTTCAGTGTATACTTTCTGTTTTTACTATTTACGATTAGCAGCATCACGAAATGTTGTTTAGCGCGTAGTCGAGTTTTTTACAGTCTCTTGAACTAACCAATTTTTAAATAAAAATACTGTTTTGAAGAGTTATAACTGCATCAGAGGTAAGTTTGACATTCAAAGAGTAAGTTGATGCGTGAAACACTTAATATTTTGCATACGTTTCTTACAGAACGACTTAATTTTAATTAGTACCAAATTCCTAATTTCGAATAGTATGGGATCAATGCCAAGAAGAGGTGTAAAGCACAGACAGTGGCATCCAAAGCAAATGAAATGAAAGCGTACATATATGTTGTAAACTCGGATAATAGCACACAAACTGCACATATTTTAACACCTATTTTTTTTCGTGTTTACTTATAATAATTGGTGATTGTAGAGGTAAACGGGGCTCCCTCCTGGGATCTTACGGAAGGACTAAACTCGAAAAGGGGCGTGTCAAAAGACGCCTGAAGGATTTTTCTGTGCCTTAGGCTAGGTTTCCTTGCGATTAGATGCTAAATTTTCCCGATGTTTTCAGATTAGTCGGAAATTCGCGTTTATCTCCCGAACGGTTGACGCTACGCCAAAACTATCTATGTCCGAATATATTCTTCTCGGCGAGTACTTGGATATTTTCGGGAAATTTTTTTTTCCGATTAAAACTAAAATCTTTTTGCGTCGCGGCGGCGGCGTCCGATTTAGCGTCGCCTTGCAGGTCGTCTCCAGCGAATTGCCCATGTGAACAATATCGATCGTCAAAATTTCAAAATTCCAACGCCCTTCTAAACGGCTTATTTTTTTGATTTTCCTCTGCCAAACTCGATTTTAGAAAATATATTATTCATATACGCGTATATAAGATACCCTTTCATACGAGCGCCGGTGGCGTGATGCTTAGGTATTCGTCTTCGAATCGGATGGTACTAGGTTCAAACCCCCTTCTACGACGTATCTGTTTTTTTTTTATTTTGTTTATAGAGGAATATAGTTAAAATTTATTTTTCATTTACGACAAGGAACAAAAAATAAAAAAATAGGAGTTACTGCGAAAATATTCTATTTTTAATTAAATGTATAATTAAATAATATTTCATTATTTTTTTTACTTTAACCTACACATGCTCACAGAGGTAAGGGAGTCTTCTTTGATACCATCTTTTTATTTCCACAAATATATATTTACGAAAACAATAATGTACAAACAAGAAATGAAATAATAAATTATTACGACGATTTCCAAAATTTCAATGTTCCAACGCCTTTCTAAACCGCTTATTATTTTTTGATAATTCTCATCGTTACTTATACTAAAATCGTATATAGTTCAGTGTATTATCGAGATTATACTATATATATATCTACATTAGGTCATATGTTCATATGAAGTTCTCTTTTTATCATGACGAGTAGTATGCGATGCCGCTACGTCAGCAAAAAAAAAAAAAAAAAAAAAAAAAAAGAAGTCCACTCAACGACTTTGACAGGTAAACATTGAAATTCCTAACAAATTTCCTCTCTTCTAAAAATTACGAGATTTATTTAATATTTGTACCTTAACACCTATACAGTTACCCGTAAGGACGTATTTGTTACTGTAATACGTAATCCGACAGCTTTTTATATACCTAATCAAGGCCGTTAGAAATTTTTTCTTTTAAACTATTTACACTGCGAGAAAGCGCGCAATTTGAATATTATGGAATAACTTAAAACATGCTGCCTCTCTAAATATACAGATATATATGTCATGATAAACACATTTGTCAATATTCTATTAGATACACATTTCACCTATAAATAATATATTCCGTTATTATTAAATAAAAAACTTGAAAGAAATATTGAATTTTAAGCGTTCATAACTTCATTACGTAAAATAAGTAAAGAAATACTACAAAATTTGAACTGTCAAGACGGACTTTTTGTTCTGCGTTTACATCGAGATCATGAGTTGTTGATTTTTCGGTAAAACATTTTGTGATTGTCATTAAGATAATATATACATATAGTATTGAGATTAATTAAATAATCGTAGATATAACTGCACTTTACCAAATAACTTCATTGTATCTTAATAGATGGCAGCATATCTGAGGTATACATGTTTAGTGCAATGTATCAAGCGCTCAATTTGAATATTATGGTATTTCTGAACACATGTTATCTCTTCAAAAATATAAGTATATACGTCATGTTAAAAACGTTTGTCAATATACTAATAGATACACATTTTACCTATAAATAATATATTCCGTTATTATTAATAAAAATAGTTGAAAAAATACATCTAACGCGAAACGCGAAAAGTCAAATTGTAATCGTCAAAACCTCATTACGTAATATAATGGAAAAAATACTACGTGACGTCATTTACTTATTACCAAAAAAATATATTTCAAAATTAAATACGTTAAAATACGTCTACGTACAAAATACCATCTTTAATAACTAGAGCAATAATCATTAGGCGGCCCTCATAATAAATCGTTGACGTTAGCGCGTCTGCGATCAAAATTTGAACTGTCAAGACGGATTTTTACACTTAGAAGGTTATAGGGTTTATTAGTTCTTTTCATATTACTACCGGGAAAATTTAATTTCTTCCCAACGATATTAAAAATATTGATAAACACATTTGTCAATACTCTGTTTGATAAAATGTATAAATTGTAGAATGATGACTTAAATTCATAATTCAGCAAGTATACAGGGTAACTGCTAATGAAGCGACCATACTTTACAGTTATGTAAAATAACGAGCGTTTCTACATAGAATGCCATTGATTTATTAAAATAGTCCGTGAAAAAAATCGATTAAAAATAAAATAAGTATGCACATTGCTTTCATACTGCTCAATTCGTATAACATTTTTTTTTTTTCATTTTAGTAGTTCATTAGCTGGGACACCTCGACATATTCTGTCGGGTTAAGATTAGCGGAAATGCTGGTCGGTGGGCCGGAAGAGTTCAGTCTAAATTCGAATACTTGGGATGGGTCAGCTTAGACCAAACTCGAAGAGTTTGGGTGGGGTCAACTAGTGTTGTTTTATAATTGCTGTGTTCTACACTCGGTTGATTTAGAATCGACTCAAGCTGCCATAAAACCCGTTAAAAAATGCAAAAATTACAAAAAATACATTTTTTGTTGTAATAGTGAAAAAAGTGTTATTAAGAGTGTCCTTAACGCATACAAAAAATAATTAGACCCATACCTGTTTTACTGCATTCGCGCAAAAGGTCTAAAGTTGCGGGTTGTATCCCAAAAAAAACGATATTTCATGATTTTTGACGATTTCTAAACATGTGCCAAAACCCATAAAAGTTTTATTTTTAATTTGTAATAGTGTAAAAACCATTCAAAATAGTTTTCCCAATCCAGAAAAAATACTTTCAGACCTGTTATTCCTTAACTGTATTCGTGCAAAAGGTCTAAATTATAGTATAAGTTAAGTTATAGTCCCGTAAAAACGCCGTTTTCCAAATCTGATGAGTGTTTATTTAACACATTAGGTTTGTAATAAGACTCTAACAAGTGATTTCCACATCCGCCCTACGCAACCAACCAACCAGGGTGAATTTTATTTACAATATTTACAGTAACTATTTACTTTGTACAATGCATATGTTCGTTGTAGGCAAAAGATTATTTACATAAAAGCCCCTTTGAGTTCTGACTTTTAATTAAATGTGGGCATCAGTTGTCTTGATTTTAAAGTAGCTCTAATATAACCATCTCGATTTTCATGCCCGCACACTTTTTCTGGTGCTTCTGTGACCAGTTTTACATGCCTCTCAACTGACTGGATGTGGCATGGGAATTTGAGGTAGTTAAACGCTGATAGCGCTTTGTCTTTCAACAAAGAAGCAATGTGTTCAGTTGGCATCTTGGACAGTAGTGGCGGCGGTGTTAACTTGCAGATTGACCAATCAATTACTTCGGTATAGTCGTTTGTACTAAAATTTATTGAAGGTATTTTGAAGTCTCTTACGTAACTTTCAGCCGATGGCTCATTTCTGGATTTAAGGATCCTCCTGTAGCCAAGTCCTCTAATGTGTGGTCTCTCATCCATTATCATAGCCAACATAATATTTTCAGTGCGGCAACCCTGCTCGCAACTTTAGGTCTTTTGCGCGAATTCAGTAAAACAAAAATGGGTCTAATTACTTTTTGTATGCATTAAGGACACTCTTAAAAACACTTTTTTCACTATTACAACAAAAAATGTATTTTTTTGTGTTGCATGTGTGTGTGGCGCCTTTGCGCGTGGAATCATATTTGTATCCATAACATCATTCTCCCTCCACTGTATGTACATTAAAGGTTCACTGGCTCACTTAGTGTTACTGTGGGTATAGACTGCTCTTGCTCAGACTTGAATGGCTCTTCTACCGGTGCTGAAGTCGGTGGAATGTCCGGTGGAACTTCTGGTGTTTGCGCAACTGGGGTAGACTATTTCCTATATTTTACCTTGGGTACTGAAACAGACTGATTATTATTATTACCGACTCCTACCCAGGTAGCACAGTCCGTTGGCTAAATGTCGGCGATAGCTCGGGCCAACGTAACATAGTTGGCGCAAAGTCACAGTCTACAAACGATAAATATCCAACATTAGTTAAATATCGGCAAAATACGTTGGTTCAACTTATCATTGCAACGTTCCATGTTCGTTGGCTTTTGATCGTTTTGTTGGCTGAATGTCGCATAAAAGTTTTCAGACGACAATCGAAGCGAGGGCGGAGTCAACGCTGATCCCGTGGCTTAATGGTTAGAGTTCTTACGTAACATTCACGAGGTGCCCGGTTCAAATCTTACCATGTGACGTTTTTTTTTTCCTTTTTAAAAGGCACTATTTGTTTTATATTCATTTTTATCTCAAAAATCATGAACTTACAAAATATTATTATTGGTCATATTACCCATACATTGTGAGCTATATTTCAAATGTAATGCGCATGCGCATCGATCCGCAATCGACATTTTGATCGAAATACAGTGAGTGTAGGTGCACCGCCATATGCAAGCTTGTGTTGTTGATTCGATTTTATTCGTTTTATTGTGGTTTTATTAGCCCAGCTGTTAGTCATGAGAGAGAGTTAAGAGTTACCGTCTACATTGTACAATATTTAAAATAGCCCCTATTGTGAAAGATGTTATAAGAACAATGGACGGGTAAGTACTTTACATAGACATAGGTAATATAATATGTACTGATAATGTATTTTTCATATATGCCGTGATTGAAAGTTGTGAGCTACCACAACCTGGTGACTAAGAAAGCATTGGATATACCAGTAACCTGAAAGATATGTCAGATTCCGGACGGAACGGAACACTTATTTGTATCTTGTATACTAATGCCAGCCATCCTTACTGCTGATTGTCCTAAGTATGTTGATAATTGCCATGGTTTCTTTCTTACAAAATATATTTACAGATGCTTCATCTTCTATTTCCGATGTTAGGTCAGAGTTGCGTATGATATCCTAATTACACATAATCATTTGTGACAACTGATCGTAAGCTATAATTGCCTTTTTTAATTTTTCACAAACTTATACTAGAGCTTTAATAATAAATTCTTCTATAGTTACGCATGAAGTTTAAAAGTTTTTTTTACCGTATATACGTAATGTCTGTTTTTTATTTATGCATTGGTATTTACAGGTATACTCGTGTTAGCTGAGTTGAATAAGTTGAACCGTGCTGGTTGTATTGAAGACTAAAGATAATATTGGAGAGACTTAAAAGCTATAAAATTCCAGATAAAAATTATCGAAGCAAGCCTTTGAAAAAACAAACATCTTCCAAGCGATTATAGGTAAGATTTAATTTTTGTACGTTATTTTCTATTTAATTAAAATTTTATATTAAACATAATATTTAGATGCTGTCTCAAAATTTGTCTGCGATATTTAAATGAAAAGGGCTAGTTATGAGGCGAAAGTTAAAGAATAACCGTAGTCAAAATTCTTAAATCAAAAATCTGAAAATTTCCAAAAAGTGGTACGTAATCACACTGTAAATAGCCATATATATACATAGCAAACCCCACAACTTCATTTCAAGATCTGTAATGGAATGAAATATACAAAGTGTCCCAAGTAAAATGTTCACAAGCTATGAAGTTGATTACTTAACAAGTTAGTAATACTTTTTACTCTGAATGATAGAAAAACAGAAAAAAAGCGTTCACATTGTCTTTTTTAATGGAATACTGTATATTTTTAAAGAAACCAATAGTTTGAACAAAATATTTATTACTTACTACTGTGAAATTAAAAATAAGCAAGTAAAAAGTGATAATTGTGCAAATGTGCAAGTGGGCAATGATCAAATATTGTAGAATAAATAATCACATACAGGTTTTCCTAGTTATGTACTTGCCAAATGAATCATTCTTTGTGATTATTGATTCATCCTTAATAATTATTGCTGTGCGAGTGCCATTTATTTACTCTTCTCGTAAAATGTAATATGCTGCAAGTATAACTGATTTGTAGAAAAAATTAGATATACTTCGCCATTGTTAATTTAACCAACTTCATAGCTTTAATAATAAGTTTGCAATGGTAAACACGTTACCATAACTTTGGACATGGTGTATACTTCTAATACTTTACGTAAACTAAAGATAGATACATACATATGTTAATATTTTTTTATTTGTTCACAGTTCGAGATGAAGGTAAAGCTGAGCGTAATTTGGAAAAGGCTATTGTTGATCGTACATCTTTGACTACTGCTGCTGATAAAAATTAGGAATCAGCTGAGCTGTGAACATCTCCGCGATTAGGTCAGTGTTTTATAATGTTTTAATATTTTTAGTTCAATAAGATATTTCAGTTATTATATACCATAACATGTAAAGAGATAATAAATTTTGTTCTGTAATAAGATATATCACATCTTATTTTTTTATTTATCTTGAATTTTAGTTTCACTAATAAATAAAATATCGTAATTACTTTCTTTATTTATTGTATGTGCAGATCATGTATGGTGTTATATGGATATATGATTCGATGTTAACTATTGTTAACAACATAAACATAAAAAAACATAAAATTTGTAGTAAGTTTTCCTTATATATTGTCACATGAAATAAAACATCTACGATATATGTCCTAATTACAGGCAGATCATATCGAGATATACTATGTTACACAATTATGAGCATGTTTGTCTTGAACGCTGAGTATTTCATCATAAGCGTTGATTTTATAACAGTTTTCAAATTATGACTTGTATATGTTCTTAACTATTATCAACATCTTGCATACATAGATATGTAAAATTCAAACAGAAGTTTTCTATTAAATTATCTATGATCTAATTATTATAATTTGGTAGTTTATATCTTAAATCACGTTTATTTCATATGAAAATATATTATATACAGATAATTAACTCGAATTTTGAGTTGGTATAATATCGCTGTAATTTATTCAGCAAACTAATTAACATCGGATCAGTGTACATATGTACCATCATATATGTTTTGCATCTTGTATGTTTTATCGTATAGATATCACATACAAGATTAATACCCAATATCACTTCCCGTAGTTACTCCTATGTATCCTTTCGATAAGACGCCAACGTCAGGTGCCGACGTTTCACCAACAGAATGGGTAGGTATTGAAAGTTTATCCTACGCCAATGTCGCCTAAAGATATAAAACCAACGTTGTAAAATGTTCACACTTTCACATACTGCCAACATTGTTGCCCAACGCGTACCCAATGTAACTCGGACAATCAGCCAACGTTACACCAACGTTGTGTGCTACCTGGGTACTTCTGGTAAGGCGGGTTGTAGCACTGGTCCTGAATACGGTATTAACTGGTCTCGATGTTTATTAACTACACGACCATTAACGAGAACATCATAATGCAGACTTCCCGTTTTAGCCGAAATCGTTCCGAAGTCCCACTTCCTTTCTTTTTCCTCCCTCTTTTGCAGTAACTCATCTTCTCGTTTTTCATGAATTTTGACCTTGCGTTTTACCAAGTCTATACGGGATCGTTCTACCAAACATGAGTTCCGCCGAGCTGACATCTGTCGCTGGATGCGGTGTTTTCCTGTACTGCACTAGAAAATTTTGTAGGCTAAAATCAAGTTCCTTACCTTCTCTTAATTGATTCCGTAGGCTTCTTTTCAAAGTTTGCACGTAGCGTTCTACTTGGTCGTTGGTCGCTGGGTGGTATGGTGCAGTTGTCTTATGACAAATACGTTTATCTTTAGAAATTGCTCGAACTCGTGTGATTTAAAGTTTGTCCCATTATCTGACACTAGAGTGTATGGGAGACCAAATCTAGCGAATATTTCTCTCAGTATAGTTATGGTTTTTGACGTTGTAATCGTCTTTGTTGGGTATGCTTCTATCCATTTCGTGTATGAGTCGACTAGTATGAAGAAATAAGTACCGTAGAACGGTCCTGCGTAGCCTACATGTACTCTCTGCCATGGCATCGAAGCGTATTCCCAGGGGTGCACAGGTATTTTAGGTGGATTGTTTCGGGTTTCGGCGCATTGTGGACATGAGTGGGCTACTTCTTCTATGTCTCTATCGATGCTTGGCCACCATACATAACTTCTAGCTAATGCTTTCATCCGCGAAATTCCTACGTGTGCCGAATGTAACTCCCTTAGAATGTCTTTTCGTAATGTCTTTGGAATAGCTACCCTTATTCCTTTGAGTAGACATCCGTCCTGAACAGAAAAATCGCTTTGTCGTCCATATTTTTCCGGGAATTCACAATTACCTTCTACACCTGTATATATCAGACGTAAAAAACTGTCGATCAGTGTTTCTCTTTTAATTTTGTCTTTACTTTATTGGCATGTATTCCACTTGTGAAATTTGAAACAATTCTGTAGCGTCGCTGTTTCTTCACCGTTTTAAGTGGGCTTCTCGATAAAAAAATCGGCATTCGCATGTAATTGCCATTTCCTGTGTTTGATTTCATATTGGAATCCTGATATATAGTTTGCGTAGTGTAGTAATCGTACGGCTGATGCAGGTGGTAGATCTTTTCCTTGGTGAAATATTTTCATTAGTGGTTGATTGTCAGTTAATTAATTGAACGGTCTTCCATAACAATATGTAAAGAACTTTTTAAGTCCAAAAATGATTTCCGTAGCTTCTCTTTCAAGCTGACTGTAATTCCGTTCTGCAGTGGTTAGTGATCTTGAAGCAAATGCTATCGGTCTTTCATCACCGTTTTTCGTAATATGTGATATAACAGCACCTAATCCAGTAGGCGATGCATCCATAGCTAGGGTTAAAGGAAGTTTATCGTTGAACGGTATAAGTATGTTAGGGCTGGTTAACTCCTTCTTTAACTTGCTAATAGCTCTTTCGCACTCCTGTGTCCGTTTAAAACTTACGCCTTTCTTAAGTAATGCGTATAACGGATGTAACTTGGATGCGAGATTAGGAATGAATTTGTGGTAATAGTGAACAAGCCCAAGAAAACTTCTTAACTCGGTGACGCTGGTCGGACTAGGGCTATTGATAATAGCTTCTATCTTATCGTTTGCAGTATGTATTCTCTTACCATCAAGACAATGTCCCAAGTATCCTGGTCTTGAAAAATTCGTATTTATCTTTGCTCAAATGCAAATTATGAAGACGCAACTTTTCGAAAACTCTTTTCAGTCGTTCCAGTAATTCCATAGGTGTTCTACCTTGTATTGCGATGTCGTCGAAAAAACATACTGCTCCGTCAATATCCTGTAGATATTTGGTCCATAAATCGTTGCTACGCTGCAGGTGCAGTCTTTATTCCAAACATGAGTCACTGCAACTAAGCACCCACATAAAAAAAAAATGAGTCGTTTTACTCTATATATTCCACTGTGCGTAGAAATAACTTGCATAGCTGCGCTCTCTTCGTCGACGTTCAGTGTAAGTACGCATTCTGGATGTCTAATGTACAAAAATATTTTCCATCACTGAGTTTATTCAGTAAATCTTCGATTCTAGGTATCGGGTAACAGTTGTTTTGTATTACTTCGTACAGCGTTGTATTATACGCTGCACATAGTCTAATTTTCCTGTTTCTTTTTACAATGGGTACAATAGGTGTTTCCCATTGAGCATGATCCATTTTTTCTATAATGTTAAGGTTTTCCAGTCTTGTAAGTTCTTCTTCAACCTTGGGTTTCAACGCATAGGGCATCGGTCTTGCTTAAAAAAAATGGGCGTTGTATTCACGTTTTTGCGGTAGTTGTAGACCAAATTGGGAATTTCTGCTAGTTCGACGGCTAAAATATCATATTCTTTCAACAACTTTTCTAGTAAATGTTCTGCGTTGTCTTGGGTTTGTAAGTTTATTTCCCGTATATCTTACCAATCTACAACAATTTTCTTCAACCAACTACGTCCAAAGATTGCGTCTACCTTTTTATCTAAAACGTATAGTGAATTGTCTCGCCCTGCATAGTTCAGATTTCTATTTTGTAAGACTTGTGACTGTGTACCTTGAATATTCTCTACTAGTTCCGTCAATTTCTTTAGAATTTCGTGCATCTCTCCCATTTTGTAAATAAGAACGTTATTGGCTATATATGCATAATGTATATGTAGCGACGTAAATTTGAATAAAAACAACAAAAATTCTAAATTAAACGTAAATTTATTGCGTTAATATTGAAATGTGTAGGCAAAACACTGGATCTCTCAGGTACGGACAGGAATTTGCCTAGTTATTTTATTTAAGCCATTTATTTTGATCAAAAAAATGTCATAACGAAAAGGGTACTTACTTCGAACATCAGAAAAGTTGCCTAATTTCGGATATCCAATATTAGATCTTTTTTAAAATGGTAAAAAGTACACGTTTGTACCTAATCAACTTTTTTTTTCTAATACATGTTTCACCTAATGATTGTAAACTTCATTGAATATAATTCTTAATACTGTAATTTACATTTTGAGGAACAAGTGTTTTGGGAAAGACTTATTTTGAATGGTGAAAGCATTTACAAAAAGCTATTCGAAAAGAGGCTACTTTCCTCTATTTAAAATTATTAACTTAAAATTTAGTACTACCGTGCAACTGCCAAAAAAGCTTGAATATAGTTGAAAACAATTCAGACTCATATTGAGAACTAGCTTCAATTTTGCTGGCTTTGTAGTGAGATAGTATCAATTTTAACTTTTAAATAGTTCGAAACAAAACCATGTAAATAAATTAACTTGCAGATAAAACTTTATTCCTAAGATAATTACAATGAAACGTTTATTGAGTGTTAAATAGAAGTTATCTGCAAGATAAAGCATTGTAGTTGCTAAATTTTATCTGCCAGTTACTTAACTAACACTTTTATCCTCACATTGATAAACCCAGCCTTAGTGAGTAATAATGAGTTAGACAACACCTTACATAATTTAAACCGAATATCGACACATACGTTTTTATCTAATGGGTACTACCTAATTTCAATTTTTTCCGTTCTGTATTATTATATACGTATTATGAATGTAAAAAACACTTTTTTTATGTAAAATGTATGAATTATTTTTATTATATTATTATTATTAATTTTTTCTTAATTTTACATGATGTCACATTTAACTCTACGTGTCATTCAACTTAAAAACGCATTTTCATCCAGGATACACTGTTTTATCGGCATTCAATTTATTTGAAAGTTTATATTATTAAATTATTATTATGTTTATAAAAAAAAGTACAGGGACATAGTTTGCGGCTTATATATTCCATGCCTTGAATATGAGTTTCATCGCAATCCTTACTTATAATTGACATAAAATGGTAACTTTTTCAAATTCAAATACACAGAATTGCACTTTTTTACATATTCATCATCATATATTTATCTGATCCATATCCTATACCTTCCTACTTTTACAAATAAAGGCTGAATTTAGAAGCTCTAAGTTTTTTAAATCTACCGTACCCCTTAAGTGTCCTTCAAAATCTGTAGCGGTTAGTAAACATATAGTTAATTGCATTTGTAAAGATGTTGGTCATACTGACTTTAAAATATAACAAGGAAAATATACAGATATAGATATACAGTGTCTCAGCGAGACTGTATATAAATTTGAAAATTCAGAATCATACACTTTTACATGGAATATCCCAGGTAGCACACAACGTTGGTGTAACGTTGGCTGATTGTTCGACTTGTACTGGGTACGCGTTGGGCAATAATCTCGGCAGTATGTGAAAGTGTGACCATTTTGCAACGACGGTTTAACATCTTTAAGCGTAGGATAAACTTTCAATGTTGGTGTAGTCATGCACTGATACTTACCCGCTCTATACTCAATTGGTACCCGTGATTGGATAAATGTGGGCTTTACATCAATCGCCACCTTACAACTCTATTGGTGATAGGTCGGCAGCCGATGTTTGGACTCGTATTGAAGGGATACGTAGAAGTAACCACAGGAAGTGATAGTGGGTTATTAATCTTGTATGTGATATCTATGATATTACGGTGCAATACATATGTTGAAATACTCAGCGTTCAAGACAAACATGCTCATAATTGAAGAGGTTAGTGGATAAAGGCGCTAACAATTTTTGAAAAATTAATATTTTTAGTTGATGGAGGTGCTAGAGCCGTTTTCCAACTTATGACCTTTATTTACTGCGATTCTGCGCATAATTACGTTAATATTGAGATGATAAAGGAGTTAACAAGCACCAGCGAAAGCTTTTGGCGTGGATTAAGATGTTAATGTCTGTTAACACCTATTTATTGAGACATACAGCGAAATCCGTTTAACACGAACCCGCTTAAGAAGAAATATCGGTTAACACGAAACAATAAAGCGGTCCCGAAAAAGTACTATGTATTTGCATACAATTTTTTTCTCTTAACACGAACAAAAATCGCTTAGCACGAAAAGATATGGCTTCTAGGAATGAACAAAATACTGAAAACAGCTGCCGCGTCGGCGAGAATAACATGGCGTTTGAAATCAAAGCGAATGAGACAGTGTTGTTTATCTAAAAAGAACAATACAAAAATATATGATTATTTTTCAAAAAAATTATAAACGTTTTATTTGTTTGTTTTTTTAATTGCAAATTTTGTACTAAATTTCATTAAGTTGTTGTTAATATTTTTGTTTTATTGACTTTTGTTAATGGCATGTGTACAGGGTGTCTCTCTAGTGCGTCGAAGTACCATATCTCCCCTTGTGGATATTTTTTCTGAAAAACCATTATACGGAGGTTATTGGAATTGATATGGCACATGTTCTAAAATTACTTTCACTTATAGTGTTCCATTTTCACCGAACAAAACACAACTTTATTATTTTAAATACAACGGTATAATTTTTTTCAATGCAATGGATTTTATGGATTATTTACAAATATTTTGTATTATGGTTCCCTATACGTAAATTCAACTGTTTCGAAGATATTTACAATTTTCCGTAATATTTTCCTATTGCACCATTTTAAAGAAAAATTAATATTTTAAAGCCTTTTGAAGCGTATGGTACCAAACTTATGCAAACGAAAGTAAAGGGTCATATAGATACTGTGAACTGTCATAACTTCCAGCAAAACTTATACAGGATGTGCAGAAATTAGCAACCAATTCAGATATCTTCAAACATTAAAATTCTTTTTTTTTTTATGGCACATAGTAGTTTTTATTGCAGCACTTGATTCAGCAAGAAATTCTACATGGATTTGTATTAAGGTCTCATATACCTATTTTTATTAGTTTTTGAGTTATTAGAGGGCGAAAATCGCGTGCGACTCGCGTTACAGTGTTCGCACGCGATTTTCGCCTCTATTTCGTAAAGTAAAAAGTTCATAACTTTGGAACCGCTGCAGATAATAATCAAACCAAATTTGGAATGTTGGATGAACAAATCATACTCTTTCTTTTAGTGACACAAATTTAATTCAACTTTCACCAGAAAGGAGGGGTTAATTTTTCCATGTGTACTTCAATGCTTGTAACTTTGTTCATAATTAACTTTTTAGAGAAATATTCCACATTTAAGCTGTTCTGGTCGTTAATGATCGATTTGTGGCAAAAGAAATCGTTTTTCAGCTTCTATTTGTAAAAAAAGCGATCATATACTGTGTCCCTATTTTATTGACCACAACTGTATATACTGACTGCTCTTCGGTTCTCGGGTTCTCTGCCGTGTAGAAAAGTTGTGGTACTTAACGATCGATGATCGAAACGTTAAGTATCACAACTTTTCTACACGGCAGAGAACCCGAGAACCGAAGAGCAGCCATCAACAGCGGCCGTGAAAGCCTGAAGACTAAACTGTATATACTTTTCGTAATATCCTTTAACACAAACAAGTATTTCGGTCCCGTCAAGTTCGTATTAAACGGATTTCACTGTATTTTATAGTTTTATACTGACTAGGGTGTTAACGTTCCTTAGCACCTTTATCCACAAACTAATCTGATATACTGTTTGTGTTTCTACTTTAGACTGCGGACAGATAACTGCAGAAGTGAGGTTTTTAGATGTGTGCAGATTTTGTTTTGCTTGTACGGTGCGGTATTTTTGCAATAAATAATTCGTTGCGATATTCCAAATATATACTATATCACGCAGAAAGCTGTTACTACCAAAAGCACTCGAGCAACAACATAATAACAGCGATTCTAACGTTGATTGTGTAATATAATAAAATAAAGGAGAATAGTTGCACACATATATTTTGCACACAGTTCAATCTAGGATTTGGCGAGCCTCGCAGTGACACCTGTTTTTATAAAGCTGCTTTAAGGCCCAAAAAATAGATAAATGCAGTGCACACAATAACATTGAAATCTGATATTTGACCATGCACATGCAACAAACAATGGCTCTTCCAAAATTAAGTACGTCCAAAACTTTTTACCTTCGCCATATTTGGTTTTATCATTTTGGTGTACACACGACCATTACAGCTGGCGACAAATCCTTTATGTTTACTTGGACTGAGGACGTAGAAAGCATGGGAAGCTACGAAGTAGGCAGTGTTTTGTATTATTTTACCCAAGTTGCCCCACATTCTTTAAAAGATGTTTACCATTTAATAATATGGTCCGATTCATGTTCAGGGCAAAACAAACATTTTGCTATGATTACCCTATATCAATATTTGATATTTAGTGGAGCATTCAAATTAATCGACCATAAGTTTTCGGAGGCAGGCCACTCGTACCTTGATTCTGACAGAGACTTCGGCAGAATAGAGAAAAAACTCAAAGCATGAAAAGATTTGCTCACCCAAACAATATCGAACTATCACAAAAGACGCCTGTGTTAAAAAATGCAGAACTTTTCGACATGGAGTATCATTTAACATAGAAGAGCTTCCAAGTTCACTGAAATTAATCAATCAGAAGAAAAATACAGAAAATGAAAAAGTCAATTTGAGAGACGACATAGAATGGATCAGAGTGAACGAGTTTGGAAGTTACTTCTATAAAACCGCATACGACAAAAACGCGCCTTTCAAAAAAGTGAACATATAAGCGTCCAAGTTTATTAGCGGACCTTAATACGAAACTCTCCAAAATTACTGAAAAAAAAAACGTCTTTCGCAAGAAAAAGTAGAAAACGTTAAAACTCAGTTGCAGTTTATTGACGAGAAGGGCAAATGGTTTTATGAGCAGCTTCTCGAATCTGATGTTACAAAACCGCAGGCAAACGCCAAGAAAAAAAAAATAACTACTTTGATTTTGTCAAAATATAATAGCAATTATTATGTATATTATACCTTTAATCCATAACGGAATATTCTTATTTGTGTTTCTTTTTATGTGAATAAAGGAGCTAATTGCATTTTTTTCTAACTAGAGCATTTGTATAGAAGTTATATATTGTTACTCCATGATATAAAATTACATAATTTTAATCCCTACTGATGTAACTCAAAGATTTTTTCTAATGTCCTATAGTAAAAAATCTCCAGAGTAATTCATTACAGCTGCTCTCCTGTAAACTAAATATCTTGGTAATTGACACCTCTATCCACTAACCCCTTCAATTGTGTTAACACAGTATATCTCGATATGATCTGTCTGTAATCGGGACATATATCGTAGACGTTTTATTTCACGTGACAATATACAACGAAAACTTGCTACAAATTTTACGTTGATGCAATAAAGAAAGTTGTATTTTATTCAATAAACAATAGTTAACATCGAATCATACATCCATATAACACCATACAAGATCTGCACTATCACAACAACTAAATGACTAGTGATAAAATAAGTAAAGAAAATAATTAACAATATCTGTATTTATTAGTGAAACTAAAATAGAAGATTAACAAAAATGATACAGCACATTACGACATGTCATATATCTTATTACACAACAAAATTTATTATCTCTATACATTTTATGGTATATACTATATAACTGAAATATCTCATTGAACTAAAAATATTAAAACATTATAAAAGACTGACCTAATCGCGGAGATGTTCACAGTTCAGTTACGAGTCCTGATTTTTATCAGCAGCAGTAGTCAAAGATGCACGACCAACAATAGTCTTTTCCAAATTACGCTCAGCTTTACCACCGTCTCTATCACATGCAGGAGCTAGCCATCGAGCAATAGTTTTACTAATGTCGAAATTCATTGCAGGATCAATTCGTTAGCGCAAAGCAACTGTGAACAAATGAAAATATTTAACATACAGTGGTGGACATAAAAATAGGTACAAAGCAAGAATGTGACTAGGTATATTACAAATACAGCAAATAAGTTATTGTACTTTCATAGCAATATTATTCTTTTTCTATTATTAAACATGGTGTAATCTATAATAAAAACCTATAATAAATTCTGATATCACAAACTGTACTGAACACGCAAACAATATTGAATAGATTGAAAAACTATCTCTGGACAAAATAATAGGGACACGACGAATGCTATAACGTTCACAGCGTAAGAATAATGCAGAGAGTATCCTAGATTTATTCACTAATTTGGATGAATTTCGTACTTATAGCGCAACCAAGTTAATCTGGCCCGCGGAAAATATGCGAACTAACTTGTCAACCTCTTACATCGCACCCCCCTAACCCATACTTTCAGTGTTTGACAGCTCGGTACAGTCTCGTTCTAGGTATTAGTAGTTTTCTTGTGTGTTAAATTTATATTTTCATTTATTGCTGCATTTTTTCTTCATTTTCATCATTTACTTCCGTACTTTGATTATTTAAAAAGTTTTTTTTAAAACGACTTCGTTTTGTATTGTTAATTCAAGGTAAATAATATTATAACCTCAATTTTGTAGTACATATCTCTGTTACTAATATTTTCTAGTTTATCTTTATTATGGCTAAACGTAAATCTAAGAATGACGTTTTGACTGTTTTGGAGACAATTATTGAATTTTGTGAGGAAGAAAAACGATTAGGCCGCTACTCCTTTCCTGTAGAACAAGTTATTAGCAGAGTGGCTACCATGACTGGAAAATCGGAAAGAACTATAAAACGGATCAAAAGGAAATTAGTTAAGGACTTGGAAGTACAACGTCTTTTCATCCTCCACCATTACTACAGATCCAGTAAAGGAAAAGAAATCATCAAAAATAACATTGAACGATGCAGACATGTAATATATTAATATAAATAACATACCTAACACTCATTTTATGTAAAATTTAGGTGCGTACTGCAAAACAAAATAAGATCCCTGTACACTATCATAAAATCTGTACCCACGTTAAGTATTTTACATACATATATGAAGTCTGAAACTATGTTTCAAGGTAGCAAAGAGACACTACGCAAAATTATCATAGATATGGGATATAAATATAAGAAATGTGAGTCCAATGGAAAGGTACTAATGGAACGACAGGACATAGTGGCTTGGCGAGCACTGTACTTAAGATCTCAAATGCATAATGATAGTCGTGGTGATGACAAGAGGCCAGTGGTATTTCTCGATGAGAGCTATGTGCATAAGAACTACACTGTGTCAAAGTCCTGGCAAAGTTCAGATGAAAAAGGGTCTTAAAGAAAGAAGGCGCAGGACAACGATGGATTATGTGTCATGCTGGTGGTGAAATGGGATTTATTAACGGAGCATTACTTTTATTCAAATCAAAGACAAAAAGCGGAGATTACCATGATGAGATGAACTACGACAATTTCTCGAAATGGTTCAAAACACAGTTGATACCCAATATACCGGACAATTCCGTTATAGTTATGGACAATACACCGTACCATACTGTACAAATTAATAGGGCACCAACATCTGCATCCAGAAAAGCAGATATTATATCATGGCTTTTGTTGAAAAATATACCGCATCATCCAGACATGTTAAAAAGTGAATTACTTGAAATTGTTAGACGTAATAAACCACAGCCGGAATATGCACTTTAGTGACCTTAATCCGATAGAGATGATTTGGAGCATGGTGAAGAGAAAGGTAGCCTCAAAGAATGTTGATGGTGGTTGTAATGTGGAAGCCTTAACTAGGCAGGCGTTTGCTGAAATTACTCCAGAATTGTGGCAATCAGAATGCAAACATGTACGGAGAATACAAAACCAATACATCCATAGTGACAAGCTAATGGATATACAAGAATTTATAATTAGATTAAATGATTCAGATTCGGAGTCAGATACGGACTGGTTGGACTCTGACGATGAACTATAATTATAGTGTTTAACACCAGTGTATATTGTGCAAAATGAAGAATGGTGAAGTAACTTTTACATTACAATTTTGTATACTGTTCTTTCAAATTTCTTTTTTAATGATATCTACATTTATTGTTCTTTTGTAATATATGTAAGTACAATGTTCTATTCACATGAATAAATATTGAATATTTTTATATAACATTCCTTTGCTTGAATAAATGATGATAGTTTATGTTGTTTTCTTTAGATTGTGAGAATTATGCTATGTATTTTTATATTCACATAAGATTATATCACATTTAAATTTGGGCGCGCTAAGTTTTTGTTTGGGAATGTACACGACAAATCGATGGTGCTGCTTGAGGGGTCAGGTTTACTCTAGTTGCGTGACCCTTATTACGAATTATCTCCGTACATCTGTTGGGCAGTGAATTTACCAAACATAGACACGTTTCCAATGGTATGGCGTTCCAACTATGCTGAAGTGCTTCCCATAATTCACCTTTATTTTTAAATTTTTTATGTCGTAATGAATCCTTCAAACGCTTCCATAAGTTCTCAATCGGATTAATGTCTGGCGATTACGCTGGCCAATCTAAAACACGTACGTTGTTTTCACGAAACCAATTTTGACAACACCTGGAAGTGTGTTTGAGATCATTATCTTGTTGATATATCCAAATAATCGGCATATTTTCTTCTGCATACGGAAACACAGTGTCGTTTGAAATGTCTGTATATATCCTTAGTCATAACCTCTTTAATCCAGTGAATCGGACCTACGCCATACCATGAGAAACATGCCCAAACCATAATGTTTCCGCCACCATGCTTCACTGTTCGTGTTGTGTATCTTGGAGAAAATTCTTTGTTTGCTGGACGACGAACATACACCCTGCCATCAGATCCTACTAAATTTATTTTACTTTCGTCGCTCCATAAGATGTTGTGCCACTTTTCTACTTTCCACTACACGTGAGTTTTCGCGAATATCAGTCTCGCTTTAATATTCTTTTTGCTCAACAGAGAAACTTTTCTTGCTGCTCTGCCATGTAAATTGTTCTCAACTAATCGTCGTCGTATGGTACGGGCGCTCACATTATTTCATATTTCTTTTAATATTGTAATATGTGGATGTTACAAATGGATCACGTTTTGCTAATCTCGCAATACAGCGGTCAGTGTGCGGCGTTGTTTTTCTCGGTCGACCTCGTATCTGTGGATCCATTTTTGGTTTTAAAGGATTTAAGATCATATTTGGAAAACGATTTAATAGCTTTGCTATTTCTCTGATAGTTTTCCCATGGCCACGCATATTTTCAATAACTTTCCTTTCACTCTCCGAACAATGTTTGTTGCGGCCCATTTTATCTAGAGCTAACAACTAATTAAGGAAATACGCGTACATGTAATAATAAATAGAGCACTTACTTGCAATATCTGATGGAATATTTAATGTAACACACACTTTACAATTGTTTTTACAGGTGTCCCTATTTTTGTGGCCACTGATAAGTATCTGAAGTTTTTGTTATCGGGATATAACAGCGATTGGACTGCAGTGACATCTATATTATATTACCTATACACCTATCAACGTGTTTACTGCCGTTTACTAAGAGATGTCGCATAATTTTAATAATTATTAAAGTCACGAGATATATAAAGTACCGCAATAGGTAAAGAACATGTGTTAGAGAGAGAAATATATTTTGGATCCCAAAATGGCGGTTTTAGTTGCGTTGTTCATCGTTGTATTAACAGCCGCTTAACACATAACCTTAATTTCGAGTGCTATCTCGTCACTAACTTCTTTCTTTTAGCCTGTGCTTTGTTGGTGGTTATTTGATTAAGTGAGTTTTGGGTTTTGTTTTATTAGTTGCCATTGAGCTTGTAATTTGTCGAACAATTTACTGTTTATTTGGTAATAGAGACAAAATGCCTGGATGTTGTGTATCTCAGTGTACAAACAGGTCAGAAAAAGGCTTTAAATTGTACAGGTATATCTAACTTATTGATATATTTGTATATTTACTTGGTTTTGTTATTATTTAACCATTGTAGATGGAGGCATTCTTGGTTACAACTTATAGGAAGACCAGAATTAGCACCGGATTCTAGGATTTGTGAGGTAAGCTGATAAATTATAATGAAATGAAAGGATATAATGCCTTATTGTTGCATAGGTGCATTTTTCAAGCAATCAATTTGAATCAAAACGGGGTGACAACCGTAAATTATTGCGTTCTGATGCTATACCTGATCTGCTAGTAACACACCGAGAAACTGTTGACTGTGAAAGTGTTACAGAAGAAAGTCCGGTATCTGAAGCCAACAATTTAGAAGAGCTGACATACAGTAAACAAATGCGACTTGATACATCATACGGAAATGATCACGATTACTTGTCTGTAAATGAAGGTACATATTTGGCATTTTATAATTTATAAGTCCATGTTTCTTTATTTTTTGTCATATGATTCATGATTATTGATTTACTATTAATAACATTATTATGCCAATTAATCAAAATTTTTATAGTGTATGAGAATGAGATGGAACCAAACAATAGTATAGTTTGTGATGAAGATACAGACCATCTTGTGTGTGATGAAGATGTAGAGTCAAACGAAGACCCTGCCATAAAAATAGCAAAATTGAAGAAAGCACTACGTCAAGCTTGGCAAAAGTGCAGCAGCTATAAGCGACAATTGACACGAAAAATAGAAAATTTCGACAAGGTTTTTAATGATGATCAACTGCAGTACTTGAGTTCAGGTTCACACAGAGGAGCAAAGTGGTCCCATGACACAATCACAAAAGCCCTGAAGTTATATATGGCATGTGGGGAGAAGGGGTATGAAGAATTGCGGAAGCAGAATTTACCATATCCAAGTATTCGTACTATTCAGCATAGATTGAGGAACTTGAAGTTCCAACCAGGTATTCTTCATAACCTGTTTAAGTTAATGCATCTAAAAGTCAGTATCAAGGTGATGGTTGCCTTTCACATATGTAGTTATTAAGGAGATTTTATAATCATTATATTACAAATAAAATTTATTTTTAGATGGATAATTTCCAACCTGAAGAAAGACATGTGACTCTATTAATTGATGAGATGGCAATAAAACCAGGGCTGCAATACTATAGTTCCTTGGCCTCAATAATTGGTCGCCCTACAATAAGCAGTTCTTATGGACAAGACGAAGAGTTAACTACACATGCCTTAGCTTTTATGTTAGCTGGTGTGTCAAGCCGATGGAAGTAAGCAGTAGCATATGAATTTACAGGCAAATCTTTTTCGGAACAAGAAATTTTACACTTGATTGTGGACATTATAAAGCAAGCGCATGAAATTGGAGTGACTGTGCGAGCCATTGTTTCAGACATTGGGGCCACAAAATCGAGGCTTTTGGAGATTACTAAATATTGTGGGAAATAGGCAGTGAAATAAGTAATTGGATTACCCACCCTTGCAATGAAAGTGACAGACTATTTATTATGCCAGACCCTGTACATATTTTCAAAAATGTGGCAGCATCATTGACAAGTGGACAGTGGAAGTTTTATTTGGATGAAATTGTAGTGCTTGAAAACCATTTACCAACAAATAAAATTTCTTTGGAACCTTTGGAAACTTTTCCAACTAGATTCTAAGGATGTACTAAAATTGTGTCCACGTCTCAAGGAAAATGTGCTCAACCCCACTCATTTTGAGAAAATGAATGTGGCCCTAAGTGTAGCATTATTAAATCATGATGTAGCTTCAGGAATCCTTTACCACATTTCTGCCAAAAATATTGAAGAAAGCCATCGAACTACAGCATGATTTTTGCAAATAATGCATAAGTGGTTCAAATTAATGAAGAGTCGCCATCAGCAATTGGCTTTGTCTTACAGGTATGAAGACAAATATGCTGAAGAGTTAAGCTTTTTGCATGACTTTATGAAGATTGTTCGTTGCATAACAGTAGACGATAAATGCTGGAAACCTTTTCAAACAGCATTAGATTTTCAACAAATTTATTTGGAAAAAGAAAAGTTCAGATATATAATGTTGGGACGACTCACACAAGATGCATTAGGAAACCTATTTTCTGTAATTAGGAGTCGACAACCTGTTCCCAATGCACGTGATTTCAAGTGCGCTCTCCGTTTAGTGTGCTTATCACAATTTCAATGCAATATTCGACATGGTAGCTATGCAATTTCAGATGAAGATCATCTGCTACAGTATTGTGATTCAATTAATGAATTAGAAAAACAGCGAACGATGATGATGATGAAGAAAACGTTGACCTAAATTTATTCCAGGCTTGGACAAATGACCAAGAGCTAACTAATGTGGTAAAAGCGGCATTGTATTATTTACTTGGTGCTTTGAAATTCAAAGTAAAAAAAAATATTACACTTGTGAATTATGCTGGTCTTTCATATCCACAGCAGAAGATGAATATCAAGACATAAATAAAATGACAAAACTGCGTGAATATAAAAGTGATTCCAATTTATGTTAACCAAGTGTTCAACTCTTTGACTATTTCCACAAGTGTGAAATGAAATACCGTGCAAATGAAACAATGATACTAAACAATAGTGTCAGTTCGAAAACATTTCAGGAGCAAATACAACAGCTGCAAGATTTGCTTGGTGTTCCAGAATGTCACAATATTCTCGAAAAAAATTTAAGTTTGTTTATTAAAACAAGAATATTCTTGTCCTTAAAACAAAAGAACATGACTACTGACAAAAAAATGACTAATATTGATAAGAGAAGCAGTCGTAGCGTAGCAATGAAACTATCATTATATGTTTAAATTTTTATGAAAGACTTTATAAATGTAATACACTATACTTTATTCATCTTTTGGCTTATTACTATTTTGTGTATAATGACTTATATATATGTATTAAAATAAATAGAAATTGTTTTAATAATGTTCGCAAATATATATATATATATATATATGAAGCGCTCGGGGGAACACAGTAATAAGCCATATTATCTTAATTTTGAGAAGAGCTAGAATGTATATTATGATTAAATCCTGAAATATGAGTTTTAAAGAGTTCTGTTCAATTTTTTGGTATATAAAAGCGGTTATTGGTCTCTTTAAAATTCAATGACGAAATGAAGATTGCTTTTTAATTTTCAAAAAAAAAAAGAAAAATTGAATAAAATGTGGCTTATTACTACTTTCCCCCGAGCGCTTCATATATAATATCCAATAAATTTTTTATAAAACTTGTATGCATTTTATTCATTTCTAAACAGGCGTAACGCAACTTCAAACTTTCTGGAGAGAGTATTTTCATCAACTCCGAAAGTGTAGCAATGAACTACACGGACTGCATAAAAATAAGAAAAATACATTCGAATTTACCGCGCTCGTTTGGACCCAAAATGGCGGTATATTGCGGTACTTTATATATCTAGTGACTTTAATAATTATTAACAGTGTTATATAATTAAGATTAAAGCAATTTACTTTGTCCCTATTTTTATGTCCACCACTGCATGTATATCTATACTCCGACCAATTTAATGTGACCGCTGGGGCAGTACCGTAGTTTCAAAATGTGAATGTCAGGTTATGTCTAGTTTTTACTAGTTATTAAACTACGGAGCCTCTTGGGTTAAAATTATTATATTTTTAGGATCTAAAAACAATAATATATATATATATTACTTTATTGTACCAGACTGTACTAATCGAGTATACAGACCAAGCAGGCGAGAAGAAAAGAGTTTCCGGTAATAGTTGACATATCTTCCGCCGGTCAAATAGAATTGGTTGCGCTAGAGTAAACTCCTGGACATAACTAACGCATCACTTATAGTAAGTGAGAAAATTCGCCAAAAAAATTTATTATTGAAATTATACCGCGTGAATTGTATCAAAAAACACTTTAACTAACTTTTAATAACATTTTCAACCTGATACAAAAATGTGACAGTAATAACTAAATTTGATTGCACAGTGAACACTTAGCAGTTATAAAAGGTTCTTCTAAAATCAAATTAAACTTTAATTTTATAATCTTTGTAGCGGGTATTGCCTCCCCTTGCTGTTATAACTGCTTCTATTCGTCTTGGCATACTACTAATTAAGTTGCAAATGATGGCTTGAGGTATATTTTCCCATTTAGCAATCACAGCTTCTTCAAGTTCTCTAAGAGTCCTAGGAGCAGGTATGTGGCGTGTAACTGCTCGTTTCAGTGCATCCCATAGATGCTCTATGGGATTGATGTCCGGGCTTTTAGGTGGCCATTCTAAAACATGAATATTCACCTCACGAACGTAGTCCGTTACCACTCCAGCAACGTGTGGTCGAGCGTTATCATGCATAAAGAGGAAGTTGTCGCCAATAAATGGACCAAAAGGCACAACATGCTCTTCTACAATGTTTTTGATACAAAAATCTGCATTCATTGATCTCCTGTGAACAGGTACCAACTCCGTGCGAGCGTCAAAGCAAATTACTCTCCAGAACATTACTGATCCACCTCCAAATGAAACTCTTGGAGAGATATTGCAGTTAGCAAGCCTCTGGTGTGCTCTTCGCCAAACACGCTCACGTCCATCTGGTGACCTCAGACTGACTCGTGTTTCATTCGAAAACAAAACTTGTTTCCAGTCGTCAATAGTCCAGTTTGCACGAGGTCTAGCAAAACGCAATCTCGCAACTCTATGTTCCCTGGTGAGCCGTGGTGCAGTTGCTGGTCCGACTTATTGTTAACTGCTGAACGCCTAACAAATCAGCCACATAACGCTGGGTACGACCATCGTTAACCAGAGCTATTGCTTGCGCTGCTTCATGTTCAGTTAAATTGCGTTGACGATCCATATCTTCCAGTCTAACTATACTAGACAGTGTATTTTATTATTTTAAACAAATGATAAACTAATGATCAACAAAATTAAACTAACCAATTTTTGTTGAACAGCTTTTTACTAAATCAACACCACATAAACGTATTTGCAAACATATAACGTGCATATAACCTCACAAACGTCAAATAATTACATTATTTTTTTCAATAATGCCAGATGAAATCCTAAGCTACCTAGATACTATATTTCACGAATAAAAACTGTGAAAATGACAAGTGGTAGTAAAAATAAAAAGTGATGTGTTAATTTTGTCCATATCTTTAGTTTATGTATTAGAAGTATACAGCATGTCCAAAGTTATGGTAACGTGTTTAACATTGCAAACTTTATTAAAGCTGTGAAGTTGGTTAAATTAACAATGGCGAAGTATATGTTGCGGTCATTACTGAGCTAGCGCGACTGCCAGTAAATACCAATGCATAAATATAAAACAAACAGTATCCCAGGTAGCACGAAAACGTTTTTAAAAGGTTAAATAAAGGTTACTTGCATAATTCAACGTTTATAAACGTTACTCACTAAACGTTAAAAAGATATCCAGTAACCAAATATAACGGTTACTTTGACGGTGAAAATATAACGTGTTAACACATATGTGATACGTATAAACTTTTTAATAGTTAATGAATGATACGGAGTTTACGCTGTAGAAATTAAAAAATTAACTTATAACTGTTTATTTACCTTCCTATTTTTTTGATGGAGTACGAATTTACATCATATGCTTCACATTACTGCTATTCAATTAATTCGGATATGTTACATATTTTTGTAGTTTCATCGTTATCAGAAACTAAGCTATGGCAATTAAGTGGCGTCCAAATTTAATGTATAGTATTCCTTTATAAAAATATTTTTGCATTTTCTAACGTTAATAAAATGTTTCTCGTGTAACGTTTACAGAACATTTATGGAACGTTAAATTATAACCTTTTATTTTTGTGTCATTAAGACATTTCCTAAACGTTATATAAACGTTTTTGCTAACGCCTAGGAAACCTTTTTCAAACGTTTTACAAACGTTACAAGTAGAGTGACAGAAAATAATAAATAAGTAAATATTTTAAACTTCGTGCGTAAGTATGGAAGAATGTTTGAATTTATTATTGAAGCTCTAGTATCAGTTGTTTGTGGAAAATTAGAAATAAGGCAATTATAGCTTACGATCAGTTGTCACAAATGATTATAATCAGGATATCAGAGACGGTATATAAAGATTCAACTATGTATAAGCTATAAAACCAGGAGAGTTTAGCGTGTGAAATCAAAAAGTATATGTATATCATCAAGTTACATACTTCGACAGTCTGAATTTATTCAGGTAATTTACTTTCTGTTATGTATAAACTTATTTCAGTCAGCCCTATTGGACGAATCCACTAATAATTTTATAACGACTGTTCTCTTAATAATATTATGATTAGTAAAACATGTTTACAGTAACTTTTTCTTCGTCGTAATATTACGCTAACTTTTTCTTTTATAATCATTCTTAACAATTTGATGGTCGGCAGAAATTACCACTAACAACTGATACAAGCTTCTGAACGTAATTAGAAATTAAATTAAAACTTACCGCGATCAAAATCTAGATCTTGGCCTAATATCAAAAATAGAAGATGAAGCATCTGTAAATATGATATTATATTATATTTAGTTCATTTTTTTTAATTTCATTAATTTACACATAAGTCTGGTACTTAATGTTTTCATTTTGAATATAGTGAGGGCACGTAGGGCAGATAGTTTATATTATTTATTAAAAAAAAAGTGTTCAAACAGCGACAAATAGAAATGAAAAATGAAATGATTTTCACACAAATATAATAAATATTGTACAAAGTGTACTAAATATTATTCCACCCTCTTTCTTACCTTAAATTTAAATGTGTGTAATGTGTGAGTGTTATATAAAAATCCAATTTCTTCTCCCTCCTCCGCTTGATCCGCTTGTAAAATTTTTTTGTCACCTGTAGTTGCTTCCTAGGTGCGTTTATTCAGTCTTCTGATGCCCTTGGACTCAACCACCAACTTTATGCTTGATTATGTTGCTTTTAGTTCGTTATGATCACTATTATATCTTATTTTGATAGAAAAATTTTGTTGAGTATTTTGTGCCTGTCAATTTTCAATTCTGTTTATATCCAACCTGTTGCATCCAGGACTTACCAAAAACCGCCGTGACGTCATTCCACACTAGATTTATAATTTTTCTTGTACGATATATGCTTGTAATTTTGAAATGGATGCCTAAATCGAGTAGTATTGTGTTGTGTTTTGTTGAAAGACAAATACCATTGCGATTACTAAGCGGTATTTTACTTACAATTAGCATTAAAAATGACTGGCATTGGTGATGATGGTACAGTATACAAGTTACAAATAAATTCCGCGTTATCAGAATTTGAGGTATTTTCCAGGTTACTGGCATCCAATGCTTTCGTAGTTAATTCTTCCGCCCTTTCCAATGAATAATCGCAATACGCGAGATGACAGTCACGATAAGTTTAAGGTTTGACACTGTATAGGAAAGCTGTATTGAGGATCGATGAGTTATACCTATAGCTTACGCATTATTTATTATTAGTACGCATTACTTGGCCCGACACAGTAGTCCAACAAACCGGGCACGTCAAACTATTATGTGCGCCTCTTAGCCACGTATGTATACAGCCCTGGCAGAAACTGTGCCCACACTCCTTTAAATAGCTCATGTTCTCTTTAGTAATAGATGCTTTACAGATGGGGCAAATAAATTTGCTCTGTTCGGTAGTCTCTAAAGTGCGATGAGCATTTTGGCATAAATTATCTTTGGAACACGTACCGTTTAGGAAATTTCTGCATATGCCCGACATTTGTAATGTTCGGTATATCTCCGCCAACATGCGCGGACTTTTATGGCGGGTTTTTAAATACATTTTCTCTTCGAAGTGCGTGACGTGCAAATACCGGCAATGTGGAATGTCGCATTTACCGTATACTTGGTAATTTTTGCAGAAACGGTATTTATGCAACAATGTGCAATTCGTTGTGTAGCATTTATTGGACAGAAAATCCAGACAATAGTCCCTGAAATATATATAGATATGTATGTATGTTATGGTTAAAGAATGTACAGTTCTATGCAATAAACTGTCGTTCACCTAATACACGATTTCTAATCGGACATGAATCAGACTTTTGGTTTCCATGGTTACGGACTAGAGGTATTTAGGGTTAACAGACACTTTATATTTGTCATATCGCAGCAATATGCTCAGAATTAATAATTTTGACAACTAATGCCAATAATTAAGGTATTTATTAACCTTTGAAGTACGGAATATTGACAAAATGTCAAAATTATCAATCAAACGTGTGCGCCAGTTTATTGCACCGCGCTGTACTTGGGTTGTTTATTCGCTAGCTGAATAGTGCATAAGCTGAGTATACATAGCATGTCGATTTTCGATCTTCTGAAAGTAATTGCTTTATTTATAATTAATCTATGCAATTTTGATTTGTTTTTAGTTTCAACACATATTGCAATTGCTTTCATCGATGAACGCGTTTCATATTTTAAATCACCTTACGATTTTTGACGTACATATGTATGTCTACTCATCGTAGATATATTATCTAAGCTAATTTTGCATGCTGTAAATCATTTATCAAAATCGGTATTCTGTGCACATTTATTTTAATCATTCTTCCTTCTTTATCATTCTTATGTGTATATGTATGTACCTATACCTCGCATCAATTAATGCTGTTTTTTCCCTCTTACTCGCTTATTATTGACTGAGATACAAGGTGTTGAAATTCTACTAAAAATATGCAAGTTTAAATTTAATATTAAAATACTTTGTAAAAAGATACAGTAAAAGCTCTTTTAACAGGCACGTTCGGGACCATGCCCGTTCCGGTTAACCGACTTTGCCGGTTAATAGAATGTAAATAGAATAGATAGAATTAGGTTTAACGAGTGATATTCACGATCAAAACTAATCAAATCACTGTACACAATCTGTATTTTAAGTATTGCATCAGACGTAGACAAACTGAGGAACACTAAATAACAGAGAGAATGGCGTGCAAAGACCAATAGGTTGCCAACAGATTAGCGGGAAGTGTTTATTTACGTCTGCCAGTGCCAGAGGCGGCCCGAACGTAACCGTAAAAGCTATTCGTGAGTCGCTCAGCTGATGCCGGTTAATAGAGCGTGCCGGTTGTTCGAATGCTGATTAAAAGAGCTTTTACTGTACGTCACTGGCTTTTCTCTTCAAAAATTCATCCAATTTCAAAATATGTGCTGTATTATCTAAGCAATATTGCTTAGTTTTTATAGGGTTCACCGTTTTCAAAATAATAGCCTGAAGTCCATGAAAACTGAAAATTATTACATGATCTTGGCAAAAAAAAAATTTTTTCAATATCAAGTTGTAGCTAAATTTATATTTTCTTCGTCAAACTTCAACATCCATTCAGTCAGGCTACAAGAATATTTTTTTAAATCAACAATTTTACTAGAAAGTAATAGATACGGATTTTCTTGAAATAGGATATCTATACGGGGATAGGCAAATGTTCCAAAAGGATTTAATTACAACAGAACAAAAAGTGATAAGCGATAAGAGTTCCTGGTTTTGTAGGATTACAATTATACTATTTCGTTAACCCTTCGTATGTATGGCTGATGGCATAATCTATTAAAATGTCGTATTACTCATCATTTTTAAGAATGAAACACCATGTCAATTCTAAATCCTCAACTAATTTAGAATATTTTTTCTTATATCATCCTATGTCTAGGATTCAGCTTTTTTAGAATTATTGATGGAAGTAAGTACAAGAAAATTACTAGATTAGTATCTAGTAATTTTCGGTTTCGGGTAATACACGGTTTCGAGTAATATCCGATTTCGGTTAATACCCGATTTCGGGTGTCCGGATTTCGAGCATCCGCTTTTGAGTTTACATTTTAGGTAATTACATAAATACCAATCACCACCCATTGTTGTTACAGAGCTAGGTAACAATGTAACAATCATGGGTAGTGATTGGTATTTAAGTAACTAAGACGTAAACTTGAAAAGGTTTGCTTGAAATCCGGTTACCCGAAATATGGTATCTGAAACCGAATATCCGAAATCAAGTAGAGCCGGGTATTACCCGGAACCGGGTATCATCCGAGACCAGGTATTACCCGAAACCGGGCAGAACCGTTGTTAACAATATCGAGTACCAGGGTACCCGTTACCCGAAACCGGGTACCCGGTTTCGAGCAACAGCCCTACTAGATACTATATTTCTCATCAACACTTATAAAACGTCCTTTCCGAATTTATAAAGAGACTATTTCTTATTACTGCGTTTATGCTTTCCCTAAATGCGTATTGAATACGCATTATAAGTATAATTCGATTCCTGTAGCATAAACACTTCTCGATGCGCATTATAACTCGAAATGCGAATTAACGAAATCCCGATTTCAATAGTGGTTTTACAATAACCGTTTAGTTGTACAAACGTTTTTCTATTCCGATGCTATAAAGTTCACCTTACGACATCTGTTGTGGTTGCATAAAGTATTGTATTACTTTATCGCACGCTAATTTTATATGTCAAACAATACCTGTCATACAAAACATATGTCTCATTTTAATCTTTTTTGAACTTTTAATAACCGAAATAGAAAAAATAGTATACAATACACTTTTCATAAGCCATGTTTGCGCACTTGTTCTTGAACTTGAACGGGTGCGAAACTTGTATCTTGATATCACGGGCATTTTCGTTCAAATTTGAAATTTCGGGCAAGATCTATCTCTGGTTCATATGGAGTACTAAATATGGTATTGCTGCCAAATCTTTGTAAGCTTTGTATCTAAAACGATTATAATCAAACATCAAAGCAGGTTTTAATGTGAAGAATGAGATAGTTATTTACGAACCAAGTGCGTGAAATCATATTTCGCGAATGAGTGACCAGTTTAAAGCGCGAGCCGTAGGCTGGGCTGACTTTTATGTCCTCATTTTTTCGAAATATCTCGAATAATATTAATTTGAGGTCATGTGTGGTTTACTATTTTTCTATTCAGACTTCATTGCTCTTTTAGAATTTCATAAAAAAATACCATATGCTATTTGAAAAAAAGAGTTGACCTTGCTATGACCTTTGTGTCTTTCTTTATAGTGACAATAGTAGCACCATCGAATGAGCCCCTCATATAGTTTTTAACTTTTGTATAACACTTTTCTTCATAACACTAATGGTTTCGAAGATATTACAGTGTTACACTTTAAATTGACCACCCTGTATATTCACAATTATTTACAGGTTTCACTTCAAAATGCCTGCAACTAAATGCATTATTTGTAGTATTGGACAAGATGAGGTAGCGAAGATGCATTATTTTCAGAAAAATATAACAAGGTAAACAGTTTGATAAAATTGCTCTCAATTTATTTGCGAATGTCTTAATTATAATGGGCATGATTTATTTTGACCACAGAATTAATCACAGAATTTGTTGTCGTCATTTTACTGCAACATCATATCAAAGGCAATATATTTAAAAAAATGATGCCATTCCGACATTGTACCAAGCTGTTAGTACAAGTGCTGCATGTGTTTTACCATCTTTGGTGTCTGCATTAGATAAACAACATAATAGTGGATGAATACATAGAAACATCAGAAAATTTATCAGTACATGTTGGATCTAATGTTCAACTTATACGATTAGAAGTAGCATCCCACTCGATAATATCAGAAGCACCACAACCTGGATCGACTCAACAATGTCATGAAGTTAATAAAATACATTGGAATTCATCATACACCTTGCTTTTTTACATTGTCTTTATTATATTTTCGTATAAAAAGCACATAAATACAATAAAACCATGTTTACGCATTTTGTTAATTCTTTTTATTATTCCATACTTGTTCAATATCATACATGCTAAAAATTGTGGTAATAAACATTATTACTGAAATAATGATGTTTATGCCATAATTTTTAGTTTGTATATTTCAATGCACTAAGTAACCCATCAAAATATAAACCATATTTAAATTTACCGCGAATATTCCTGGATACTGTATGTGCTGCCACCTATGATCATCAACCGAATATGTGACAGAGATGGCTATATCTCACTCTAAAATATCGGATAATTTATTATGGTCTGTGCTATCACAGACTATTAATCCGAATTGAATGTACAGTGATGTGCTAACTCACCGCTCGAGGGCAGTCGGCTTTATATCGTTGTACATATAAGGGTTAAATTTATAAAGTTTTATAGCACTTTGAGTCAGTACTAAAGCACATCACTGTACATATTAAAGAAGGTTACCAACAGAGTGAAAACAAACAACATATCACGTATGAAATATGTTATGCTAGGAGGTTATGTTTTACATCCCAGAATTTTTGTTACGGCAAATTCAAAATATTTCAATGCGTATTATTTATATTGCGCATCACGTGCAAAGCATAAACAAATTAAGTTTTCGATCCGTGCTTATCAATTCGCATTTTTTAATGCGCATCTAGAAAGCATAAATGTAGTATATATTTTAATGACTACTATTAATCGATTATTGCATTTATATTCATTTCTTCAATATATCCATAACAATTGAATTTAAGCCTAGGGTGGTACAATAAAAAGTATTTTAAATTAGTTGCGGATTTAGAAACCAGCAGTAGGTAATATACAGGTCTTTTATTAAAAAAAAAAATACAAGTGAGATGGCATTTAGGCAGTTGAGATGCCGCCACTGGCATATTGAAGCCATAACAAAATAGTACAATTTTAGTCCTACAGATTATCGAAAACCAGAACCCCTTATCACTTTACGTTCTGTCATAGTTAAGTCGTTCTGGAACAATAATGCATATAATATAATGAATATACATTCATAATACACATAATTTTTGTTGTATTGTCTTATACACATATAGATGGAATAGTCTCAGCGAAGAAGTAAGTATTATCTGTATATTTACTTTAACAATATACAGACTTTTGTAAAATTTTATATTGGTGAAATAGTTACGATTGTGTTTAATACGTACTATGTACTTCTGGTTGCAATATATATTATATGGATTGATATTCCAAAGGATATGTACATACATAATATTAATACATAAAACCATCAAACAAAAACTTTTAACTGCTATAAATCTTAACCAATCTTGAATGTCTTTGTACTTTCGTTTTTATAAAGTCAACTCATTGGGAGCGTAAGGAATGCTTTCAACGGTAGTTGTGTATCTGGAGATGAGCGAATGGCAAAGATAATTGAGGTAGTTTCAATAAGTGACTATATCGAAGAGATGGAATACAAATCACAGCATGCATGCATGCATGAAAATACATATAATATATACATATACATATGTAAAGTACTTACCCGTTCATTGTTAGTAGGCAGTAATGTAAACAACAAACTATAATTGGTAACCAAGGTTGGGCTAATAAAACAACGGAAGTTCGCAACAATAACAACGTAAGCTTGCATATGGCCGCATACGCTACGATTTCGTTCAAGATGGCACAAGATGGTCAATTGCCGGTCGATTTGATACCTACATACCTACAAGAATGATGTAATAATGCGCATGCGCACGGCAAATTCATAATTTAGTTATTACATACCTACAAGTTGTGTTGGTTATTAAGATTGTGGTGATTTCTCTACATTATTAGCTATAAAAGATTTTTAGAACTATTTTATTGCCTTAAGAGTCAAGTTCAGTCCTGTTTTCCTTAAAAATCATAGAAAAAAAATGAAAAAAATTGTGTAAGTTTCAGATTTTCTAGTAAAAGTATTCTCCAATTTTGAACAAAATTGTTAGAGGATGGTTATGTTGTAGTACAAGCGTTTTTTTCATTTCACGATTCGATTTGCGTGCGTAAAAAGTCACTTTAAGCACGAGTGCGTAAAAGTAAAGTTGGTACTTACTGGAACTTGATTAATTTAGTGACATTTTAAAATCATAAATCCCTAACCTCAATAATATATGGTCATAAACGATATGTATTATTATTATAGTTCTCGTACAAAAAATATTATACAAACTTCGTGCGTGAAACATTTCGCGAATTCGTGTCCATAAAGCGCTCGCCTTACGGCTCGCGTTTTAAACTGGTCACTCATTCGCGAAATATGATTTCACGCACTTGGTTCGTAAATAACTATTTATTGTTAGTATTTTGACATTTAAACGTCAAATTATTTTAAATGTTAAAACGTCAATTGAATACATTTTTACGATAGCACGAAAGCTTACAGTAGCTGTTCGTATATTAATTCATTTAAAAGCAGGAAAGAAATTGCACAAGAAATGCGGTTAAATAACGTTATAATAATGAAATTTCAAATTTCTGACATACAGACTAACAACTTGAACTTACGAAAGCCTATTGATAAGAGAGGGTGGTGGGAGTTAAAATTAAATGTATCCATTTTACTATCGTCAACTTTTTATGACAGGAATGTCAGTGGTTATGTCAAATACTTTACCGAACCATCAAACTTTATCCTAATGGAATACACAATTAATGAAAAAGTGCAAATTAAAAAGGCGCGTACTTTTATTCATCGATTGACGCAGCGCTTGAATCAGAAATCTATCAGGCCGTCTGTCTAGTAAACGCTAGAAATGCGATGAATAGATTGGACAGTTCTTTTTTTCAATCGATGCATGCATCGGATGCTCATCGGAGGAGTCGATGAATTTGTGGTGGGGGTAAACATCTGATCGCGTTTGTTGTCATAAACGATCATAACCTTGCATGATGTGTATCAATCTCTATTCCTCTATTGTCAAACTCATCATCTCATCGGGTGCGTTCTTTTACTAATCGGTAATCGTGCTCATCGGATGTATCTGATGACGTCATTTGACATCCATCATAAATTAAGCGCTTCATCAGTGCGATGAATAAAAGTAGACGCCTAAAGTGGTTTTATAATTTGCCATAGTATCTAGTATTTGACATAACCACTGACATTCCTGTCATACAAACAGTTGACAATACTGATGGACACATTTAATTTTACCTCCCACTACCTTCCCTTATCAATAGGATTTCGTAGTTCAAGTTGTTATCCTTTATATGAAATTTAAGGTTGTACTACATTTATCTGGCAACGACTGTACGCAATTCTCGCCTCTATTTCGTATTCGTAGTGTTAAAAAAATCATAACTTTGGAACCGCTGCAGATGAGAATCAAACCAAATTTTGAATATTGGATTAGCACATTACATTCTTTCTTTTACTAATATAAATTTGATTTGACTTCAACCACAGAAAAGCTTTTTTTTCCACCGACACACTTTAGTTCCCGTAATTTAAAAATTAACGTATTAAAATATTACATATTACTATGCCTTACTATCCAAGGTTTTCTTTATATAGAATTTTTGTTTTCGTGTTATACGACCCTGGTGACGAAATATGCTGTACTGTATTATTTCGCACACGACTGTATGTACAGGATGTAATTGGGAAATAGTGAGTTAGCATTTTAGCTGCATTTGTACAAGATTGAAGATAACAAGAAACTGTTTGTACATGCTGTAGTAGTGACATTATATCAGTTAGCATTCTGATTTGCAAATTAGCCGTTTGGAATATTTTACCGGACAAAAGAAAAGGCATGGAAAAAGGTTTACTCGGAAAAAGAGTATTCGGCTAGTGTAAATAAAAACGAAGACTTCTACTTAAGGGGCTATTATCAGTTGTTGGTGGAAAATTTGAAATTGCGTTATTTTTACTTGCAATAATTTTTGTGAAGAATGATTATAAACAAGAAATTATTACTGGAATATTAACATTTAATTATAAATTGGTGGACGAATAGTAAGTGACAGCAATTACGTGTTTAATAAAAAAGAATTTTTTTTTTATTTTTTAAAGTAAAGTACTTCAAGAGTTATAAACTTATTCGTCCACTAAATATGAACGGGAATAAGCATGGTGTACATTATAACAAGAAATATAATGCTAAATAAAAAAGAGTATTGCAAGAAACGTATTCTGTAGTAAAACAGATAACTGTAGACGTTCTAAAAGAGGGGCACATCATCGCCGCAATTATTGCTATTCGAATTTACTTTATATTCCTTTCTACGTGCTTATACCCCTTTCACGACATGTCTCTATACTCTCTATGTCACTATCTTGCTATCTCATTTTGTATATTGCTGTCTTTCATCTCGCAGTATGATCGACAACTGGTACTATTAGCTCCCTCTGTTATCCAATTTATTTGTAATGACAGCCGATGTTAGTATAGGATGTGCTCGCTAGGAGTGAAAATAGAAGAGGGCGTTTCGGTAAAGTAGAGGACGCTGTTCAACAATAATTTTTAGAAAAGTAGTATTCGGAAAAACTATTGTACCTAGACATTAAAAATGTATTTTCGCGTTGTTACATTGAAGATGTTATCTTTGCTGTAAATCTATATAAATATCTTTTTTAAAATTAAATATTCTTTGATTGCGAGAAAAAGAAGAAAAAATATAAAATTTTGATAATATTACCTTTAGAATATGTAGAAAAATATACTGATAGGATCTGTATTTAAATAATTTGAAAATATGCAGTTTTTTTTTCAGGAAGTAAGTTTAGCGGCTGAATATCAACAGCCCCATATCTGTCCAAACAGTTTGCCAGTTTTATATGACTAGCTGGCCCATGCTGGCCCAGCAGACTAGGGTTGGGTCGGTATCTTGGTAATGGTATTTTGGAGCGGTATTTTATTAGAGCGTCGCGTCGCGCTCCGCAATACCGAAATAACCGGTTACTTTGGAACGATAGACCAGAGAGAACAACAGAAACGTGGGTTGTTACCGCGAAACATCACTTTGTATAGAGAAGTCAAAATTGATTTTCACGACAAAGAAAGCACTTCGTTTCATGACTTTGTCGCGATTAGCGATGGAATTTAGGGATCTAAGCTAATTTAGAGATTATTTTTTAATTTTCTTTTTAACGGACAATTAATAGTTCAAGCTTGGGATGAGAAGTACCGCTCCGAGCATAATATGTTTATTTCACAACCCAGACACAAAAATGCACCGATCGGCGGTATTTTTTCGCGGTAGTTTGTCACGGTATTTCTATGTCGCGACCGGTACTGGAACGTTCCATCCTCGGAGCGGTATTTCCCATCTCTACAGCAGACTTCGTTCTGCCTAGAAAAGTATTGTAGATATTTATTTAAAAACCCGTAAAAAAATTGTCGCAACGTAACGTAAACATAAACGTTATCTATCATAAAGATGGCGTCGTAAAATCACTCCATACAAAATGTAGGTATGGGAAAATAAATTTTTTCTTCAAACATCAATAAAACTGACATTTCTCGACTGAGTAGTCAGCCGCAAAGTGTCACTTTTCCTCCGCCGAAGGTTGATTTTTCACTTTTCCGCCGCCGCACCGGGGGGAAGAATGCTGTTGTTATAGCAACATACAAACACATAATTTCAATGTTGACAGTGTCCAGTTGACCGTTTTATGATGAGTTACTATAGAATATAGAAACAGCTCGTACCTAATCATCGGCCTAAATGTCCAAACATCCTACCAAGTCCGCTTATCTTCAATTAAAAACAGATATTTTTGCATAAATTTGCCGACGTTTGACGTACACTGTGATGGTTATAATGGAAATTTTAATAATAATTATCTACATAACATGTAGTCATATCCATTATAGAATATACTTCATAAGCGTAACTTGTGTGGAGAAAGGTTTCCTGTTTATAGTCCCAGGAATACTACAGCTGCGTGTGAGCAGCTTTCGCCACATAAGCTGCTGAATCATCTCAGGCAAAAAACACCTAAGGAAAAATTGCCTAATTTTGGAACCATTAAGTTTCTCCAAAGTTGTTCATCCCTATATATTTTTCTATAAAAAGTGATTGGGTTTCATCAATGAAAACCACAAAGTAACACAGCTTCCTTGTTGTGATATGTTGGCCTCGAATGAATAATATTTTTCAATAAGTGATTATTATTAGATGCAACTTGCGACTGCTGAGACGTGATATCACGATCTTTCAAATGACCTTTGTGTCTTTCTTTATATCAATACATGGTAACTATGTAACTATTAAAAACTGGAACTACATGTATAGTGGAGAATTATCGGCCCATATCCTTATTAAGTGTTTTTTCTAAATTAATGGAAAAATTAGTAGCAACCAGACTAGTAAACTTCTTGGACAAAGAAAATTTACTAAACAACAATCAATTTGGTTTCAGAAAGGGTCGATCTACTGCCTCAGCAGTGTTGAAATTTCTAGACGAACTTTATAGGAATCTAGACATGAAAAACGCATGTATTGGATGTTTTGTAGACCTTACTAAGGCTTTTGACTTGGTTGACCATAGGATTTTATTGAGAAAATTAGAATGTTATGGCATAAGAGGTGTTGCGTATAAATGGTTTGCAAACTATTTACATAATAGGATGCATTATGTGGAAATCAATAGGGTTAGGTCAGAAGATTTATTACTGAAACGTGGCGTAGCACAAGGAAGTGTTTTGGGCCCTCTACTGTACATACTTTATGTAAACGATATGACGCTACCGAATGCTGTTATGTTTGCGGACGATACATCTTTGCTTGTAAGTGCTGAAAAGGAGGATATTGCTATGGAAACTACAGCCTCAATATCCAGACTGGCTTCTTACTTCAATGCCAACCGATTACATTTAAATAGTAAAAAAACTGTACTTGTAGGATTTCAAACTACCAATTGCGATAGGAATTCCTCGCATTACGTTGCTATCGATGGGACTACTATTCAACAGGTAGATTCCCATAAATTCCTGGGGCTCACCATAGATTCGCGCTGCAGTTGGAAAATACATATAGACTCGTTGCGAAAGATATTGAACACCGTTTGTTTCATGTTGTCTAGGTTAAGGCAGGAGGTAAGTGTGGATGTTTTAAAAATGTTTTATTACGCGCATTTCCATTCCTTAATATCTTATGGTCTTGCTGCCTGGGGTGCTTCATCGGACGTTGTGATTGTTTTTAAGATACAAAAAAGAGCTCTACGTACAATATTGGGAGTAGGTCCTAGAACAAATTGCAGAGAATTATTTAAAAATCTAGGAATAATGACTCTCCCATGCATACATATTTATCAACTATGCATGTGTGTTAAAGATAATACCTTTGATGTGACAAATATCAACCGGTATCACACTTATAGTACTAGAAATATTCATCTGCTGGAGGTCCCCCGACACAGAATGACTTTAACGGAAAAAACCCTAAATATATGGCTATTAAGGCGTTTAATAAGTTACCCACTCGCTATAAGGAAATGCCGTTGGGTACATTTAAGAGACAGATTAAACGGCTTCTCCAAGACAAGGCTTATTATTCATTTGATGAATTCCTCACTGATCCGGAGCTATAAATTATTGTTTAGTTTTATGTCAAACCTGTATATGTACATATTGTATATATATATAATGTTATACTAATGACTATATGTCTATATCTGTATGACGGGTCCTATGCTCAAATGAGTCGACAGGATTAATAAAGATATTATTATTATTATTATTATTATTATTATTATAATCAAATAGATAAACAGAACTGTCAAGTTTGACTAATTTTTATATCTGTCAGATATGTAGTCGCGGCCATATTGAATATTGGAAACGACTAGCTTGATGTTATACAGTGTTATGTTTTTCATTCTCTTCATTAGTTTTGGCAAATATTATATCAATATATATGGGTGTAACAATAGTGCGATATTCTTTCATACCTCCTTTCTTATGCAAAATACAGCAAATATTTAACTACAAAAGTTGTTTAGTTTTATGAAATTTATATTGTAAAATTATTCTACGATATACAGGGTGTTTAGTTTGCCCGTAACCACCAGTAACTTTACATTTTTAAATAGAACACCCTATATATGATCACATTTTTGAATTCCTTGTGGAATTTTAAGGCAACTTTATACCGGACCATATTCAATTATTTTCATTAGTTTACAAGATATTGGCATTTGTTTAAAAATTCTGACATTTTGCTCTCTTCAGAACAATGCCATTATTTCAGTAACGGAAAAACGTAACATTATGAAACTTGACATAACGTTAGAAGCATCTTCTGTGATGACAATAGACAGATGCAGACTTAAATACGTTATACAGAGTGTTCTAGAAATCAATGTCTTTTTGAAACAATTGAAATGCGAAAATCTTCATTTTTTCAAATGGAAACACTTTATTTTTATGGGTCAGTTGAAAGCGAAATTTAATTATCTATTAATTTGAATAAAGCATTTATGTAGCTAAAATTAATGGTTTTAGAGATATATCAAATTATTTGATATTTCTGTATGTTGCTATGTAGGTGCGCTCTTTAAAAGAAACTTTAGAGACCAAATATTAAATAAAAATTTGAAAATTGAACTTTCTTTACTATTTGTCTGCTGTGCTGACATTTTTGTAAATCTACGTGCGTTTTAAATTGGTAGTTATATTTAAAATATGAAGGTACGTTAACGTAATGGATATGAAGTAGGCTGATAAATAAAATGAAATCTGTTGTTGAATAGTTTCATAGAAACGGCAAAACGTGTAGCAGTACCAGTGTTAGTATGGAATTTACAAAAGACGAGCTAGTTCAAATGATCTATATTTTGGGAGAATGTGAACGAAATCCATTGCTTGCATCGCGGATTTATCAAATACGTTATCCAAATCGAAGACATCCAGAACCTTTAGCTTTGGAAAGACTTCGGGATCGATTTGAAGCAACTGGGCATGTAGAATATAAAAAGGAAGAACGTGCCAAACCAGTTGGGAATGAAAACAGTCAATTTACAGTACTGGCTATGGCAGTCGCGGATCCCCATACCAGTACAAGAAAAATTAGGAATAAGCCATATGCCGGCTTCACGGATTTTACGTCAACATAAATTTCATGGCTACCATATACATTATCTACAAAAATTGTCTGAGAATGATTTTGAAAGTCGTCTCAACTTTTGTCGGTGGATTTTAAATAAAAAACGGGAAGAACCAGGTTTTCATAATTTAATTTTATTCACGGACGAAGCGACTTTCCATAAAAACGGTTACGTTAATAGACACAATTTTTTATATTATGATCGCGAAAATCCTCATTTTATAAAAACCGTGGATTATCAACATCGTTGGTCTTTGAATGTATGGGGAGGAATAGTAGGCAACCGGTTACTTGGTACATATTTCTGTAATGGTACAGTTAACGGGGAAAATTATCTAGCTTTCCTAAGGAATGAATTAGAAGATTTTCTAGACACTCTTCCTCTTAATATAATAAGGCATTTGTGGTTGCAGCAAGATGGAGCACCGTGTCATTTCTCTAAAAATGTCCGAAATTATCTAAATAATGCATTTCGTGATAAATGGATTGGCAGAGGAGGTCCAGTGTATTGGCCACCAAGGTCACCCGATCTGACCAATTGTGATTTTTTTCTTTGGGGATACATAAAAGACCACGTTTACCGAACAGCTCCCACAACACGAGAAAATATGCAGCAGCGTATATGGGAAGCATTTCAAAGTGTTGATGACCGTATGCTGCACAAAGTTTCCCGATCATTCTTGAAAAGAGTAGAAATGTGCATCAATCAGAATGGTGGCCACATTGAACATGCTTTATAAAATATTTAGTTTAGCAGTACCAGCCTACTTTATATCCATTACGTTAACGTACCTTCATATTTTAAATATACCAATTTACCAATTTAAAACGCACGTAGATTTACAAAAATGTCAGCACAGCAGACAAATAGTAAAGAAAGTTCAATTTTCAAATTTTTATTTAATATTTGGTCTCTAAAGTTTCTTTTAAAGAGCGCACCTACATAGCAACAAACAGAAATATCAAATAATTTGAAATATCTCTAAAACCATTAATTTTAGCTAGATAAATGCTTTATTCAAATTAATAGATAATTAAATTTCGCTTTCAACTGACCCATAAAAATAAAATGTTTTCATTTGAAAAAATGAAGATTTTTGCATTTCAATTGTTTCAAAAAGACACTGATTTCTAGAACACTCTGTATAACGTATTTAAGTCTACATCTGTCTATTATCATCACAGATGATGCTTCTAACGTTATGTCAAGTTTCATAATGTTACATTTTTCCGTTACTGAAATAATGGCATTGTTCTGAAGAGAACAAAATGTCAAAATTTTTAAACAAATGCCAATATCTTATAAACTAATAAAAATAATTGAATATGGTCCGGTATAAAGTTGCCTTAAAATTCCACAAGGAATTAAAAAATGTGATCATATATAGGGTGTTCTATTTAAAAATGTAAAGTTACTGGTGGTTACGGGCAAACTAAACACCCTGTATATCGTAGAATAATTTTACAATATAAATTTCATAAAACTAAACAACTTTTGTATTTAAATATTTGCTGTATTTTTAATAAGAAAGGAGATATGGAAGAATATCGCACTATTGTTACACCCTGTATATCTATATGTACGTGTAAAGAATAGTTCTTTAAGTGAAGTATGGATGCCGTCTACAGCTGACTTTAGTAGAATTTAGCAGATGCGTGAGACCAGACAAATATTGTCTATTACTAACCAACTACTGAATGCAATTAATCGTTTGGTCCGCTAGTTGTTCGCGTGCGTCTTTTGCTCTTCCCCTTTAAAACTCTCACGGCTCTATGCATACGGTAGCGCCGCTCTATAATGCAAAAAGGTGGGCACCGAAACTATGACGCTAGAGCAAAAGCGCTTTCGATAGGTCACAGAGACAAAATTGGTCATCATTAAGCGAGATCCTAAACATTTCCTAACAAGATTCATTACTCTGCATGAAACCTGGGTTCACCATTATGACCCTGAATCAAAAATGGAATCACAATAAGGGTTCACCATTCCCTCGAAAGTTTCGTGCGATAACATCTGCGATGACATTATCCTTACAAACTTTTTACCATATGGTCAAACTATAACTGGGGAATATTATGCTGTTTTAATTTCAAAACTACTACGTGATTGCATCAAAGAAAATGGATGGGAAAACTCAGGTGCGGTGTGCTGTGTTTTATCAGGCCAACGGTCCTGATGAATTAAGTGCGCACCATTACTATCTCTATTATTGATTCTAGAAAGTAGGTTAAATTAGCAAAGTATTATGTAGTGTTTTTAACATTGATTAGCATGCACTTCACGAAAAAAAATTGAATAACGCATTTTCGAGAAATTTAGAAATTTATAATTTTTTTAATGGAACACCCTGTATATTTTTTTAAATTCTGAATGTTAATGTTCTTCGTAATATAAAAATTTAAATACACTATTGTCCTAAAGCAAATAATAAAGTAGTTACGGTGGATTTTAGTTGAAAGAGATACTCTTTCATTCTGTAAAATCAGTAGTAGGCTTTTTTCACTTTAAACAGAACAAATAGTATGGCTTTGTAAATGTCAATAACGTTCCGAATATAAATCTTTCGCACGTTTAGGTATTAAATTCTGAATGCTAATGTTCTTTGTAATATAAAAGTTTCAATACACTATTGTCCTAAAACAAATAATAAAGTAGTTATAGCAGTTCCTGTTTCCTTCAAAATGTTCATTGCTCCGCTGACTTTTGACAAAACAGATACATATTTTGTGTTTAATGTTTATTTTAACATATTGCAGCTTACAAAATTAAAAAGAAGAAAGTACATGTATAATTTATAAATACTGCTCAAAGGTGTCACCTTCCTGCTGAATACATTTTCGTATCCGCTTCAGTACACTCTGGGTGGCTCTTAAGATTGTCCTCCTATGTAATTGGCGAAAAACTTCTCTGACCTTATCTTGCAATTCGCGCACATTGTTGTATCGCGTTTTATACACCTCATTTTTTTAATATCCCCAAAGAAAAAAGTCTAAAGGTGCGAGATCAGGGAAGCGTGCTGGTCATTGAATTGGACCATTTGTGCCAATCCACTTTTCGGCAAAGATGGTGTCGAGGTAGGTTTGCACTAGGTGATAGTTGTGTGCAGGAGCACCGTCCTGCTGAAAATATAAATTTTGGAGCATCAAATTGGCGTTATCAAGTAAATCATCTAAAACGTTGCGAATAAATTCCAGATATCTGTGTCCTGTTGACATACCATTGTAGTACACTGGACTACCGAACCAATTAATACGCACCAAACGTTAAAACTAAATCGAACTTGTGCAGCATGTGGACAAACTATTAATAAATTTTCTTGAGACCAGTAGTGACTATTTTTCTTATTAAACATGCCTCTATTTGAAAAATTTGTTTTGTCACTCCATAAAATACTCTGTGATCCATTCAAATTTTCATCATAAAAATTAACAAACCAATGAGCAGAAAGTTAATCTCCTGGCGGAATCTCCTGGCTGTAATGTTTGAGAGATGCTGAACTTAAAGGGGATATACTTATTATGCTTTTTCAAAATTCTTTGAATAACTTAATCCCAATTCCTTAGTGGCATCCCTAATGGAAAATTCGCGATGGGCTTCAAAATATGCTAACACTGTAATTTCTACTTCTTCGTTGGCGACGATATTTTTCTTTGTTCTTTTCTTTCTAAATAAGCAATCATGCAGTCTAAATTGATTGTAAAGTTGTCGAAAGTAACGTCGATCTGGCTGCTGTCGTAAAGGATAGTGTTCAGCACGATATTCGCTAGTCCTTATTGAATTTTTACTACATAAAATGTATGCTTCAACATATCGCATTTCTCCAAATGAGGAAATATCTACCATAGTGAACGAAAGTAAACCCAAAATGTTTGGAAAAATAGAGAGCTAATGAACACAACACAAAATCAAAAAAAAACTATTTTTAACAACTAAACGTGCGAACGATTTATATTCAGTACGTTATTGACATTTACAAAGCGCATAATATTTGTTCTGTTTAAAGTGAAAAAAGCCTAAGGTAGAAGTGCCAATAGATGATACCTTCCCAGCATACAAAATTCAAATTTCGCGCAATTATTTTTAGTAACTACAACATAATCGTATAAAAAGAACTATTAATCTGAAACAAATTTATAGGTCATTTCATGTTTCAGCGTTGAAGTTACTAAAAATAATTGCGCGAAATTTGAATTTTGTTTGCTGGGTTACACGGGGAAATAACTTCAATAGACGTATCTCGTTCTCAATTACTATTGGTCCAGGCGATCACATGGTTAATTAGGACGTGGGGTATTTCACTAGATGGCACTATGTTTTGTCAATAACTGTATTAACAACTAAACATGCCGTATTGCGCATGCGCCATTAACAGCTGTTTTCTGTTTGTCATTTATGTTTGTTATTTTCCGGATATTGTGAATTTTAGTGTCGCGTTGTGAACAAAATTTTTCATTGAAGTTGAAGTTTATCGTTTAATTTTCAAGATTTATTTCTATTTTTTCGTTAGTTTTTTTATATATATACTTGACAATACATTGTACATATTTATTTATAGGTAAGTAAAACATTCGGTGACCAAACATTCATGTAAATTTGTTTTGTGATCGTTTTACAGTTTAGATCTTTAGGTATCACATTATTACTCTAGAATATTGTATTTTACACATATATATTCCTATAATTATCAAAAATTACTGTAAAAACATTATCAATTTCCTAAAAAGAAAGCTAGTTTTAAGAGAAGGTGCAGATAAAATTGAAAATCTTGCTTTGGAATATTAAACAACGGCAATAAAAATGAGAAAATCTGTATTTAGAATTATTTATTATATTTATATTGTATGTGATTGTATGTATATCTTAAGAAAATTGTTTATAGTTTTGCAATTCATAAATTTATATATCGTTTTGTTATAGTTATGTATAAAATCGTTTTACTATATTTTATTTTCCATATGAATCATCTTTAGTTATGAAGCTATGTATGTATTTTGGTGTTTCTATTTTAGTGCTTTACTGAATATATATGTATTTACTACAAAAATATTTTTTATTAAATCCCAGATAAATATATTCATCTTTTTTGTGCTATTTTTCAGTCTATTACAAATATCTCATAAGTACTATATACAATAAAATGTGTATATAGTACTTATAAGATATTTTGTAATTAACTGAACATTTTTAATACGATTATAAAAAGAACTGTTAAATTTCCCGCACTTTTACATTTCAAAACGGGGTGTGCCAATAGATGGCGCCCTTTTCCACATTAGAAAAATTGCCCGTAGATGCCGGGCCCTGCTGGGTTAAGACTATGAGTTCGATTAAATATTTTCATTTAATTCAGTTTAATGAATTATGATATTCATTTTTTAAGGTATATTTTGTCTGATGTTTGTTTATTTAGCCAATAACTAGGAAAAACTGACAAAACAAGGTAAAATGTTTATATTTTATTATAAAACTCAAAATGCAAAATTGTCCTAGTAGATGATACCTATACATAGCATTTGACCCCATAGGTGATACATAAATGGTCTAGAGTAAACATACACGTTATATTTAAAATAGCTAGATGTCACTTACAGTATGATGTTTCCTTAATATTTAATTTTAAGGTGGGCACAATACCATAGACGATTCGTAACAGATGATCACGTAAAAAAATGGCCGATTTAAAACATCTAGCAGTATATAGAGGACTCTACTAATATCAATCTCAACAAATATATTAAATTAGCTAAAATCAGTTTCGAAATATACATCTCCGCTTCCACGGTTGCGTACCTACCTATCAGGTAATAGAAAATGTTGAGAATGTAATCGTACGATGTGTATGGCCTTCGCGTATTATAGATACCATAAACTTGTTGCAATTAATTATAAATATCTACAATATAATCGACGGTTTTAGCCGTTTCTTTGATACTGTAAATACTGTTAAACCATTTAATTTAATTTAATTAACAAAGTATTATTTCTTTTATTTTACAATATTTGTATTTCAGATTTTCATTACATGGATCTATAACGTAAGTGTAGAATATAAACTATTCTCAAGCTGTAAGAAATGATCGGTTTTGTACTTCCAGCAAAAAAATGCAAATATCTCGTTTAGACTACGTTTTACAAGAAATGTGTATTATGCATATACTATGTATGTAAGTACATAAAGTACTACTAAATAGGTATATGGATAATTTTATATTTCACCTATGTTAAAATTTACCGAAAGTATCAAAGGAAGGAAAATACAACATTCTGTATTGTCTTTCTCTCAATGACCTACTAAAGCAAATGTACGCGGATACGGGCAGACGGGTAGGTATGATATTCGCGATAAATACAAACTTTTTTATTAGGAACAAAATAAATAACTCTGCCAAATTAAATTTTATTTATTATTTTATATTTAAATAGCATACATTGGATATACATATGTCAGTCTGGCATACAATGACGAACACATGTATGTAAAATAAACTTTCAACGTATTTTTCTTTGATATCTTGAGTGATGGCCAAGGAGCATATCATATAAGAGTGACGCATTCCACGTTAAAAATTGGACCTTTACGCTAGCACACTCTGACGGGCATATGGCGTACTAAATACGTAAACAACCACGATGGCGGCATTTTTAAATTACTACAATATTTTCTTTTGGTACTAAATATGCTCTAAATGCGTGTTTCGATCTTATTTGATCTCATCAGTGCGATATATCTATAAATATAGAAATCACAGACACGTATTTACGTGCATATAAATAAAAATTAATTGAATAACTTAATTTGTGTCTTAGACATGCATAAGCTGCCTAACCTTTCTCGAGTTTCGATTCTTGGATCTATCATTAGAAGACCGACAAATATCATCATGAAATTTCCTGATAATTAAACTCATAGATATATTTAATAATTGTTCTTGAACTAAAGGTTGATCGCTGTTAACACAAGTGTACCATGAAAAACTAACCTTTCGCAAAGTTACCAACATTTTTTTCTGAATAGAATTTACATGATCAAACGATTTCAACAACACAACCATTCTATCGTAAATGTTATTAATATGTAATACCAAACTAAGAGTGGGATAAAGAAAACTAAAAGTATAATGGAGTTCTACATTAGCAAAAAATGAAGAAGATTTACAAACCTCACCTTCACGTAAATTAAGCTTTCTTAGAAAGAATTCACATATGTATGTACATAAGGTGACAACTTGATAATTTAAATCATTTTCATCATTACTTGGAACATTTAGAGAAGAATCTTCTAATTCATTCTTATTGAACGTACTATTTCTACCACTTTCAGGTTCAATAGAAGTCATAAATGATTGTAGATGAGATATGTCCACTATCTTGCTCACAATTGAATCTGATAGAATGAGAAGACACAAAATTATTTAAAATACAAGTTTTAAAATTGGCAATAAATTGATGAAAACTTGGATTTGTATTAAGACCATAACACTGACATAATACACCAAGCAGATTCTCTAAGCGATCTTGATTAATGATCTTGTTTGCAAGTGTCCAGTTTATTGCACAAAAAAATAAAACCTCGAAGAATATGAATCCAACTCACTTTCACTGGTAGTGATTTTATGACAGTACTGTAGGTAAGTTTCAAGTACGGTGTGCTACTTAAACTTACGTAACTTTCAAATTGATAGTGCTCAATTTTTTCAAGGCTTTCATACTACAATTTTAAGTATTCTGATTTACAAGTAACACAACAAGTCTATGATTGGAGCCTAAATCTGCATAACTTAGAACTTTGAATAGAGTTTAACCATACCTGTTTTCTATCATTAGAAGGGAGGGTGCAAAAATGTCTAAAATATTGAAATAATATCAACTTTCGCAACCTGGAATTTTACATTTGTATTTGTGTACACTTGAAAAAGTCTTAAAAATAAATTTTTACCTACATAATTATTACAATGAATTATTATTACTCCAGCAACAATTAATAAAATAAAACAACAAGTAAGAATAACAAAACTTACCCAAAACTTGTTACTGTTTTCTTTATAACTGATATAACCTCACAAAATAATTTGTAAACACTACTAATTTGTAGATATTTTCGTTACCATGCACTGTTGCCATATCGCACACTTTTATAGCTAACCATATTTATTGAGATTTCTTGTTAATAAGAACAATAAAAAAACGTTTTTGTCACAATAACGCTAAAAACTTTCTCATTCTTCATATTAAAATCTTCTTTGATGTTTGATTATCATCCCTTTAGATACAAAGCTTACAAAGATTTGGCAACAATACAAGATTTAGTACTCCATATGAATCAAAGATAGCGCGCACATCTTGCCCAAAATTTCAAATTTGAACGAAATGCCCGTGGTGATGGCACAGCCCTGCTTTGAAGAGAGAGGATTACTTAACTTCCGTATGTGGACCATTGAATTGGCAATTTATATGCACTTTAACGGAATGTAGACGTTTTACTGAGTTCAATGCGAACCCCCTTGTTTGCGGAAACTAGTCTAAGATACCTAAAAATCGATCTAAAAAGTGCTATTTCTATAGGTTTTGTTTCGCTAGTGTTTTGACATTTCTGTGAGGATTTTCAGTTGATCCAGTCAGAATTACGAAATATCGAGCGGCAATTTTAAAAAACGTCGTTGAGGAATATAAAAATAATAATCATTTTTGATTTTGCAGTATCTTTTAATACAATTAATAAGTATATTTCAGTGACTAAAAAACATTTCTTCTTTTGTGTTTTATTAAATTTAAACAGCGAAATTTGATGTTAAGGCATAAAATTTATTTTTTAAATAATTATTTACGTGTCATATACACAATTAAATGTGTAAGTTAATATTAAGAAAAAAATTATGAATATTTACATACTATTTTGGCTAAATTTGAAGATATTTTTAATATTAGATTTAACATTTTGTCAAATGTCTCTTAATTGTTATTAATTGCAATGCATCGATTTCAAATGTTCTTTGCTTATGCCCGGTAACCATGGTGACTGTGACCGTTATGCACCTAGATTATTTGAAGTTACAATGTTGGTAGCAGTCTGGACGCGGACGATGTGAATCAAATGTGAATATCGCACGCGGTTGTTGGAACTTGTCATCATCTTCGAACGTTTCTCTTATTAAAAATGTGGACGAAAGATTTGAGGAAGTTAAAAAACTTCAATTTTAACAAGTTATCAACGTATTGGGAACAACGCGGACATGGGGAACTTTCGTAGTTCATGCACTGGATAAGCCACTAAATATTTGAAAAAATGGGCGTGATTTAGTTCGCGCCGCGCATGTCGATTAGCGATTTTTTCCTAATTGCAACCGGTCCATTAAAACTAAACTAATTCTTTAGATACGTTCCTATTTTATATAATGTATTTGCACTAAATTTAATAGAATACACGAGGACATATGTTTTTTAGTTGCTGAAATCTTTCAGTATTAAAAGATATACAAAATATAAATGACTATTTTTTCATTCCCAAACGACGTTTTAAATTACCGCTCGATCTTTCATAATTCTGACTGGATGAGCTGAAAATCCTCGCAGAAATGTCAAAACACCAGTGAAACATAACTTAGAAATAGCACTTTTTACATCGCTTTTTCCTAGACTGATCTCCGCAAAAAGGGGGTCATTTTGAACTCAGTAAAACGTGTACTTTCCGTTAAACTGCATATAAATTGTCAATTCAGTGGTCGACATACGGAAGTTTAGCCAAGGTAAAAAATAAATACACACGTTTTCACCTATTTATTCTAAAACTGTAAAAAATCAAGGTGGATTCATGTCAAAAACCATTTTTGTAAACAAGAAATCTGGAAAGAAAGGTGACGCATGCGCATTGAAGCCTTGGCAAAGAGTAGAGTTACAAAGAGGGTGCACTAGCGCTATTATGAATGAATGCGTAAAATAATTCTTATGACCTCGATAGAGTGATCTGATTGGGAACACCAAAAGTGGAACACCAAATTTTGATTGGCTAGTATTTATTAATGAAAATTTTGCAGTGTTAGTTTAGCCAACACGCAATTTGCAAAGTCACTAAATCAAGAAAGTTTAGAAATATTAGAATTTAATGCAATTAAAACTTTAAAATATGTGTAAGTATTGACATAGTGAATGTTAGAAGTAAAAAAAAAGAAGTACTTTGTTGTTTCTACGTAAAACGTAACATGTAGTAAATTATGAACTACCAACTTAGAAAAAATACAACCAAGACGATGGTTACTCCAATTTTAAATATATTCGATATGTGCATAGATATGTGCGTCGGTCGTTTAAAATCATATATATACATATAAATGTCACTTTATAAAATCTTATACAGCTAAAATAAATCAAAAAACCGCGTAAAACTTTGATAAATTCGTGTGTTCAATCGAAGTATTGACAGTATCGGTTCATTGAACTGTTGTCAAAATTTATAGTATTTCTCAAGGTTATAAGATTGTTTTGGCGCCAATAGCTAAGTGCACTCTCTTGTTACTCTTTGGCCTTGGTATACTCGAAGATATATATATGCAGCTGCATACAGTGCTATCACGGTTTGATTTCGGATATTGTGAAGGTCAAGTACCCATATAATAATACAATTCTTCGGTGTAGCGGGTGTAAGGTATTTTGAACGCTACCTCACTGCTTAAGGTGGCGTTTCGGTAAAGTAGGGGGCGCTGTTCGACAATCATTATTAGAAACGTAGTATTCGGAAAAACTAGACATTAAAAATGTATTTTTGCGTTGTTACATTGAAGATATTATCTTTGTTGTAAATCTAAATATCTTTTTTTTAATTAAATATTCTTTGATTGCGAGAAAAATGAGAAAAAATATAAAAGTTTGATAATATTACCTTTAGAATATGTAGAAAAATATACTGATACGATCTGTATTGAAATAATTTCAAAATATGCAGTATTTTTTTCAGGAAGTAAGTTTAGGGGCTGAGTATCAACAACAGCCCCATATCTGTCCAAACAGTTTGCAAGTTTTATATTAGATGTCACTAGCATTAGATAACTATTATATAATTATGTATAGGCAATCAGTTTAACACCAAAATTGACTGCTTTGATATTCAGAAAAACATTAAATGTTTGATGAAAAAATGTAAATGAAGAAGAAAAAATCGTACATACGACTCGTTTCTTTTTCCGTAACTGTGAAAGATAGTCATAGAACATCATACTTCTTTATAACATAACTTGAACAGTATACAGGATTATTGTTAGCTATTGCTTTCAAAATACTGCGCATCACGATTATTGGATTAGTCAGTTTAGTATCAGAATTGCAAAACTTGATTGTATGCACAAATATACTTTTTTATAGAAAGGTCTTACTAAATTATTTTTATTCAAGTAATAAATTGATTTCAATACTTTCGAGACATATTCTTACAACTACACATGCAGAAGTAAATACATATTGATGAATCATTACTTGGTGTGGGTGTAGAGAAAGAAAGACAAATAAAACCCAAATATCTCTCTTGCCTTTTATCGATAAATAATACAGATAACAATTCATTCCACAATAAAATTTACTGTCCTTTATTATTTTTACATTTAGTATTTCACATACATACACTGTGATGGTTATAACGGAAATTTTAATAATAATTATCTATATAACATGTAGTCATGTCCATTATAGAATATACTTCATAAGCGTAACTTGTGTTTCCTGCCTAATCCTAGTAATCTACTACAGCGGCGTGTGTGCAGCTTTCCCTACATAAGCTGCTGAATCCTCTCAGGCAAAAAAACACCCAAGGAAAAATTGCCTTAATTTTGGATACATTAAGTTTCTACAACGTTGTTTATCCCTATATATTTCTTCTATAAAAAGTGGTTGGGTTTCATCAATGAAAATCACAAAGTAGTACAGCTTCCTTTTCCTGATATTTAGTTGGCCTTGAATCTATAATATTTTTCAATAAGTGATTATTATTACATGCAATTTGCGACTGTTGAGACGTGATATCGCGATCTTCCAAATGAGTATTTACCTGAAAATAATAATTATGGTTCCTCTTCAAGGACGGTTTACCACTAAAGAACTATGTACAATTATATACAGAAACAAATATACAAAAATATTCTCCCTTATTCACTAAAATAACTATAACACAACGAAAAAATAATCCAAAACTAACGAAGACGATGAAAAACAGTATTACTTTATTACATCAAGCTAGCCGCTAGACAATTAGTGCAAAACTAAAAGATTCTACCTGTAACAAACAACGCATGTACGCACAAATATATCTCGTAAATAGAATATTAGGGTGTTATTGCCTTAGGCTATCGCATTTATACCGAAAAGATTATATTGAAATATACCTGCTCAATACATTCAGTTCTAAACTACATAATATGCAACCAATAAAACTCGTTCCAAGAATCCTTGGATACATTTCTTCTATATAATGATATATTTTATTTTTCCGAGAAGTTTATATTTATATTATAATATATTTTATATTACAACCAATATTCTAATCTTCACTTTTCCTATATTATTTCAGCCAAGATGTTACGCATGATTAAGTATTTTATTACTTTTTACTTTTCTAGAGATTCGTAAGCCTTGCGCCATCTAATTTTGAATATATTCGATAAAAAAGCAACATTTGCTCATCAAGTTCAAGTTATTGAAATAGAGGGCCAAGTACGCCACCTTAACATCTGCAGCATATTTCCTGGTTTCAATAAACATAATAGTGTATATCAAACTTGTCTTATTTTCCTACAAAAAAATATATTTTTCAACGAAATACACAAACATTTTAATTTCTTTGTAACGTTTGTTTTTTAAAAATGAACAAATTTTCTATTTCATCCATAATACATTTAAAAGTTTGTTGTATTTGATATTTATTTCTTACTATATGTATAATTTATGCAGAACGAAATAAATTATTTTTAGTACAGGTAAATTTTCAAATACATACATACACAACCTTGCATAAAATTATGTAAACAATTTTGGATTTAATCTTTTTGTGTTTTCTCATAAGATTTTGTTTGCACTAAATAGAAAACGTACAATTTGATAACTTGAGTTATGATTTTTTTCAACTTACCCTTATAAACATTGTTTTTGGCAGCGATTACTAAAATATTTTCTTTGTCTTATTTCCTAAATTTATCAAATTAGGCAACCTAATACGCACAATCAATTATCGACATCTTACAGACAAGTGCCAAAGTTAATTTGACAGATATTAATCATATAACTTGTTGTAGCTACTGACATAGCTTTTGCAAAAACGAATGCTTTATTTACAATTTTCGCAATTTGGCATTCATCTACGATTTTTTCCTTATATTCTAAATGCAAAATTATTTCAATTCATTGCTATTTACTCGTTGTTTGAAATAAATTTTGACGTTATTTTTACAAACAAAATAGCTTAGTCCCTCCGGAGGCATCATATCGTCATGTTTAATACAAAATATACAATTAATTCTTTCTAAATCGGCCAAAAGCTATAAAAGTTTAATTCAGTTACCGACTGAGGAATCTACTATATTTTAACCGCACCTTAATCGGCTAAACTATCACCTACTAGGACGCTATCATTCACCGTAACTACTTTATTATTTGTTTTAGGACAATAGTATATTTAAACTTTTATATTACAACGAACATTAGCATTCAGAATTTAAAAAATATACAGAATGTTCCATTAGAAAAATTATAAATTTCGAAATTTCTCGAAAATGCGTTATTCATTTTTTTTCATGAACTGCATGCTAATCAATGTTAAAAACACTACTTTGTTAATTTAACCTACTTTCTAGAATCAATAATAACAGAGATAGCAATGGTGCGCACTTAATTTGAATCAGCCTGTATAATGAGGAGACGATTTGGGCTGCGTTCTAAATATGATCTACCAAAAATAAAGAAAGATATATACGAATATTGTATGTCTGAGAAAGACCCAAACATATACTTGTCACTCAAATACATACTCCCTCCGTCCGAAAATATGATATACATTTGAATTTTATTTTTGTCCGAAATTATGGTATACATTCATAACTTTAATTGAAATTGAATTATATAAACGACGTTCAATCTAAGTGGGATCTGGCCTTTTCCAGTGCTTCTTTTGAACACATTAAACTAGTTGGTAACCGTCCTTCGCGCCGAAGCGTAGCCTTATTAATATTTATTATTATATGACTTTCATCAACCATCACCACCATTCCATGCAGGACTGTAATGTCAGAAGAACATTATCAAGTCTAATTTATTGAAGGCGTTTTCGACGGATTGGATCAGTTTGTCATCTGTATTTGGCGAAGCTTTATGTTGCAAAGATTCTATCGAATTAAAAAGCCAAGATCTAACACATTTAAATCGGGACTTCAGCCTCTGTCCTTTTTTAAATTGCAATAGTTTTTGCAATGTACCGGTACGTCGATGAGTAGTTAATTGCTTGGACTTAAAATTCCTATTCAACTGTTCATTATTCGCATGAATAGCTTCCATTTTTTACACAGAGCGGGTCCAAAACTGTTTTTCCGCGAATGATGATTGAAATGTGCTGACGTTTTTGACACTGACAAAATCAAAAACCTGCCATCTATATATCAATAGCTTAATTAGTGCATGAATTTATAAATAAGAACACTTGTCTATAATTTTTTTGATACCTCTCATTAATGTTTAATTTATCTTCAAATGTATACGATATTTTCGGACGGAGGGAGTATAATATTTGGAATGCAAGCTTGTTGATAAATAGAAACTGTCACTTTCATATCATCCTTCCTAACCTAATCTCTGTAGAGTTATATTCAATGTTGTGTATATGTATAAAGTAACTTAAAATTTTAATATTTTGTAACCATGTCTGCGATGATCACGGCAGATTGGTTTATGTTAGGAAGGGATTTGTATTTCAGGTAACATAGATAATCTGTTCCATAACGAATATAAACAATATATTGTGTGTCTAACAAACTTCTTACAGAAAATTTGAAATATATATAATAGGATGGCAGCAGCAAATAAGTATGGACAATTTAGTAGCATCTGTTGCCCCATACGGAGGTCCAATTGCGTTAATGAGAGACCGATCTAAACCAGTTAAAGTACAATCAAATCAACCTTCAATTCAGATATTTTTACCATCCGGAAGGCAAATTTCCTCTATAAATTGTAACACAAGCACTATAGTGAAACTTGGTTGGACAACCAATGAAGAACTTATGTGTATTCACAATAACGGTTCGGTGTCTTTGTATACTATGCATGGAGATTACATCCGATCCTTTGATATCAGTACAGAAGCAAAAGATACAAAGATAGTAGATGCAATTGTATTTACAAACCCCCATAATTTTACAGGGGTAGCAATATTATCTACATCAAATAAAATATTTTTTGTTAATAATGTTGCAGAACCGAAGATGAGACAATGTAAATTACCTAGTAAGCATGCAGTTTTGTTAATCTAGAGAACATTTTCTTTTATTCTGATTTTATAGAATCACCAGGATATCCAGCAGAACAATGTTGGGTTGTGATTTCCAGAGATAGAGATATGGAATTCTTAGTAGCTCGTGGGCAAGAGCTCTATAGATTAAGTGAAGATCGTCAAATAACGATGGTATGTTGTATCGTAGATAATAAGTAAGATAAGTTTCTTGCCTGCAATATTAATTAAAACAAAATACAATTTAACTTCTAGAACACTGGTATATGATGGTACCAATAATTAGAAGTTTGCATACTTTAATAGTATATTATGACACTAGTGCATAATCAAGCTTTTAAAGCACGAGTAACGAGTTTAAAGCCACGACGCGAAGCTAATTATGCACGAGTGTCATACGATATTTTTTAGTATAAATGCAACAATAATTTTAATTATAGAAGAAATCAAATCAATAATTTCAATACATGACATGTACCTATATGTCATTTGACATTTCCTGACATTTCACTGGACTATTAAACGCTTGGGATTGGCTGTTACCAAGCAACCTTTATACGCACGCCGTGCGAAAAAGGCTCGATTATGCACGCCTATGAGTGTGTTTTAATTGGTTTATGATGCATGCATACTAAAAAATATATCATTAGTTAATATGCTGAAGTGCCTCATCTTAGTTATATATATATAAATATAGCATCAAATAAGTGTATTAAAAATTCACACACTCTACTAGTCTAATATAGGAAAGCTTATACCTTTCAGCTTTGCTATTTATTTATTTAACTTCAATAGATTAGAAAAATCCATAATAATCATAAAAAAGATACAATATTAAAGCACATTTTAAACTGTATGTTAAAACATATGCTAACGTAAACACTAATTGTTGTAACAAATATAGACTAAACAATAAATTTTAACGGTTCTCAGTTTGTATATTTTGGAAAGTATCCGTTTTTTGTTGGACAATTCCGATACTTATGTTACTGGTAATGATATTCATGATTACCCAACAAGAAATAATAAGAACATTAGAATACAGTTTAGTAGACTAAACAAAAGTAGGAACTGCACAAACTATTTTGCTGCTAAGTTTCTCAATGTACTGCCAAATTGTATAAAAGAAAAGTTGTCAAACCCAAAACTAAAAGAAACTGTGAAGAATTATTTATCTCTAAAAGCGTTGTATTCAATACAGGGTGGTTCACCGAAAAAAACCGTTCGAAATAATGGGTTAGTTAGTATTTTTATGTTTTACAATATATACTATTTGCATTAGTTCTTTTTTAATTAGTTAGCCATTATTTTTTTACTAAATTATAAGTTGTCAGTTAACGAATAAAAATCATTTACCTTATAATAGACAACCTAGATTTCTCAAAAGTTAACAATAATTAAACATTTTATAAAGGATTGAGATCGCCGGTAAATGAAACATAAATTATTTTTTATTAAAGACTTGTAGTTTTCGAGATTTTTGAGTTGAAAGATGCCCGAGGAAGCCACGTGACCAAAACGCTGCGTGACGTAGAAGTTCTCTAAACGTTACCGGTCTAATTTGCATTTGGCATTATATAGGATCTGAAATTTCTGTCAACTGACATATCAGAACAGCACACGTCACAATTTTAGTTCACATAAACGCCGCGTTTTGGGAGAGCGCTGTAATCCTGCTTCTTTCTTCCCCGATTTCTAGATGAAAAAATTTATTTTTTCGTCTGGGAATAAAAGGAATGGCTATTTCTCATGATTATCTTTAAATTTAAGGGGACGTTTCCGCGCCTAAATTTTCATCATATCGTTCAAACTATATTTCATGTAGCAAGTGAAACATAGATGGCTCGGAGAGTACTAATTTCTATACACATCACAAATTTCCCTTTAAATTTAATGACCTTGTTTTAATTCCGTACTATGGGTTTATTTGCTATGTATGTGGATTTACCTGAATAATCAGACTATCGGTTTATCTTTGTCAGTTGTATTGGATTAAAAAAGGGTAGAGCGAGCAATGAATACGTTGGGGTAAAAATTACATATTCGTTTTCTCGAAAGTTTACTTACTCCACAACTACACCTGATGTAGTTGTGCATCCGTATTGTATCTAATTGTGTTTCTACTGTTCGCTAGTTGGTTTTTCTAGTCCTGCAAGAATTCGCAAGAGATTTATTTGTTAGCATTTTTAACTATTATTGTTATTAGTGTAAATAAATATACCGTATATACAGTAGTAATTCCAGGTTTGTGTATATAGCGGTATTATATACGTATATAAATATTTTATTCTGGGTTAGCTTATCGATTTACTAAAGGTTTTGCTAGCATAAGAATTAGGTACATGCATAGAGTAGTGTAGAGTAATTTTTTCAGGATTTGCAGAATGGGTAGAAGAGCAAGAAATACACATCATTTCGCCAATGTATTCTTTATAAAAACCCTAGACTTTTGAAAATGCAGAAACGACAGGCAAAAAGTAAAATATGATATTCAGTTCTATATATAAATTTTTTGAAATTTCGGTCTAATATACGGTTAGTTCTTATAGCTAATAATGGATTAATTCAAATTAAAAAAAAGTATCTACCTGTACCAGTTTACATATCAATAAAACGTTTGTAGAACAAACAATTCAATTTATTATTATATCAATAATGAAATAAGTAGTTCCTAAATTAGAAACATTTTATCAGACTTTTATATTTCCAGAAATAGTTAATAAAAAAGCAAGCTGTGTTATTTCTTACCCATAACTAGCCTTTTATGTAAAAATTAAGGTATTTTTATTTAACATCTTAGGTTTTTAAGTATCCTTATTAACTTATTACATTCTGTAGTAATCTGTTGCATACTGGTGAAACATATTTAAAATATAATTTAATAACAAAAATACTTTTTTGTTCCCTCTAATTTGTTAAACTGTTTAAATTGCAAGTATAGTATAAAACGATAATTTGGTAAAAATAATTTCAATTTGACATAAAACAATTAAAAAAAAATACGTATATAAGCCTTAGATTAATAGTAAACCTCAATATTTAGAAATTTAAAATATTTAGAAAATAATTAATAATTTCTCATAAGGTTTTAAATTTTGTTATGGCAATTGAAAATTTTATTAGCTTTGTTCGATTTGGTCTCCTGCTTTATATAGTGAAAGGCACTATCATGCGCCATAAAAATACCCTATTCCATTTGCATTGTCGTAAGAGCGAGTTTCGAATATCACTGCATGCGACGTGTTGTAAACGTCTAAAAGGAACAAACCTATTGACATTTAATGAGCATTCGGCATCATATTATTGAGCTTTTACTAAAAAAATACCATACATTTTTTAATTACACTATATTTCTAGCTACTTTGTCTTTTTTATGGAACTACATGTATATATCTAGGTTATGATTAAGAGATATCGTTAAAAAAGCCTTACTTCGTCAAGTAATTTTTACTAATTTTTTTATTACAGGTCTTCCAATTTTCTTTTGTTAATCAGCAACTGCCTAATGCAGTTATAGTTTTATAGAAATTATAATAATTTCTATATTCTTTCACGTTTAGAAGTCTACGGTACTCTAAAAATGAGGAAAATTTAAACTTCCCGCACAACTGTGTAACGTCACCTTAAAGAATAATTACAAAGTACATAGGTTGTCTATTATTTAGTGAACAATTATCTACAAAATTTGTATGATGATCAATGGATTTACAACAATGGACCAATTTGTTGGCTATCTCGTTCTCCTAATCTCTCAGTACTAGACTATTTTACTTGGGGTACAATTAAAAGCATGGACTATAACACTGCCCTAATCACATAGACAATTGCAAGGCCCGTGTCAGAAGACCGTTTCAAAATCTAAATCAAATTTAAGGGCTCCGGCATGACTTATTGTAATTATTACGAGTATAAGGTAAATGATTTTTATTCATCAACTGACAGATTGTAAATACTATCATGGCTAACTAATTTAAAAAGAAGTAATGCAAATAGTACGTATATTGTAAAAGATAAAAATACCAATTTTATCTTTATCTATCTAACCAAATTATCAATATTTCGAAAACTATCAATTTTTACAATAGGCATGCTTATATAAGGTAACCCTTATTTTTAATGCAGAACAAGATAAAATTACAAAAATTTCCACTTTCCATAAAAAAAATTGACTTTCGATAATTTTTCCGATTTCATTTTCAGGCGTATATTTCGCACACTTTCTATTAATAATAGTAACAATTTTATACAAATAGTATTTAATTAGGTCATCTACTTGAAAGAATTTACTTCAAATTAAATAATAAACTTCTCCTTGTCTGGCAAAAGTGCAATTGATTGTCTGCTTGCAAACGTCAAATTTAGCACAAGAATATCAATAAGTTGAAAAAGCTTAGACTTAGGTGTATGCGTGTATGACATTATATATGAAATATATTTAGAATTTCACGTAGAATCTAAAAACGGGACAATATATAGGGTATTCCATTTAAAATTACGAAGTTGGTGCTTACTTCCGGTATACTCCGGAGTGCCGCTATCTTGAAAATATTTTAGGTGAATGGCCCTAATCGACTTTAGTATAATATCAAAATTTCAGATCATTCCTAGCTATAGTTTTTCCACAATCGATTGTTGCAGTTCCCGGTGAACCCATCTGTATATGTAGATATAGCAAGGAGCAAGTTCACCAGAATCTACTTATTTTTAAAAATATGTTTATGTCTTTGGTCAGACTAATTTTCAGGACCATTCTTACCTCTTTTTTAATTACTTTTGCATTTTTTTATCTTGTAACTTCCCGCAATTAAGGTGATTGATGATTTTGGCAATTATTGTCGACAATATAGGAAATCTAGCAATAAAAAGGCGGAGTAGTAATAATCGAAAACTGGAGTACTAATAAAAGTAAATCCCAAAATATGAAGTCTATTCGTACACAAACGGCAGAAAAAAAAACAATTCAATTGGCTTTACGACGAGTGTGGTATGAAGCGAACGAATACCGTTGTATCATATCGAACTAGATCTATAATGCAAGATCGGTAGATGCACGTATGTTCAGTCTGTTAAGGTGCGTCCACATTCGAACATTTTGCCCGATCGAACAGAACAAGCTGAGCGCGCAATAACAAACACAACGAGCAAAAATTCGGTTTATTCGAAATGTTCGTTCCATTTGCTGTGTTCCCGGCATCGCCACTTTATTTTGTTTGCAGTAGTAAATTAATATATCAAGCTAGAATGCCTACCTAAATTTATACTTCAACAATGATCGCAGCAGGCTTAGTTGTGTCTGCAAGCGCGTTTATCATGATATACAACTTATTAAAGAATAAAAAGAAAAACCCAAGGAAAGTATGGATAAGAAAATTACATAGGAATCGTTCAAATAGCATATTACAATACAATTATAATAATGTATGTTATATATTTCAATCAAACAAAAACACAACCGGACCGAACAACTGCGAAGTTGGCGAACACCGTGAACTGACGCAAATCGCGTCCAAACTAATCATTCGGCGAACATTTAGTTCTCAGCAATTCCATTTTACCGACAAGACTCGGAAAACACTAGGCGCGTTCCGTTCGGTTCGGAGAAGCGTCTACACTAGGCAATGCCGGGAATACAGCAAATAGAACGAACATTTCGAATAAAATGAAGTTTTGCTCGTTGTGTTTGTTATTGCGCGCTCGTCTTGTTCTGTTCGATCGGGCAAAATGTTCAAATGTGGACCCACCTTTATACACGTTCGGAAAAAGAACACTTATAATCGGCACGTAAACCTATGTATAAAAACACGTCGCAGTTGCCAGTATTGCATCGTATGTAGCAACGAGAAACCACACCTCCACCCTGAGTTTTTGCACGCAGTCTTTCTTCGATATGCCCCCGCCAAAGTACAAGTATTACTAGTTAATAGTGTGGCCACAGTATAGTATCTAGCCAGTAGCGCCACTCGCTAAAAATTCGTGTTCTTACCCCTACCTGTTGAACGATGTGTCAAAGCCGGTGCGTATTTGTAATGTACACTGCTGCTCCTTATTAATACGAGCGCAAATGACCATTGCGCATTTATTCCCCGCCTGTATATTTGTCGGCTTATGTGCGAAAGCCAATGCGCAAAGAAAAACTCGGTCCCTGAAGATCAAAGGTGCCGACAGAGAGTGACTCTACTGGTTAGATACTATACTGTCGTGCGGCAGTATTAATCTAGCTCGTATTGAAAGTGTGTCTTCGCTGCTGTCAATTACTTCGTTAACATCCTGTTAAATGCCGAGCGGGGTGTTGTGAAGGCAAATGACGCAGGCACACGATTCTCATAGCATGATCGGTACGATATAGCAACGTGCTCCTAGAAATCTGCTTTTATATATGGAAAGTCGGACCTAAGATCAGCCCCTGTATATTCTGTTCGTTCGGGGCAAAATGTTCAAATGTGACCTTTACAAACTGCGAATGTTCGTTGACGCATAGTTATCAACATGGCTTTTAGACGCAGGAATTATGGGGTATGATGTATTTGTTCGGTGAAGCAGGTGGAAATGGAAGAGCAGTAGAATGTTTGTACGTAGAACAACAAACGAGGCACATTACACGCACACTACGAAGGATCGTAAGAGTGGCGAAACAGCACAGTGAGTTTTATGTGCGGAAGAGAAACTCCTAAAAATGGTAGATGCGAATCGAGATATAAGTACGTTAGCTGCGGCAATGCAAGTCAACATGTCCCGATCAGTGGTTAATTGAATCCTCCGCGAGAGCTTGCTTGCAACCATACCACCTACAGCGGGCGCAAACTGTGGCACCATAGGACCGTTCCGTCTGTGTTAGATTATGGGGGTATATGAAAACACTTGTATGATGGGAACGAAATTGACACCGAAGAAGAACTTTGCCAACGTATTTTTACAGCGGCAAGGCGTATACGCAAGGAACCAGGTACCTTCCAACGAGTGCGTGATAATCTTCTCTGATGCATGGATGCTTGTCTTCGTTCGCAGGGTGAACACATTGAACTTCATATTTGCACATGTTTCACATCAACAATCAATCTCTTTCAGGACCACCGTTTTACTCCTACGAAAAGAAAAATGTGTGTCTAGTTGATCTCTTTCAATGTCAGCGAAAAAGTTAGCCAGCTTTGTAGAAAGCAATCGATTACCTAAATGCGTTATCAGTATGCATTGGGCAATTACAGTAGGCGCAGCGACTTATCAAAGCTCTGTTGTTTGTATATTAATATGCATGAATCAACGTTCTTTTCGGCATTATAAATTGTTTCTACTGCATTCTTTTGTGTATCTATAAAAGCCGCTTTCGGGTACAACTGTTGGAGTACTCCCGAGTTACTCCGGAGCACTCCAGTCAGGTTTGTGCGCGTTCGGGTATCACGAGTTTCATGCTTCGGTACTGCACCAATTTCCTCGTCCCTTTCCCCTGAAGCACCTACCGATTTTTTGGTGCTTCACGCTCCAATGTTTTCTTTACGCAGGATCAGCTGCCACTTCTGTCAAACAACAAATCACGTTCGGATGGTTTCTGCTTCGGAATCAATTGGAGTACCGCGCTTTCGGAGCACTCCAAGAGCTTGATACACTGCACCCGAAAGCTGCTAAATTTACATTCTGTGTTAGGTTCATAATAAAATTTTCTAATATAAAAATTTCACAAAATAAATTACATTTTTCAAAGTAATCATACAGTTACAGAAATACATTAAATGTGATATCCTATAATTCCAAAATTCATCAAAACTCACCAGGTTCGACCCTTATAGAAATAAGTAGTTTGTTAAATGATTCTTTTGAAAATAACATGATCTAGACTTTATACTATGTAGAAAATATGTACAGTGGACAGCAGCATAATCGATACCGTTACGGAATTTCCTAAACCTTAATAACAATGTAGAGGGGGTTACATTGTGTGGCCTTCAGTTAGGATTTATAGTAGATATTATTATTAGTAGATAAGGTCGACGTTAGCTTGCGGTGGTGTCGATTTAAAAGCTGGCCACTGTACACTGTTCGTCAGAAGTAAAGCTATTATAATAATTTGTTTATTTCTCATTTTTTTCTTAGTGATGTTACAACTTTTTTATATAGAATTGGTCAGTGGTTCTTCTATTTCCATGGCTGCCCTAGTCATACAAAATTCCTGCAATATGCCTATTTAACCAACTTTGTAGCTCCAATAATATCAAAATAATAACAACCTGTATAATATTATTTAAAGAAATGTTTCTGCAATACAGAGATTCAGAAAATATTATTTCAATAACTACTCAAAATAAGCATTAATAACAGTTTGTGAATAAGTAATAATAATAATAATAATAATAATTTTTTTTTTTTTTTGAGTGAGGAAAAATGCCTAAACGCACCATCAGGGACGAGACCCGTCCCCGGTGTGTGGGGCTCGCACCCACTAAAAACCTCACTTTGTCAGGTGTAGAATCCATCCCGGAACCGCTGGTCGCATTACTTCAGGATGGCACCTCGTAGTTAGCCTCGGTCGGCTGCCTCCATTGCTTGGGTCTCTCTCTTCTTCTCCTTCAGCACCTTCTCGACGAACGTGGCGATTTTCTGCCAGCGGTCGTGTCCGGACAGCATAGTTTGCACGACGTTATCCGGCGTTAGAGGCCCTACTTCGTCTTGTAGAGCGTCCCTGTAGTCACTCCACCTCTCGCATTCGAAGAAGGTGTGGTGAGCATCATCTTCCGCAGAGTCGTGATACTGGCATGTCGCGTTCTCTGCTATACCCATTCGAGCCAGGTATGCGTTGAAATACCCGTGTCCGCTAAAAAACTGGGTGAGGTAGTAATTTACCTCGCCGTGGTCTCGGTCCATCCACTCCGTTAGGTTGCGGATGAGTCTGGCCGTCCACCGTCCTCTCGTGTCGTTCTGCCAGCGCTCTTGCCAACGTTGTCGTGTGAGCGCTTTAGCGTCCGCTCTCGCTTGTCGTGCACCGACGTCTCGTCGTGTCTCGTAGACTCTCTTCTTTTCTTGAGCTAGTAAGTCTATCGGGGTTACTCCTGCAATCACGAGCACCGCCGGTTCGGAAACCGTACGATATGCGCTGGCGATCCTGAGTGCTCCCCGTCGCTGTACTGAAGCCATCCGCTTTCTGTACTTGTCCTGCTGTAAGGCGTCAGCCCAGATCTCGCTTCCATACAACAATATGGAATGGGTGACGGTCATTAGCAGCCGGCGTTTACTCGCCGTCGGTTCTCCTACATTGGCCATTAGTCGGCTCAACATCGTCGTTACCTTAGCGGCCTTATCGCTCGATGACTGGATCTGTTGCCAGAAGGTCATCTTGCTGTCGAGCCGCAGTCCGAGGTACTTCACGGAAGTTACAGTAGTTATGACTTCCGTATCCACCGTCATCTCGATCTCCCTAGGTATTCTTCTCCTGGTCAGTAGAACGACCTCGGTCTTCTCCGTTGCCAGGGTCAGGCCGTGTTCGTCCATCCATGTGGTGACTCTTCTCATGACCTGGTTGAGAAGAGTCACCACATGGATGGACGAACACGGCCTGACCCTGGCAACGGAGAAGACCGAGGTCGTTCTAATAATAATAATAATAATGTCTCAGGAAAATTTAATCTAGCGGATCCTAACTGTAGGTTGAATATGAGCACTTCCAATAAGCTAGGTACCTAACACTCTTCGGTTGATGTGTAGCGGTATGATTTTTCCAGCAAACTTTCGGCTTGTATGGAAAGAATTTGCTCAATAACCACCTGCTAAACATTATCGAAAATAATGGTGTCTATTTTGTCAACACTTTGTTTAGTTAAATGACTAACTCTGCGATTTTTAGAGTAAAAAGTAATTTTAAGAATTTATATGTATTTTCCTGCATTAGAAAGGAATTGACTGTTTTTTTAATATGATAAAGTATTTTTGACCAATATTTATGATTTGCTTACTATTATTGAACTGCATAATTATTTTTAGCTTGAAATAGACATAACCCACAAATACCACTTTGTACTGGGAATGGCAGTATCCTTTAATACAAAACACATCGCTCTTTTAACAGATGCAGGATATTTATGGATGGGATCGTCAGATCTTACAAAGAAATACTGCGAGGTAGATACTGAAATTTGTTCGACTTTAAGCCAAATAGTTTGGTAAGTTCGTTCCTTACGTGATTGCGGATTATTTTTAAATTCTATTTAAGGTGCGGGAACGAAGCAGTTGTACTCTTCTTTGGCGATAAGAAAATCTTATTGATTGTTGGGAAACATGGCGAAATGATGAGTTTTACATATGATAGCTTGGTACATCTAGTAGAAGAAGTGGACGGTGTAAGAGTAATATCGTCATCTCAACACGAATTAGTGCAGAAAGTTCCTGAAGTAGTACAAAAAATTTTTAGAATCAATAGTACAGAACCAGGAAGCTTTCTGTTGGAAGCTTCGAAACAATTTCAGGTAAATACAAGTATCCTAGCATCGTCTTGGCTCTACTTGTGTACTTTTAGAAACGCAGTCATAGAGCCGATGAATATATTTCTTTAGTTAAAGACAACCTTCAGGTAGCTGTTGAACAATGTATAAAGGCAGCAGGCTATGAATTCGATACAGATGTCCAAAAAATGCTAATTAGAGCTGCCCAATTTGGGAAATGTTTTGTCGCCAATATTGACGCTGATGAATATGTTCAGATGTGTAGGGAACTCAGAGTTTTGAATACAGTTAGGGATCGTAAGATTGGAATACCATTAACCTATACTCAGTATCCTTTTACATATTAATCAATATTATGATAAATGTAACGTCGCGATTATATAATTATAGAGACTTGAATTTCATTTCTCTTTGGTAATTTATAGTTGTAGTTTTGAATTAAATGGGTCGATAGCCGCAGTGGCGAGGCGGCTGTCTATCGTTGTGACGGAACGAGCGTCCCTGATGTTGCACTTCCCATATCCAGTGGGTATTTTCAGCAGACCAGTAATAAAAGTTATGCAAGTTTACTGTCTCTTTAAAAAGTGGCTTCGTCTGTAGAAAGAACTTGCAATGAAAATTGAGAGCTTTTGTTGGTCATCCCCAAACACCAATGGCCGAAATGACGATGATGTGGATACAACATTACGTACCCTCTGTCAGCTATTATTGCATTCTGCTACCATATCGACCGCCTCACCATTCGTAAAAGTCATTTAGAATGCTCAAAGTCAACATCAACCGGAGACAAAACAATTTGACATTCCTTCCTAATATTGTCATTCGAGATATGTGATGTTTTCCAGAGCCAATTATCTTTCAAGTTATTATTGCCTGGTTGCGTGCTTCTCTTTACCATTTGCTTTTTACATCTTTTGCGATAAATTGTGTGAAATGAGTGAATAGAGATATTGAGTTGCGGTTTTCAGTCAAATATAGGCTATTTAAAAATACTTAAGAATCCATTAATGCAACAGTAAGGTTCCATTTAATTTTTTAAAGAAAATGGTAAAAATAAGTTACCCTTACAGAAAGTGACCTCTAGTTTATCAGTTTGAAACTGCTGACAGCCTATAAACTCTTGTGTGACTTGAAACAAAGTCGTTTCAAACGAGTTCAGGATTGTTCGGATAGGTTTAGTAGTAACGGACATATTGAACTTTAAACATTGACAAATAGTCTTCCCTTTTCCTTATTATGAGAGATACGAAAAATTTCACTAAAGAGAATGATCTGGTATTGAATGAATTTTCAATGGATGATATCAATGTTATAGCTCATTCTGCGATTTCCTGAAATTTTAGCTTTGGAAGTAACAGTTTCACCCCATAGCGGTAAAATTTGGAACTTGAAAATAAGTTCCAGTAATTTCTCTTGACCACTTTTGCTATCAATATTTTTCTCGTAGAACATGGGACAATACAGCCGCTTACCTCACTTAGTGGCCCACTCTGTGTATATACACTACACCCAAACATGTTCAATGATGTTGAGGTCTGGGCTTTAAGGCGGCTAAACCATAGTTTGCACAACACCTTGTTCCGCTATTTCATTCAAATATTGTTTTACGATCCGTTGTCTTGTTGGAAAATAAAGTGCTCACCAATAAAGCGATGTCCAGCAAGTATTACATGCTCTCTTATAATATCTAAATAACGTTCGGCTGTAAGACGTTCATCAATTCTAAGTAAAGGGCCAACTCCTGCTGAGGTTATATAGCCTCACACAAAAATAGAACCTCCCCCATGCTTCATAGTAGGCTGCAGACAGTCGTGATTTAATGCTTCATTAGGCCTCCTCTGCATAAACTGTCTTCTTCGAGACCAATTTTCCAATGTCATATTTTTATGAATTTTTGCATATTGTAAACGTTTTTGGTTGTTTCCCTTCCGAAACAATGGTTTTTTGCGAGCTACACGGCCTCTAAGGCCTTGTTGATTGAGGTGTTTGCGAACTGTTGACGAATGGACTACAACACCTCTGGCCTCTCGCAGATCTTCCGCTAACTGCGTTGAAGATTTAGTGCGATTTTGCAGTGAGCTAAGGCGCAAATAATTATCTTCTATTTCTTTAAGCTTTTTAGGTCTTCCAGCGCCTCTTTGATCTTCTACTGATCTCATGTTTGCATACTTGCGTAATATTTTTAACGGCAGTTTTCGAACACCTATAGCTTTGTTCTTAAAAAAAACAACCCTATCGTGAATCGATACCTTCGACATAATTCTAAAACCTACACAAAGCATTTTCATAAATATCACAAGCCACTACTGTTTCAAAATTTAAAAGAAACCTCTTTACTGGGCTTATTAATCTCTTATGCACTGGCAGTTTTTGTCTGCTGTTATTTATTATTGCATTACGTATTTGCTATTAAGGTGGTCTCCTAATTATGCACAGCAGTGTATTTACAATGATGTGTAGGGTAAAAATATAATGTATTCTATTTAAAATTAAAAAGTTGGTTCGATTAGGAATACAGTTAGGTAGTACTACATGAGGAAGACACACATAGAAAATATTTGCAGTTCCATATCTTGCAAAAAACAAGATTTTGAAACGAAGTCTTATATTAACATGGTGAAGATTTTTAAAGTAACTTTTAATTTACAGTTAATATCTAATAATTTTCATATAAAAAATCCTTAATTACATATTTTAGATTGCATTGTCAAGGTTATAAAGTTCTTTTAGACAGGCTTGTTGCAAGTCACCATTATTACTTGGCAATTGAAATTGCAAAATATCTAAAAATGTCGGACAAAGATGGAACCAGTAGAATATTAGCACATTGGGCGAAGTATAAAGTAAGCATTCATTTTTATATTATATTGTTTCATCTATAAATGATATGAGTGTAGTTAGTAGTTGGTCGCTTTAACACATTAGAATAGTATTGTAAGGAATTTATTTTTAAATTCACTTAAATACATGATTATGTTAAACTCAATTTATTGTAGGTTAGTAAGCATGGTGTCAATGATGAAATATTATCGAAACAGATTGCGGAAAAACTAGGCTATGCGCCAAGTATTTCTTTCAGTGATATAGCTAATGCTGCTGTATCAGCTGGACGTAAGACTTTAGCTATTAAAGTAAGTGTTATGTACTATATCTTACATTTTATTACAATAAACTATTTATTTTTGGATATAGTTATTAGAATACGAATCTAAGGCTAGTGAGCAAGTTCAACTATTACTGCAATTGGAAGAGTACAGGCAAGCTTTGATTAAGGCTCTCGAAAGTGGAGATACTGATCAAGCATACAAAGTTATATTAAAGTCACGCGATAAGATGTCTAATATTGACTTTAAGGGCATGCTGCAAGAATTTCCAGTCGCATTATCGCTATACATCAAATTTTGCCGTGAATATAATTCAGTCAGTTTAAGGGATATATTGAAACTTCCTGATGATCACAATGCATTAGGTTTATTATCGGTAGTAGAAAGCTTGGATAAGGATGTAAGCTCATTTAAAGAAACTGTCGTAGTAAAAATTATTCTATATGAGAAATTATAATGTTTTAGAGAAGACTTGACCAAAACGCATTGCTATGGTCCGCAATAAATTCATATAAAGCTGCTAGAAATGATCTTTGTGTATCCTTATGCGAAGATCAACTGAAATTATTGGCTAAGCAAAAAACGTTAGAAGAAAAATATTCGACTCCTTTTATTGATCTATCTGTTCACGACAGCTGCATGAAATTGTTGAATTTAAATCATTTAAAAGATGCAGAGAAATTCAGAACTGAATTTAAGATACCTGATAGGAGGTAAGTTTCAAATTTATCTTTTTTTTCAAAACTTAATGTAGCGTCGCTTAAGGTACTGGTGGCTACGAATTCAAAGTATGGCAGACAATAACCGGTGGGAAGATTTGGATCAGTTTTCAAAATCGAAAAAGTCTCCAATCGGCTATGCCCCTTTTGTTGATGTATGTTTACAGAAGTTACATATATCACGAGATACTGATACTATTAAACGTTTAATACAAAGCTTTTTACCAAAAGTTAGCGAAGAAATTAAAGTTAAATATTATGTTAAAGCAAAGTAAGGAAGAACTATTTACGTAAACTGTATCTTTCCTATTAATTAATTACTCTTGTTTTAGTTGTTTGGAAGATGCTGCTAAAATAGCTTATGAACAAAGAGATATCCAGAGTTTGTTATACGTTCAAAGTAAATGTCCGGCTCAGTCTGATCTCTCAGAACAAATCAATGCTTATATATCTCAATTAGGAGCAAAGAAAGGAACTCCATCTTCAATTCCGTTATTTAATTAGAAACTTTAAATGTGATGAAATAAGATCCAATTTAATATTTATACATGTATATTCGTAATAGTAATTAATATATTATGTACCTTTATAAATAAACCAAATATGCTATATTAATTTATAATGTCATACAAAAGGCATAAAGTATTTAGGAATCAAACTGTTACGGACACTAAATCAGCAATTTTTTAAATTTTATTTTGTTAATTCATCATAAATATGCAAATGTCTTAAGAAGTTAATTTAACAAATTAAACTAATTAAATCAATTTAATCTGCAAGACGAAAGTTATATTAATAACAGATTAATAAGGAGAGTCTCATTTTCCTGGGGGTGGCGCAAAACAAGGAATCCTATTAGTGTGACAGTTCTGTTGTTTACCTATGATGAATGATAAAATTAGGAGATTTATTCAGAAGTTTAGGTGAGTACCGATATCTGAAATATAAAAGTGAGGCGCAAGTAATATAGGGTTATTTCAACCACTAATAATAATCGTGCAGTACTGGTATTAGGGAGAGGAAGTAATGCTATTCGAGAATGAAACAAGTATATGCAATTTATAACGGCAAAAATAAGGACAACATTGGTTTCGAGGCGAGGGTTGTTCTTTTCTTACCGTTATATTAGTTGCATATATTTGTTTTAGTCATGTATATACCTTCTGCCTCTGGAAGCGTTATATCTCATCACTAATTTGCGCATTGTGAGAAATGCCGCTTGAAATTAGCATCATATATATAAACTACTTATTTTAAATTCGCGAAGTACTATGGTGATCTCGGTTATTATCGAAGATATGTACAGTATAACTTGGGAAAGTTGTTACATTTTAGTCTAAGTAATAATCTAGAAATCTTGTATATGTTTAGGTTATACAGGAAAAAATAAGAATGTCCTGTTTTTAATTTCACAATACCAGTTCAACTCAACAACGGAGAAACACAAGAAGAAGTTAGACAAACTCAGCACCAAGAAGCCGAACACACAATTAGAACTAGATGTCGAGAAAATTAATTAACTTATCAGAACATCAATTTACAGAGAAAGAAAAGAAAGTCCTAGCAAAAGGATTAAACATTGCAGTTGCTTCGACCAAGATACCCAAAGAAGAAATCACCCAAGTTGAATCTGCTATAAGAAATCAACCGCGTAAAGAGGTAGAAAAAATCAGACATAAGACGTGTTGAATATGACAAAAAACCAAACCACCGAGAAGGAATATCACTAAAAGTGAAGAGAAAGCTTTGCAAGACCTACCAAGATTAAGAGACAAATTAGAAAAGCTATCAAGGACGAGAGTCGACCACCTTAACTATACGTGTTATCAAAGATCCAGAAAAGTCTCAGACCTACCGTCAGTACCTACTTGTGAATGTCCTACACACGAATTGAGATATGTTGCTAAGCAACTCTAGAAAGAATTCTCAGCATTTTGTGGAAATCCTCCAACGGCACGACATATCGGATGGAGATATCTTAGTTAGCTTCGACGTAGAGTCTCTCTTCAGGAATGTACCAGTAGACGAAACACTAGAAATTAGGAAACAGTTAGTACCAGAAGATCTAATTGAATTGGCAAGACTTTGTCTGATCTAAGCATATTTCTTATGGGATGAAAACTTTTATGAACAGAAGAGTGGTGCAGCAATGGGATCACCATTATCACTAGTCATCGTCAACACCTTCATGGAAGCTTTTGAGCAAGAGGTTATTGAATCTAGCAACTTAAAATCGAAGTGCTGGTATAGGTATATGGATAACACTTTTGTTATATGGTAGCATGCACGAGAGACACTGGACGAATTTCTGCCGTATCTGAACAGGCAATACACGAACATTAACTTCACCGTGGAAATTAAGAATAATGGCACCTTACCTTTTCTCGACGTATTAGTGAAACACGACGACAGCAACAAGATAAGCTACACCATATGTCGTAAAAAAACACGTACTGACCGATATCACACTACGTCCTATCATCACCCGCAACAAAACGTATTACGGCAGAACGGTTACAAACCAAGGACATATGACAAAGACGCAAAGAGAAGAAAAAGGAGGATGTAAGTCAACAAGAACCAACAACATAAGCATATCTACCACACATCGCTTGAATAACTGACAGATTAAAGAAAACATTAGATAAGAAGAATTTTACAACACGGTTTAACACTGTCAAGAAGATAGTGCAGTTGCTTCCGCCGAATAAAGATCACCTGCCTAAACTACGCACCAAAAGCACACACGAACTTGTAAGCAATTGCGGAAAAAGTTACAAAGGACAGACAAGAAGGAGTATCCAGTGCAGAATTAAGGAACATTAACGGGATACTCAACGTAGATATACGAAAAGATCTGTAGTAGCTGAGCACCTATTTCACTACAGAGACCATCGCATTATGACAACGGTACAGTCTTAGCCAAAACTGCGCAGTACCATCAGAGATTGATACCGGAATCACTAAAAATTATGAAGAATCCAAGTAACTTCAACCAAGATGGGTAAAAACTGAGCAACATCTGGAAAATAACTTTACGAGATTGTCGACGTAACCACAACACCGTAACCGATGCAGCTCATCGAACTGTAACGAATTAGCGAAGCGAAGAAGAAGCAAGGTGTATAACGAGGAGCAGAAGACAACAACGACATCATAGAAACCTGAACAAGAATCAGCAAAACTTCAAGCGTAAACTTTTCTACGCGACAACACTCGGAAGACAGTTTTAATTTTTTACTTGCTCATAGTTTTGATAATTTTGAAAAATTAAAATTATGTATTTTGTCACGTAAATTCTTTACTTAAATGTAATGTAAATGCTTATTTATTATTTCAACGTTTCGCAAACCCTGAACTATCTTCACATTATTTTGTTATAGAAACATATTTTCCCCATTTTCTCAAAAAGCTTATTTTCTTCTAATGTAATGATACACAAGAAAGCTTGAAAGCTTTTTAAATTTTTTTGTTTTCCCTATGCATGTTATATCGTTGAAATCAGACGAAAATAAGCCATTTAAGAAGACAAGAAGATAATAAACGAAATAGTTTTTTATTTAAAAATATAAATTTGAAACGGCTTGTACAGGTAAATTTTCTAAAAACAAATTTTTAAACATTTTTTAAATTTAGTAAATTATTGCTTTGAAAATTTATTATTGACTCATTTCGAAAAATGTGATTTGCTGGCAATATACAGGATGGTCCATTTAAAGTGTAATATCTTCGTAACAATTAGTGTTATGAAGAAAAGTATTAGACAAAAGTTTAACTATATGAAGAGGCTCATTCGATGGCGCTACCGTTCTCACTATAAAGAAAGACATAAAGGTCATAGCAAGGTCAACTCTTATATTTCTTTATTACAATATATTATATTGTAATAAAGAAATAAAAATAAAACATAAATTCCAGTTCTTTGTACATGAAAGACACAAAATAATAATTCTCATATTATTCTATAAGCATATAAAATAATATTTACAAATAATGTCTCTTTTTCATACGTATTAACCGCTATTTGAAATGTGTATACTTTATGTACTTGTATTTAACGAGCCAAAGGATATCTTTAGTGCCTTAAGCACATTATATTTATATTTGATTGCAGTGAGTTTATTTTAATACATATTGTGTATTAAAATAAACTCACTCGTTTATTGTGAAAAACCCTTACACTAGTAGTATTTCTCCAGCAGGCAGGTCCAATATAACAATTGGACTGTAACAGTAGCTACAAATTGTTTACATAAGGTAAAAAGTTGAAAAAAGCAGACGGCTATCGAATTAAATGTTAAAATTGGCGGCCACCAGCTTCAATGCACTTTTGCATTCGCGCAGAAAAATCTATGCACACGCAGTAACATGTCTTTAGAAATGTCTGCATGTGCATGTCTTATTTTCTGCTGCATGTTTTCTCGTGTTGCAAAAGTGCATTGGGGCTGGTGGCCGCCAATTTGAACATTGAATTCGATAGCCGTCTGTGTTCTTCAACTATTTACCTTATGTAAACAATTTGTAGCTACTATTAAGATTTATTTTCTACTTTTGCATTAAAAAAACGAAGGAAAAACATTTACTGCGTTTATGCTTTTCCTAAATGCGTATTAAATACGCATTATGAGTGTAATTCGATTCTAAATCCTGCAGCATAAACACTTCTCGATGCGCATTATAGCTCGAAATGCGAATTGACGAAATCCCGATTTCAATAGTGGTTTTAGAATAACCATTTAGTTGTATAAACGTTTAATCCGAATTGAAATTGTATTAAAGCAGGCTACCAATAGAGTGAAAACAAACATATCACGTGTGAAATATAGATTACGCTAGGTTATGTTTTACATCTCAGAATTTTTGTCAAGGCGCCTATACATGTTGGCGAGCGTTGCTGAGCGATGGCCAACGCCAACGTGTAGATAGCCTATTTGCCTTGCCTTGTCATCGCTTGGTGTCGCTCGCCTAGTTGGCCGAATGAATTCAAGCGCCAACAAGTGTAGAGCTCATTTGTCGTCACTTGTCTTTGCCCGCCGCTGCTCGTGATCATTTGCCTCACTTCGGACCGGTGTCGGTTTTTATGCACAAATTAAAGGCACTCGTCTGCGCTCGGCCAATAGCATCCACACGTTTGTCTGCCCGCCATTACACGGTTGACATCATTGCTGTCAGATGTGTATAATTTCAGCATGTCGCTCACAACAAATGAACATATTTTTAATTTTTTGGAGTAGGTATTCTGCTACTTCAATGTCGACGTCCATAGTCTCTCAGTGCACAATGAACACTGACAGTGGCCAATATGTGGACAATTCTACGAACACTCGTTTACATTGGCCGCTTGCATTGGCGTTCGACGAACTTGTCGAACGTGTGGACATTTGCACTTGCCGTGTACCTATTTGCCGGCGCTCGCGTTAGCCTACGCTCGGCCAACATGTACAGGAGACTTTACAAACAATTGGCCATAACTCTTGTCAACTACGGCAAATTTAAAATATTTCAGTGCGTATTAGTTATATTGCGCATTACGAGAAAAGCATAAACAGATTAAGTTTTCGATACATACTTATCAATTCGCATTTTCTAATGCGCATCTAAATAGCATAAACGTAGTAATTTTCTAAATATCTCGATTAATATTAATTTAAGGTCATGTGGTTTACTATTTATCTATTCACAACTTATTGCTCTTTTAGAATTTGATAAAAAAATACCATATGCTATTTAAAAAAAAGGGTTGACCTTGCTATGTCCTTTGTATCTTTCTTTATAGTGACAAGAGTAGCACCATCGGATGAGCTCCTTCATATAGTTAAACTTTGTCTAACACTTTTCTTCATAACACTAATTGTTTCGAAGACATTACAGTGTTACACTTTAAATGGACCACTCTGTATCTATAATCTGTAAAAAAAAATATATATATATTTCGACAACGTCCAGTACAAAATAAGCAATACTTTTTTCGTTTATGATGATATTTCTGATAAAATTTTCAGGAAACATTCCAAAATAAGTTAATATGCTTACTTTCTTGCTTTCTCTATTTTTGTTGAATGAGTTTTTATTAGTTCGCATTTTTTTTTTGATAAATACCAAAGGTATTAGTTATTTGGTACTGGATGTTCCGGAAATTTATTTTGAAGATACTGTAATGCTTCTTTGACTTTTTTTACAAATTTGACTTAATTTCTGCATAACACATTAAAAAAATGAGTAAATGGCATTTTCAAAACAATAATTTACTTACCATGAATAGATAATCACAAAACCTTAGGTAGGTACCTACTTATTTTACAAAATTACTAGAGAAACCTGGATGTGATTATTTCTTCCACAATATTCAGTGATTGCAGACTACTTCAACAATTATCAAAAAGTACAAGTGCTTTTTATTCGCTTAATTTTAGGTTTACAGTAGTACAATGTAGTAAAAATAAAAAAAAAATGCCATTTCCTTCAAGAATATATAAACATATATAGGTGACTCATTCAAAAAGATGTGTTTTTGTGAATATCTCGGTAACGGAATACTCAATTATTTTTAGAATATCATAATTAAGAATATCACCAACTTTAACCAACTTCGTAGCTCCAGTAATAAGGAAGTTTGCAACGATGAATACTTGTGTATGTGACGCACAGAATAATACAAGTGTATATGATGTTTTTTTACACAATTCACTGGCGTCTGTGAGCCTCCACTTGGGAGTAAAATATGTACTTTACTTCTATTGTATAAATTGGTTTGTTTACTTAGTCTCTGCGACCAAATACAAAATAAATATATTGGTATATATAATTTTCGCCGCATCAAATGTTTATTGCAATAGGAGAAAACGTAATTTATATAGTGCAGCAGCAGTAAAATATTTGACTCCGAAATGGAACCGTCTCTAGCGGATGATGCTTTCCATGGAGCTTCGTAATTTTATCTGTATACGGTTAGCAATTAGGATTTTGCTTTTTTTTCTGTATGTGGAGTAACGTATTAGAAAATACATCATTACTGGTATAGAAAAGTATGTAAATAAAAAATTGTGTCTTGTGATTAAGGAGTACAATCACAAGAAGCATCTGATATTAAGACAGGCCTTAAATTAATTTAAGAAAAGTCCTTGTAGTCTGAAATAGTAGGCTAATTACCCAATTAGTTATTGCACTTAGTATTCTTTAATTATTTACAGTATGATCAGATTATTATGATCTGTTAGTAGTACACGTAGGCAAGTCCCATTAACTTCATTACTTTAAATAAAACATTCTGTATATTATTAATTTCTCATGTTGCCACCATAATACTATATTAAATTACTACATACTAAACATTTTGTATACCTAAATGGTAGCATATTTATGTAATGCACTATTTTTAAAATTTACAGTAATTTTTGCTGTAATCTCTTTAAGTGAAATCAAGTAGTTATGTGGTAGAATGCTCTTGATGTGCAGTTTTCATAAGACGTAGTTTTTATAACTTTCTATCCTGTAAAATATTAAGAGCATTCACTAAATCTACAACGTTAATAGAATTTAGCATGCTTCTCTGTGATATTCAAGTAATTTTGTTGTTTTCATTACAAGTGATCGGCTTAGTTATAAATACTTCATTTCTGGAATGGTGCTTGTCAAGATATTTCTGAGCATAAACTTCTGGTCTAATAACGTTCTCCGATTACTAGTAAATATAGACTCTTTTTCTTATTTACAAAGTTAATACGCAGACATATTTTACATGTTTTAAATGAGTTAATAATTTTCTAAATCCAGCTTCTGTTGGTGGACGTGACAGAGCAGCAGACTATTAAATTGGTGCTAGGTATAGCTTTAGCAAATACTGTTAGCAACGGCGAATACCCTCATTTCATAGGTTGACAAATTAGGAAAACATGTTTTTAAATAAATGTCTAGGAGAGAGTAGTTCTTATGAACACAACATGTCAGAAACACTTTACTACTAAATTAAATACAGATTATAGCGAAAATAACGGTAAATTTGAAAGAACTGTAAATTACATTAATATTTTAACATTTCGGTATGGGGATATTGCTATAGTAGTTTGATAGAGAACTAAAGTGGCACCATGAAAAATAAATAATATACAGGGTGTCGTTTTAAAATAAGCTAGTTAAAGGGGTTGACGTTTAGTCATAAAAGAACGTGACATTCTGAGTATTTTGTAAATCATTCAGTAGTACTAAGTGCCATAATCAATTGGATAATTTCCACAATATTTCAGATTATTAGAACTCAGCACTTTTTTCGAAAACACTACATTTATCAAAAAATCGAAATTTCTCTAATTGTTCGGTAGAAAGACTTTTTATGAAAAATGCAAAAGTCATTGCTTCAGTTGCTTAGTTTGCGCATTAAGGGTTTGTTTAACCACTATTTTAACGTTAATGTTGAGTTTACTGTTTTGTTATTCTTAATTATGATTGACGTAGCATTAAAGCATGTTGTTAGCGAGTAGACGCCGCATACTATAATGATTAATGATGAACCTTTTAGCACTGCTGTACAGTGGGTGATCAATAGAATTTTGTTATAATTGCTTTGTATTTAGTCCAAAAACAATTTTTCTACCATTATAATAAATTACGATAATTACATATGAACATGGAGAAATTAATGGAAAGTTAGACGCCAAGTATAATTATTATACTTAGGTCGCTGCAGTATTCGACATTTTCTGTTTAACAACAGGTTTAGTAGTGTATGCAGAGGTGGGCAAAATACTGCATGAAATGTATTTGAAATGCAAAATACAAAATACTACACCAAAAAGAATTTGAAATACAAAATACAAATACATGAGGTCAATGTATTTTACAAAATACAAAATACATTCTCAAACTGTATTTGAATTACAAAATACTTAAAATAGTTCATCACTTTGTATTATGTAGCTTAGGTTGGGTATATAAAATAAACGTATTTCTTAATAAAGTTTAACTTTATTGTTAAAACTTACAAAAGTTTTTATTTCCTTTTAAAAACAGTAATTTTCTGAAACTACTGTCAGAAAGACTTCCTCTCCTGATCTGATTTTGATAGTTATGTTATAAATGTATTGTAAGTATTTTAAGTTACAAATTACATTGAAAAATGTATTTGAAATACAAAATACAAAATACCGGTTGAAATGTATTTGAAATACGTATTTTAAATACATGTAATTCAAATACTGCCCAGCTCTGAGTGTATGTACCATGTTTTTCAAATTAAATGCCAATTTTTCAGGGGAAAATTTCTGTCTTTGTAAATAAAGCTTTGCTTTCAAGCGAAATTTCTCTAAAAAGAGTAGTGCTTTGATGAACTGTTGTAATTAAAGTTGTTTTAAAGTGAAGTGAAGAGTATTTACTAAATACACATGCTTTTCATTTAATTGGAAACATTTTGTACATTAGATGATTTACAGCTTTTACTGTATAATATGTTGTGTAATTCAGATTCTCTGTAAATTAGATAGAATGAATTATGGGATTAAAGCATCTATTCAAATCGATATTATTTGTTCAATATATTTATAAATGAATTTTGTTATATAAGAATGTAAACGAAATCTCTTAATTCATGCTACTGATATTTTAAACCGCTTTTAATATTATAATTTGTAATCGGAGTAACGTTTGAATGACACAGAAAAGATATTGTTGGAAATTCATACAAAGAAATAATAACCATTTCTCAGATGGATATTTCATAAATATTCATATTCAATATTAACCACTCGATAAGAAACTTAAATAAGATAAACAGGAATCAATGTATGTGTTATTCCCTGAATTGTTTAATGTATAAATACTTACAATAATTATCTCGTGTCACCACAACTAATCTGCGCAGCTTTTATTTGGAATAGTGGTTCTATGTAATGTTATTTACAGGTAATGAACTTCGACAATTACAAATCATAAACCTGTGGTCTTGTTTTGTAAAAATAAGCTAGGTTTATATTTGCTAACTAATTGGAACCATATGTCTAAAAATAGATGATGATTGAATATTTTGATAGGTTCATAAAGGCAGTTCTGATATAATTTTGTAAAATAAAAACTGAATTTTTAATATTTATATGATGTGACTTCGAATAGCACTAGTTATTGTTTGCTGTTTATAACCATAATCAAGTATCTGTTCCAAAGAAATTTAAGATTAAATATAGGTTTCCCATTCAGACTGGTTGATAAATATGTAAGGAAGCTTAAGTACAAATATGTATTTTTTTCTTATTTGTATACCTATACTGATACACTCAACATCCTTTTCAACAGCATTTGCAAATTAAAATTACATATATTATACTGGACCAGTTTCAATTACAATTAAAATATGTTAGAATTAAAATCTTATATTACGTCTTACATTCGATATGAAGAACTACTAGTACGCTATTACTAAGTTTAGAAATAGTTAAATACCGGGTGTTAGTAAATAAGTGCGACAAACTTCAGGGGTGATTCTGCATGCAAAAATAATGACAGTTTGCTATATAAACGTCCGTCCGCAAATGCTTAGTTTCAGAGTTATATGGTGTTAAAGTTTTTCTTAAAAACCGACGATTTATTTATTGCTCTGAAACCGGTCGAGATAGGCAAATGAAATTTGGTGGGTTTTAAGAGATGATTATTGCGCATTTCTTGACATCCAACCAAGAATTTTATATTCATTATTGGCGTGCATACGGGTAATGATCTTAATTTTTTTAAGGAAAAAAATGGTACGCCACTGAGATATTTCAAATTAAAAATCATTTTTGAATTTGCCATTCAATTTTCAATAAAAAACCTCTCTTGCCTTTTTTTCGTGTGAGGCGTCGTTTTTATGCAAAAAAACATCTTAACGTGTATTTTTCATTTCTTTAATACATTATCTAGTAGGCTACTGTCGACATTCAATATCAATGCATTGTTAAATACAAATATTTTAACGAAGTGTCAAAGCAGCAACTCATCATTATTAAGCTTTTAGTTAGCTATAAAATTATTGTTAACAAGTAATTAATTTTTCTTTTATTGAAAATAAATAACTCTGAAACTAAGCATTTGCGGACGGACGTTTATATAGAAAACTGTCATTATTTTTACACGCAGAATCACCCCCTGAAGTTTGTCGCACTTATTTACTAACACCCTGTATACATACTACATAGTATTAAAATATAAATGCAGATTGTCACCCATGGTAAGATGAACTAAAGTAATATACAATGTTGGTTTGCTAACCAAATAAATATCCCTAACCAGAAAGTTGCAAAGTAGATATTTGACAGTTTTTATACGCCTTTGTTTGCCTCGATTTGTTTAAATAACAACGGAAACCAGGTTCAACATTTATTCTAACTATTTTTCCCTTACATAGTTGTGATTATTTATAATATAAACCTAACCTGTAAAATTTTAATTGTCAATATGTAAACAAAAATTTCTGCAGGAATTTTATTTGTAAATACTACCATACCGCTAAATGGTTTGTATATCTAAAAGAGGTCACGTGGGTTTTAGTACCTATTAAGTAAAAGCATTGTACATATAGCACCTTTTTCAATTGAAGAGGATCCAGGCCAACGTTTAGCAAATCTACAACTTTTTTGCTAATAAGCTAATTTTATATCTTGTCCTTCTCCCTTACCTTTTCAATACAATTAAGATTTAAAATGAGACAACATAATTAGTCTTCAAGCGTTTATATCTTCTAAAGTGTTAAATGTATAGAGTATACTTCATGAAATTTGTTGCAAATATCACGTAAAACCCAAAAATTAATAATATCGCGTAATGGATTTTAACTTGTTACTGCTCGGTATGGGAGGCAGAAGAGTATGGATTTCTTTGTGAAAAAATTTCTTTAGAATCACTAATAGTAGGCGAAAACCAATAAATTGTATCTCACACATGTGGAAACGCATTAGCAGTCCTCACTACACAATAAAGTCAAATATTTTTATTACTATCAACAATTTTTGCAAGGCCCTGTATGTACTCATACAAAATAAACCTATATTTGTTTTTGATTTATTTTGGTGTAATAGTTGTTTTTGTAGATTATTCACCTCTAAAAGAAATTACGCTCATGCGTGAATAAACGATATGTTTCTTCATTGAAACATCAAGACATATAGTAACTAGGTGCAACATAATTCAAACACAATTAACCGTTTCTCTATTTATACATTAAAAAACATTTACTTTAAAATGATAAGACGTTGAGTAAAATATATATAAATGTATGTACATTATTTATCGTGAAATGGAAGATAAGATTGTGCGATAAATAAATGTGCCTATATAAGTCCGACTTTCACCCTTAATCATTTGTTGACAGTTGTAGTGTGATAAAGCAACAATATGGCAGGTAAGCTTTATTACAATTAATTGTGTTTTATTCATCGAACAGTTTTTATGTGTTACTAGTAAGGAGTAATTTGTTTTAGATGAAGCTACTCCTAGGCGGTATCCCCCTTATTTTTTCCCACCGTATCCAGGTCATCCACCTGGTATGCCTCACCCTCCTTTCCCACCACATCATTATCCTCCTCATATGTACCCACCGGGTTGGGCACCACCACCCCATCCTGGAGCTCCACTTCCGGAACCGGACGATACAGTAACTATTCCGGAACCGGACGATACATTAACTATTCCGGAACCTGATCCCGTACCTGAGATAATACCGCATCCTCAACCACACTTCGGATACGGTAAGATGTTAATTTTAGCAAATGCTAAAGATAGTGCCGTTTGTGGTGGTCATCCCTTATCCTACATCCTTCTTGCTATACACGTTCAAAAACTAGGAGTGTTTGATAATCGAGAAAATCGGTTTTTTGAGATGCTGATTGCTATATGTTTGCTATTAAGTAGTAGAGTAGAAAAGAATATAGTTATAGACACTACGACTAATAAATGCAGCCAAAGATCCATTTTCCGGTAACATTGATTGTTGTAGTTACAGTTGTGAACTTAGTTATACGTAGATTTAAAACATTGTTTATGATTTGTCATATACTAAACGTGCTGTAAGTTAAATCGTATTTGTCCGTGATTTTTATTATTGTAGTTAACAGATAAAGTTGCAAAATATGTATATCGTAAGTAAAATTTAAGTCTATTCATATGACAGAAATCATTAATTTTTTAAGTTAATAGTGCATAAAATTTAAAGGCTATTATTTACGTAACTGTCAGATTAGAAGGATTTCATCCGGTGAATCAGAAAATTACTATAAAATTTTTCCATCACGTCACATTTTGCGATATATCTGGTATAATCTGTAACAAATGTAGGTTAAAGCTTAAGCTATTCCTGATAGATAATTATGTTATATCGTAGATCTATCTTTCCAGAATAATTAGATATATAGAATAATGGGAAAAAATATAAAACTTTGTTTTTTTGGCTTGATTTAATAAATAATTAAATTAAAGAAATAGGAATTGAAGAAACTTTAAAATTTCTTTCGGGACTCCATTAGTAGTCATCATAGCCAGAAAACATGGAAATAAGTGGCAAAAGCCGGAAGAAGGCCGTTATGTTGATTAATCAACAGATTATACGGAAATGTATAAATAATTGTTTATATAAAAGGATGCAAGAATGAACTACGGTAATATTTAATGTGATTAAAGATCTTGGTTTTTATTAGAGAACTTCAGTTAATAGAAGAACATATTATTAATTTTTTCTTAATATATCTGTTATGACTTTTATGTACTTATCTTTCAATTCCTGAAGTATTTAGACTTTTAGGTCAATGAAACAGCAAATTAATTAAATACCAATTTGAACATATAATATTATGATTTCGTTAAAAAGACTTCTTCAGTGGAAGACATTTTTTGTTAGTGTATTTTCTCAATACATAAAATAAATAAAAATCCGTATCTTTTCCTACTAGATTAAAGAATTATGAAAACTGAAAATTAAAATTTGTGTAGCAGGATTTGTACTACTTTATACATGATATAACCATTTGATAAAAGGATTAAAATTTCCAAATAATTCTCCCCAAACTCATAAATACAACAAGATCTGTATTAAACAGATTTAAAATACAAATACATAGAATACAGCCTTTATATCATTTCAATTCTCATTATTGAATTTGTTGGAATAGTTAGTCATTTGTAGAAAATACTTGAGATATTTAAAATTGAGTAGAACTAGTTATATTAAGTAATAACATTATTTCCAGTCCAACCCAATAAATTAATATTAGTAATGATTTGTAGGAACGGATCTAAATCATTATATTATCTAATGAACTATAATTGCAAGAATAAAATATAATGAGGTTATCAAGAATAGTTTTGTTTGCTTTGAACTTTATGTGTCTAACACTGTTGCTATCTAGTAAGATGAAGATATATTGTTTCATTGTTCCGGAAGACAATAAAAACTATATTATAAACAGTTTACTTCTGTGTTTCTGATGTATCATACGTGATATTAGGCGCATAGCTAGTAATAGTCCAATTATATTTATAGCGAAATTAATCATTTATAACTTATCATTGTTGTCGTGATTTAAAAGTCACACGGTACCTATTAACAGTACCAAGTAACCATACATAATATATGTATGTAGAAAGTGATCGTTTGCTATTTTAATTTATTATTTCTTATTATTAATAATACATTTTAAATAATTATCTTTATTCTTTTTGAAAAGATTGAGATATTAGAAGCAAAAACCATTTTATTATATCAGCTACATATATAAATACAAACTAAGATTAATTTAATACTAGAGAATTGATTTAATATCGATTTTGACTCACTTTTTATGTAACATATTTTATATAAAATATATTTTATAAATATTCCTCAGAAAAATAAGCAAAAAATATCATATCATTTTAGATAAAAATCCTCCGGCTATATTTACCAAATACCAGATAAGCATTGCCGTTATTGTGAGTAATGAGATTTACTAATACGTATGCTATGGCTTCTAGCTTTTTACAATACCTACATACAGAGTGGGGTACCACATTCGCCTCGGTTGATATAAAAAAAACGGTAACACATATTTAACATATTTTTGTTAAAGCATGTGTAGGTCCGTTGGGAGTACGTTCTAAAATTATTTTGAAATATACAGAATGTCCCAAAAGACAGTTACACATCAAAGTTATCAAAATTTAAATGGAACACTATGTATATTATTGCATATTGCGATGACGAAGACTAAATAAAGGCAAGTTACTGTTATATTCCCTATATCTAGGTTCAACATTTTCTGAGATATTTAAGAATATTTGAAAATGTAGATCAATATTTAGAATAAGTACCTGGCGTATGTATTTAAGTAACATGTTTCAAATTGTATTATTAGCACAACCATTACCTACATCTAATGCTAAAAATGCTTTCTAAAAATTATACAGAGTGGTTAAAATCTTATCTCTAATTGTGGGTACCATTAATGCTCAATAATTTATTTTAAATGGAACAGGCTGTATCTAACATCGTCATTCGATTTTAATTTTATTTCTCTTTTAAATGTTATTAAGGTTCCCTATACTTATCACTTATAGTTTCTTTGTGAAAGTCGATTTAGTGTTTTAATTGGTGATTATGTACTAAAAATTCGGTTAAATCAAGGTACCTTTGACATGATGACAATAATTTCAGATACTAATTTTGTCTAATTTATTCCTGAAAAGTAGGCAGTGGTGCATTGGACGTTGCTTCATATTTATTGGAAACAAAACAAAAATTAACAAATAAACTTAATACAAAAGAAAACAAAGAAACTAATGATTCAAAGATCATTTACATTTTAAATATGTTACCGTTTTTTGTATATCAACCGAGGCGAATGTGGTGCACCACTTGTATATGCATTGTGCAAATGTTATAAAGGCATGGTTATGCAGTTAATATATTCTCTCTAATCCATTATATTTATACCAAAATATTACATGTAATAATACATAAATTTTAAAGACCTTTTTGGTTTTTTAAGCTTAAATTCGATGTTTTAAGTTATTCTTGTGAAAGAAACTAAACCTTCGAAATAATAAATTATTTCACCCAAAACTGGGTTGATACATTCTTTAAATAACATTGTTTGTTTTAAATTGCTGCATAAATTACATACAATCCAGAGGTTTTTCAAAAGAGTGAATAACCTCTTAATCTGGCGTATACAAATATTATTATTAAATATTGTTTTTAAATTAAATAATAAATTCTCTCACGTTGACAATGCTTAGATGACCTTTATACAGGTAACCGTTTTTGAATTAAACATTGGCAATGTAAGTATTATAAGTATTATTATAAGAAACAAAACAAAACACTACTTGTGCACTACTACAAAGTGATCGATAAGTATGTATACAGACTGACGTATTATATTTACAGTCTCACAAAGGACGTTAAAATACTTACTAATGTAAATTTTATATAAATATTTGAAGAATAGGTCTAATCTCACTATTCTTTATTAATATAAAAGTGACTGGTTTTGTGAAGAAACTTTACATCTTCAGACCTCAGCTATAAATAAGAAACTATCCTTTTCCTATTATTATAACTTTACACTGTGAGTATTTGTAAAGTTATAATAATATGGATACGCTGGATATTAATTTGACATTCATGTGCTACCGACTAAACTCTTGTAGTGCAGACTTTGCTACTATAGATACTAATTTGAACGCACAAAAACTAAAACCGTATTCTGGAAATAAAGCGATAAAGATTATTATGGAGCGTCTTCAAAGTCTTTTTTTATTACATATCTATCTTCAATTAAATCTTGCGACGTTGCAGGATATTATTGGGTCGATTGTGATGCTAATACTGGAGTATACTCTACTTCGGTTCGTGGTGGTGTAGATCAGGATGGCACTCAGATCTACGTCGGACGTGCTTTTCATGCTGGTGACTGGATTCCAGCCAAAGTTATTCCGGAAAAGAATGTAGCTTACATAGCCTACGACGGCAAAGAAATTGCGATGTATCAGTATCAGGTATGCCATTTTGTTTTCATCATAGTTAATTTATTAATGTAATATTTCCTTGAAAAAACTGAATTTTGATAACTATGAAAATCATCACAGGTGTACTTTTAATTTTGTAATATTAGATAAAATAACAAGTAAAGTTTCCTCTTGGGATTTTTAGTAATGCCGTCTTAATTTACAAAGCAAGAGTATGAAACTATGGTGTTTCTATACGGTTACTGTAAAGTTAGCACTGTGTTATCCCAAAAGAAGCGCTCTTTGTTAGCAAATTATACAAAACTGTTTCCACATGCTTAGAGAAAAAGGATCTTTTCTAGGATCAAACAGCAAACTTGAAGTATCCCATAGTGCCAATGCTGAAGCTGTCCTAGTAGAATTATATTTGGGATTACCAATAGTTCTTCACATAATAGAAGCAGTAGATTAGATTAGATTAGATATGTAGGCAGTGGCACTGCTGCCTTTTGTCACCGCGACCTGCATGGATCTATTGTAACATTGCCCTTCTATTAGTTGTTAGACTAGTTGGAGGCTTGTGATAAACTTTAGAATTAGTCTGGGATTTCCGTCCCGGATGTCAGTAGGTGTTAGTGCTTGTTCACAATGGACGTAAGACGTAAGAAACACATAAGATATTCGTAATCCGTAAAGTTGAATCATGGGAAATCCCTATGTTCGTTCACAATGACCGTAAGAAATGTAACGTCTTACGTGCAAGTTACGTAGCAACATAAGAAATACGTAAAGTTGACATATTCTCAACTTTATGTAATTTTTACGTATGCCGTATGTTAAAATCTGAACATTAACCTCCCAATATTAAATGCAATGACAGAATTCTGCCCATTTAACCTGTATTTAATCAGATTGGATTTGCGATTTCATTTTAGTGAGAAATTAATCGAATTAAGTTAAGGTATAGGTGGGTTTAGTGCATAATATGCCTAAATATTTGTATAAAGGTGATGGAAAATATTAATATAGAAATGCTTATTGAGCTTGTAAAGCTTAAGCCATGCTTATATTATGTTAAGGTGAGAAAAAATTATAAGGACATGGTCCAAAAAGAAAATATCTGGAAGGAGATTGCAGGGCTTCTAAATTCTATAAGTATTCGTCGGAATTCACCTTTCTTCTCCCTGTTTAAATTTACAAGTCTTACCCACCAACGTCTGGGTTTTCTGTCTTTCTTACATTTTATTTGTGTTTTACGTCGTCGTAAAAGAAGACCCATTAATAAATCTGTTGTTAATTTGTCGTTGTTGATTTGTCCATTACGCAGTATATGTATTACTTAGTACGTTAAAGATGATTTATATTATAGAGTTTATGGTAATAGATCAGGTTCGAGAGATATTACCAAAAAATTGTCAGTTGTCAAATCCAAACACGACCTAAATCTCTCGTTGCTTGGGTACGGTTTAAAATTTACGTATTACGTTAAATGGTCATTGTGAACAGCAGCGCAATCTTTACGTTGTATATATATTATGTTTACGTATATCTTATGTCTTATGTCCATTGTGAACAAGGCATTAGAAACGGCCTACTGAAGTGTTGTTGTCGGGTGTGATTGGCGGCAACACGTTTACACAAAATGTATTCTGCCATCTCTAGATCTTCTTGACATAGACGGCAGATTTGATCTTCAGCTTTTCCGAGTTTATGTAGGTACTTCAGGGCCACATGACCTGTCAGAAACCCTGCCAGCAGTCTAAGGTTCCTTTTGTTGAAAGATAGCAGCAACTGTGCTGTCTTAGGCGATTCTTCGCCTGCTTTAGTCCTGGCGTATTCTGCCAGTGGCAGGCTTTTCTGTTCACCTCCCATTTGTTAACTGCTTGTTTTTGATGGCTTGTTTGCAGTCCACAACAGGGATTAGCTCCAATGAAAACAAGCTTATCTGCCTTCTCGTCCGCTTCGATCCCTTGATGGCTTGGGACCCACTGAAGAGTTGCGTGGTTATTGCGTCCCAATTGCCTTAAATTGCGTATACATATGTACAGTGGCCAGCAGCATAATTGATACTGTTACGGAATTTCCTAAACCTTAATAACAATGTAGAGGGGGTTACATTGTGTGGCCTTCAGTTAGGATTTATAGTAGATATTATTATTAGTAGATAAGGTTGACGTTAGCTTGCGGTGGTGTCGATTTAGAAGCTGGCCACTGTACATCCATGCAACAGAGCGGACTCGTATGTGCAAGTACTCACAGCCTTCAACGCCGCTTAGCTGTCCGTTGATATACAAATTGTTGCGCCACGTATCCCTAACTCGAGGTTCTTTACGGCACATAAGTTACCAGCATAAATCTCCGCTTGAAATATGTTGGAATGGAATCCCATAGGCACTTTGACGTAGTGGTTAGGCCCACTGACCCCACTGCTCCAGGGTGGGCGCTCAACCTATTGCGTTCCATCCTTAAAACTCCTCTGACACTACCCCATCCCTGATCTTATAGTTTCAGGGTAACTGCTGCGGTATCTCTATCCCGGTTGGGCGACTGAGCATCGCGGTTGCCTTTTTGGGGGTAGGGCTTCGGTCCCGCCGTCCCCGTAGTTCAGGCTTAATTCACGGGTGGGCTGGTTGTACCTCACGGCCAGATTTCGCTTCCTACGCTGGCCGATAGTCGGGAGAGGGGCCCATCGGTTCGCCGGTCCTCTCCGAGAGGTGTCGGTCTCGTGCGGGCAGCTGGGTTTCGCCCTCATGACTTCGGTCCCTGGGAGTGTGTGCATCCCCTGAATTCGCCGTCTACCATTTAGGTCGGTCGGCAGCTGAGTCCCTTGGGTCCAGCAACCTACATTTCGTGACCCCAATGCCCGTCCCCACTCCTTCTATTCTAGAGCCGTCCGTGTACCATGCCAGGGTTCCTCTTTTGAGTTAAGGCTCACCGGAGGCCAACTTAGTACGGCTTTCGATGACCACTTTGTGGGGTCGGTCGAAGTTGTATTGCATAGGAATCTTGTTCTTTGCAGTGCGAATTAGGTAGTTGATGTTGAGACCTTCAAGGATTTTAAGGTGTCCTCTAATGTCCCCAAGTTTTATTCCGTTAAGTCTGTCGATATAGCCTGGTTTTGGATGTAAATGCGCAGCGGCGTGATTCCCAGCAGTACTTCTAGCGCTGCAGTGGGACAGGCCCGCATCACTCCTGTGACATTTAGACAAGTGAGTCTTTGGATTTGTTGACGATGTTGTTGTACAGTCTTCTGTGTCGTTTTTAGCCACCATACTAAAGCAGCATAGGGGATCATGGGTCTTATAATTGCTGTATATGACCATAGGATCATTTGAGGCTAGAGATCCCAGGACTTATCGAGCAGCCTTCGGCAAATTAACAATGCCTTTATGTCCTTTTTCTGTAAGTAATTCATTGCTGAAGCTAATACTTTTTCCCTCTATAGAGGCAGGTTTAAGATAGACTTTTCTTCTCCTTGTGAAAGGAGCGATAGTAATCTTTTGGGCGTTTATACGCAGATTATGATTTTTACACCAACTACCTATGCGTGTAGTCGAGAGCTCTTTGCATAATTTGCGATATAATTTGATCATACTTAGGTACTACGGATCATGATTACTACGTCGTCAGCGTACCCTTGCACCTGATATTCGTCGCTGGTAAGGTGACTTATGAGATCATCAACAATAACACCCCAGAGCAGAGGTAATAAGACTCCTCCTTGGGGGCATCCTCTGCTGGCGCTGACTGTAGCGGTTTCTGATCCTAGCGTGGCGCTTATTCGTCGGCTTTGTAGCATGGCTTATCGCCGATAAGATACTTAAAATCACGCTGCACGAAAATGGCTTGTTCTTGCGCGATCTCTAGATAGTACAAAATTTGTAACTCAATGCTTGCCCTTAGACTAATATTTTGTAATTAGTTTGCATCAAATAGACTTTTACCAGTCAGGGAAGCACTAATTTGCCAAATAAACATAAATATATTGTATACTGAAATCCGACTGTACTTTTGAAGAAACATTTTCTGCAACATTTTTCTATAGTCCAGAGATTAGACGTTAGTAAATGTGCGTCATGGACGAGTTGTTCCAAATTTTTTCAGTATAACTTTTCCACAGACAGGACCGCAGGATCCGAGGCACTGACTGACTTGTTCGGTTGATTTAACCTTATAGACTTTTACTTACTAGGTCATGTATGAACCAAAGCCTGATATTAGAGGAGATATGCGATTAAAATTGAGTAGTTAGTGACAAACTGTATTAGAGATCAACTTTGTTGTAGGAATAATGTGATATTCCTAGAAATCAAAATGTTTCCGTTAATATGCAACTAGTATTTCAAACTAGTAGTTCAAACGGGTCGATGGCCGCAGTGGTTAGGCGGCTGACTATTGTTGTGAGAGGACGATAGGTGCCGGGGTTCAATTCTCTGGAGGGACGGTGATATTTTTTCAGAGAGTTTAATCCCGGATCGACTTGCCATTCGCTGTTGGGAACAAAGTGATTATCAGCGCGGCATCATAAAAGGCGATATGATGCTGTCACAAAGCCATTTAAACACAACTTACACACACTAAAACTACACCGCAAGAGTTGCAGTGATAGCCAGACAAGTAATACAGCTTACGGAGTCACTGCAACTAAGCACCCACCACACATCAAAAAAAAAAAAAAAAAAAAGTACAAGGTACATGCACGTTACAATCATACAAATAAATGACTTCTTATTTAAAGGTATTGTGTGAACAAAGATTTGACTGGCAGCCTTGTTCTGGAGGCAACATACCATCGAATGCTGTAATAGGCGGACGAACTGCTGATGGTGAGCTGCTTTACGTAGGTCGTGCATATCATGAAGGTTCCCATACTGTAGGAAAGGTAAACTAGTATAAAATAGTTTTATTTTCTATACAAATCCTAAATATTTCACCTTATAGGTTCATCCAAGTCACGGATCCTGTTATATTCCATTCGATGGCGAGGAGGTTGCGTATCAAGATTACGAAATCCTAGTTCTCCGATAAACTAATTGTGCAAATCAAGGCAAATATTGCTACACATGTAGTAGTTTAATTAAGAACATGAAATAAATTAACTACTCCCTTAAGGAGATGGTGCATTTGTTTAAATAGAATTTAAATTAAGTAACAAATAGCGCCATCAACTGTGTATAGCAATCTATGACGGCCAAATTAATTATTATTATATTAAACGCTTCACATTACAATTTTTCTTGTATTCCTAAATACATGTTTACCACATAGAACAAGTTCTGCTTTTACATTCTTTATCTATGTTAATATGTAAACGTAATACTAATAAACCAATAAATATAATTGCGTGTATGTATTATCCAAGAAAAAAATATACTGGACTGTAAATAAGATGAAATATTTAGTATCTAGGTACTTGTTAAAATTGTTAATTGGTGTGTTTTTTTAATTATATAAACGCATATTTCGGCGCTTTACAAAAACGGAGCTCAAAAGAGTGTGAAATACTTTCAATAGAATACTAATATTACAAAAACACCACAAGTTACGCAGATTCACAATACGCAAAATTAGTATTTGTTTTGTTTATATTTATCTTTCATTACTATTAAAATATTCATATGAGGCGTATAGATGCAAAAGTGGCTGTAGGCAAATTTGACTTCCCGATGATGTTTACAGAAAACTGTTTTACCTAGTTATAATTGAATATTGATGATGAAATTTTGACACTTGACGACAATACTTGTTTATAATTGTGGAACATTGTTTTCGTACATTATAAGTTCGTACAAACCGCGTTATTTTTTAGATCTAAAATATACCAATCGCAACTTACCGATTAATTAGTTTTGCATGTAATTTTATCATTCGTAATCATTTTTTACAATAGGAAAATAAAACACTGTTGCGGATATTAAAGAGTACGCTTTATTTACTTAGCAGAAACAATAAATAAAACAAAATAAAGAACATAGCATAACAGTAACTTGTAATAAGTACAAGTACTCCTTCACTCCAATCAATTCGTTATTAACCTTATCTACTGGGAATCAAAAAGTTTTGTACAATTCTAGGTTTGAATTTAGGTGCCAATTCTTCCCAAAATGTAGGTATATAGTATAGTAGGTTATTAATTGAGGATTTGTCTTCTTTGCGTTGCCTTCCATGCTCAAGAGATTTTGACGACAAATAAGACATTCTCGTGTCTTTTTTGTATATTTCTTGTGACATTCCAACATCTGCAAAGTATCGTTTCATTTTATTAAACCGGAACTGCCGACTTTTTCAAAACTCTGGTAGCTTCTGTGCTTCAATCCATGGTGTTCCAGTCTTGAATCTTCCGAATTGTCACATAATTTTCGATTATTTCATCATGTTCGACTGGATTGACAATAACAGACTTTTTTCTTAGCTGTTTTCTATTACAGCAAAAACTCGTTTGGTCTTCAGAACCATCTGCAAATAAACATAAAATTTTAGTAGCTTCACAAAAACGAAAATTCTTTAAGAAATGATGGACTGGGAGGCTATAGCATTCGAATGTTTTGGTGCGTCCGTTTCTAGCTACAGGTATGAAAAGACATGGGAAGGCTCTAATTTTTTTAGAACTGTCATTAACATTTGAAAAATAATAATAATTTAGCTGCTTGCTAAAATAAGATGTTTGATCTCGTAGTTTAGGTAAGGCTAAATGTTTTTGGCAATTAAATGATGTGCTATGTGCTGTACTTTATCTGTAGTGGCGTAGAAAACGCTCTAGATTACTTTTTACGTATTTGTGTCGTTTGCCCTCCTGTAAATTAATTTTTAATGATACCTGAGTTCTGAGATACGTAGAACACACATTAGTTTTTGGAGTGCCGAAACCTATATTGTAATTTCTATTCACAAATTTACAAAAATAACTTTAGGGTAAGATGAGGTAAGATCGTGTTTGGAGTAAGACCATTTTCGATAAATAATTTATTTCTTCTAATAACATACGTTCTGCCATCTCTACTATTCGGTTATAAACAGTGTTGGTTTTGCCTAGAGTCGATAATATAGTAATTTTTGTTGCGCCACTTGGCACAGTAGCGATTTTATTCTCCCACTAAAACTTATCGTTGCGCAGGAGATGGTGGTCCAACTTTAGAAAATTCGTGGTGTGTCTAAATTAAAAAGCAGATAAGGATTTCTTTCAACTAGTTTCGTCCGTTGTTTTAAAGTTCACGTGTAAACATTTGAATTTGGTGTAATGTCTTGTCTTTGACAATAAGAGGTTAGGTCGCACTTGCCCCAGCAAAATTGAAGATGGAATAAGTGCACCTTTAACCTCTGGGGTAAGTGCGCCCTGGATGACGAACTTGCCCCGAAAAATATGTCATGTAAAATCAGCACTGTTATTTCAGGAAAGAAAAAAAAATGGTTCGCACTTACGTTCAGATATCCAACAGAGGTAATTCGTACACCCTCGAAGACTTTCAGCATGCGATTCGAGATGTTCGACTAGGTGTGAAAATTGTTTCGGGAGCAGCTATAGGTATTATAACATTCCAAAGTGTACCCTAAGAGACCATATCAGACCAAAAAAGGAATTAAAAGCAAAACTTATGGTAGACCTCAAGCCATTCCACTGCATTTAGAAAATCAACTTGCTGAGTATCTGCGAGTTTTTGAAAAATGGGGCTTCGGATTGTGTAGACAAGAAATTTTTCAGACGGTCAAAACTTTTGTTGAAAGCAACGACATTAAAACTCCCTTTAAAAATAACAAACCAGGAGAAGACTGGTTTTTGTTTTAATTTAAAAAGAGCACCGCTTATCAATCAAAAAACCTCAGAGCGTTGAATACGCTAGGAAAAAGAATACCGATCCCTTCGTGATTTACGAATATTTCAAGCTACTGAAAACTACGTTGCAAGATTTGGAATTATTAGATAGGCCTGAACAGATCTGGAATTTAGACGAATCTGCAATTTTCTTGGATCCATCAAAAACAACAGTTGTAGGAGCTGTAGGAAAGCCATGCTCTCAAACCATAAGTAGTTCCGGTAGAGAAAACACAACAATACTAGCAAGTGCTAGTGCTGCAGGCAGAAAAGCGCCACGCTTGATTATTTTTAAGGGAAAATATATTTGAAACGAATGGATCCCAAAGGATGAAATCTGTCCTGAAGCAGTATATGCAGGAACATTAAATGGTTTGATGGAGTCCGATGATTTTTACAACTATTTAGAAAAATCATTTGTTCCATGTCTCGGTGAGGAACGTCCTGTCCTGCTAATATACGATGGACATAATACCTATGTTTCAGTAAAAGTAATTGAACTGGCCCTGAGGGAGAATGTGACAATTTTAAAACTGCCTTCACACACAAGCCATTTGTTGCAACCGTTAGACTTATCGGTTTTTAGAGGATTGAAGAGTTCTTGGGACTCTAAACTGGTAACTTGGCAGAGAAAGAACATTGGGAAAAAATCCCGAAGGTGGAGTTTTCCAAAGTTCTGGCTGAAACATGGAAGGACATAAAACCAGAAGTGATAATCAATGGTTTCCGTAAAGGTGGAATCATCCTCTTTAATCAAAATGTGATCTCAGAAAAGCAATTTGAACCAGCTGCTCTCAAACGATACAAAGAATTGCATCCAGAAGAATATAATCAAGAAGTAGAACCAGATATTCCTGATAATCATGGAAAGATTAATTACATTCAAGCTGCAATTCCAAAAGATCACATGGTTGAAACTGCAGGCACTTTTGAAAATTTACCGCTTAGTTCCTTGAAACAAACACGCGCATGTGACCCAAAGCCAAAAAAAAAAAGAGTTGCACCAGGAGCAGAACTACTGCGGTACTACTACTACTACCGGTAGTGTTACTGAAAAATTGCAGGAAATAGAGACTGCTAAAACAGAAAAATCTAAGAAAGCCAAGAAAGTCCAGCCATCCAAAAACCCAACCACAAGTTATTCGGAATCAGACGACGAAATACATGTGTCATATGTAGAGTGGAGTGAGCTGGAGGAAGAGGAGGAGTATCCAACAGAATTAAAAATAAACAAGTGGGCCATTGTACAATATGCCACGAAAAGAACAATACGATTCTTTGTAGGAAAGGCCACTGGCAAAAACGAAGACGGCGAATGGAAATTTGAGTTTGACAGATAACGAAAGGGGTATTTTCATTATCCAGAAATCCAAGACGTCGATGATAACGTCTTGCAAGAAAACATCGTCAAAGTCCTGCCAACACCAATGACTGACCGTAGAGGTGGATTTCACTTCAACGACTTCGCTTCACTAGGATATAAGATCGAATAAGTTCTAGAGATTGTTATTGTATTAATTTGGAATAAATTTTATTTTGTTGAATATTTTTTTATATGTTACGTATTGCATGAAAATGTATTAAACTAATTTTCTGACATTGCTCGTCTTTCTTTATTTATCTCCTATTTTTGCCATTAAAATAGAAAGTTTATCATTTGGCGCTCTTCAGCAACATTTCACAGTATACAGTGTGTTTCAGAATAAGATGCTGATCCTTAAGAGTGTCAATCCTTACGTGATTTTAAGAAGAAAAGTTCAAATAAACCTATATCCTAAATCTCTTAAATTTTGAGCTACAGAGTATTCAAGTTTTGAGAAAAAAATCGTTTTTTTATCATAACTTTAATATCTTTCTAGATATTTTAATAAAATTTGGCATATGCCTTTTAAGCAACAACAGCTATTTTTTGCTATAGAAATTTTTAAATTTTTTATTCAGTGGCGTCCGTAAAGGATGTGGACTAGATATTTTTAGAGAAATATTATATACGCCACTGCTTTTTCTTAAAATAAAAAATATTTTTAAAATCTCCGTTTATTTTAAGGTACATTTGATTTCCTGTTTCTTTTTCGTCCAACGAACGGTTTCCGATCAAAAAATAAAGATTCATTAAATGGGCATAATTATTGCTATGTACCTATCATCATTTTGGAAAAGGAGGCTATGAACTTTGCTGTCAAGGAAACAATTCCAATGACGAAATAATTAGATAATGCCAAACAGTTTTGGCAGATAGTTATTTAAGTACAGGAAAATTGCACTTAAATTAAATTTTGAAATCGTAATACCTTTAAAACGTACAAGTATCATGGTAAATTTCACAAATGCTGAGTTTGCTGATATGCACTACTTGTACGGGCTTGCTGACGGCAGTGCATATAAAGCCAGACGATTATACCAGGAGCGATATCCAAATAGAATAGTTCCGGATGCACGAACGATATTAGGAACCCACAGAAAGTTATGTGAAACGGGATCTTTTCAACCGAAAAACTACCTAAAAGGGGCACACCATACCGCACGAACACCGGAAACCGAAGAAGCTGTTTTAAATTTAGTGGAACAAAACCCTGAGATGAGTACCAGACAAATTGGAAATATTTTAAATATTACTCATATCCTAGTCTGGAGAATTCTTCATGTTTTTTTGTTATATCCCTATCATATTCAACGGGGCCAGACCCTACTTCCTCGGGATTTTCCATTATGTATATATTTCTGCCAATGGTTTCTTCAAATGGTTACCGAAAATCTTGAATTTGACGCCAAAATTTTATTCTATTTTTATTTCTACAAAACGCTACACACATGTAAATACAGTACAACACAGTATATGCCTATACCGTGAGTTTTTTTTATCTCTGAACATATTCCATATGTTAAATTTTAAATGAGACAAGTCAATGCATTGTAGACAATTGTACAATGCAAGTCAATGCACTCTTTGAAAAGTAAACATTCAAGTATGTCAAGATTTTATTTGAATAAAGTAACTAGATTATTTTATTAGCGGTGCTGATTCTGAAATGATGTACAACAAAACTCAAACAAACCTATTGGTAAATGAAAACATTTCAAAGTAATTGTTCGAAGTGACCGCCTTCTCGTTCTAAACAATAGGCTAAACGATAATAAAAAACCTGCACAGCATTACGTATGAAATTGGGATTCAATGCATTACACGCAGTGAGTATGCGATCCCTTAGTTCCTGAATATTTTCTATCTGTACATTGTTATAAATTTGAGACTTGAGATACCCCCAAAGAAAAAATCATTTGGTGACAAGTCAGGCGAGCGTGGTGGCCAAGCGATACGGCCAAACGACCTATCCAGCGATCTGGAAACAGTTCATTAAGAAATCGCGTAACAGCAGCGGTAGAATGTGGTGGTGCGCCGTCCATTTGAAACCACGCATTCTCTATGTTAAAATTTTGTATTTGTGGAATAATACGTGTCCGAAGGAGTTCCAGCAACTTATTTGCGTTAAGCATGCCATTGATAAAGAACGAACCAATAAGGGTGTTGCCTACTATTCCAGCCCAAACATTAACCCTCTCATTATATTGGGTGTGGGGTAGATTATGCACGTGGCAGTTGGTTTGAGACCAGTACCTGTTGGAATAAGAAAGGAGTAGGATAACAACGATTGGAATTACAAAAGTAGGAACAAACCGATAGTTTTGAGCATTTACGGTGCCATTCAAGGAAAATGATGCTTCGTCTGTAAAAACTATTTTAGCTAAAATGTCTCCATTTTCATTTAATAGATTAAACATAGTTTCACAAAACTCAGTTCTTTTTATTTTATCATCTTCAAACAGGTGCTGGTGATTGCCGAATTTGTAAGCTTTGTATTTGAATTTTTTTAATGTCCTAAATACTGAAGACCTGGAAACATTAAACTGTTGCGCTATGTGCCGCAGTGAGGTAACATGATTTTCTTCAGCGTAACATAATATTGCTAATTCCACTTCCTCAGTAAGTACATGCGAAACAATGGTGGTTTATATATTAAAGTTATTGTTATTGTATTTTCTATCGTGATGGTTAAAATGTCTATGTTGTTTATAGATTTGTTAAATATAACTTTGTGTGTTATGTTTTCCTTTATGTAATGGGCGATGCTACCCCTCTTCCTTCTCTGGAATTATAGACGGCTTTATAGTTGGGTAATTGGTAGAAATGTTGATTGGACGAAGTTAATTTTTCCAGGAACGCAATAAGAAATGTTCATAACAATCATTTTTGGGCTGAAGAAAACCCACATGCCATCACAGAATCCCGCCGCCAAAACCAATTTTCGGTAAATGTTTGGGCTGGAATTATTGGTGATTATTTACTTGGGCCTTATTTTTTACCAGGCAGATTGGACGGAAACGCTTATCGTCAGTTTCTTGAACAGAGTTTTCCAAATTTGCTAGACGACGTTCCTATTTTAATCTGTCATCGTATGTGGCTTATGCACGCTGGTGCACCTGCACATTTCAGTCTCCAGGCGCGGGAATTTTTAAATCAATTTTATAGAAATCGCTGGATAGGGCGGGGAAGAATACAGTCGTGCCCACCTAGATCCCCAGATCTAAACAGTGTAGATTTTTTCCTGTGGGGTCACCTTAAGACTTTGGTTTATAGCACCCCAATATACACTGAAGAGGAGTTGATAAATCGCATAACACTTTGTTGTGACACTATCAGGAATACTCGCGGAATTTTCAAAGAGTACGAGACTCAATGAGGAAAAGAGCTGAAGCATGCATACTTGCAGGTGGTGGCCACTTTCAACAACTAATCTAAATTATAAAAAATGTCTAAGAAGATATTGAAGTTATGATAAAAAACGATTTCTTTATCAAAACTTGAATACCCTGTAGCTCAAAATTTAAGAGGTTTAGGACACAGGTTTATTTGAACTTTTCTTCATAAAATCACGTAAGGATTGACACCCTTAAGGATCAGCATCTTATTCTGAAACACCCTGTAGATCATAAAAACAAAACTTTCTGTTATAACCACATATTTTTTTTAAGCATATACAACAAATAGCAAGGAAAACGATCTTTTCCTCATTCATATTCCTGCATTCCTTTATGGAATGTTACAGATAAATACGCACTTACCCCGGTCTTGTGGGGCAAGTGCGTTCCCATGACATAAAAATTAAAAAAAAATATATCATTAAATATTTAAAAAAGTAAGATAAAATAATTATTTATTCTCTAGAGTATACATTCAAGGGGTACGCATAGAAAATATAGTTTGAAGTTCATCTATTGAAAAAGCTAGGTGCACTTACCCCACTTTACCTTACGTAAGTTTTTATCGACTTCTGACCAATACATTGAATAAGATTTCTTTAAATTCAGTTCACAGTAAATACAGACGCGTAGTTGTTCTGGCTCTGCAGTAGTGTGGCTCCACGCAGTTGAGTGTTTCTATAAACTTTTTTAGCTAATTTTTACAGTCAATATATTTATCACCCGCGCGATCACCGTTTCGTATTTCTTTGGGAAGGTGGTTATTATGTTCACATTTTCTAACTATGTTTTCTATCCTAAATCTACTTATTCCGGAAATGTCTAAAAATGCTTTTTTTACAAATACGTATAAAATATAGACATTAAGCAAAAAAGCTTGTTTGTAGTTGTTGCTTGTAATTCACCTAAATGTTCAATCAATTGGTAATTGTGTTGATCAATTAAATTGTATGTTGCATAGTTATGCAGACTGTATCGTCTTCTGTGCACCCGAGCATTGGAAGAACGCCGAACAGCTTAAAGTGTACTTGTTTCTGTAGAGGAGAAGGTTATGGTGGTGCAGCAATCTATGTGCGGAATGCGATCAAAACAGAATAGAATGAAACTCAACATGTTATCAATTAAAGGATTATTCGCGTGTGCTTCGATTGAATGTGATTTCCGTGGCGACCAGTTCATCTTTGTAGCGGTTTATAAACCCTCTAGTGGTGATGTAAATTTATTTTTCCAACAAATGGAAAATTTACTTATTAAGGTATTAGATGAAAATAAAACAGTGTTTGTTGTGGGTGATTTCAGTATAGAGTTGTTAATTAATAGTAGCATCAAAACTGATTTTCTATCAATCATGAACTCTTTTCAGATGGTTCCGACAGTCTTTGACACTCGTATAACCGTAAATTCTAAAAGCTGTATACACAATATCGTTTGTAATGTACCAGAACGCCATAGGCAGGGTTATGTCTTGCATACCACAATATCAGATCATACTGCTCAAAGAGTGGTATTTAAATGTAAAAAGCAGTAACGTTCAGTCCTTATTATAAAAGGTGTTAGGTGTTGTTAAAAGTTCGAACATAAACTCAGACACCAGGTTTGGCATGATGTTTATAGTGCAAATAGAGTCAATGTGAATGAGCAATGGTTGATTTTCATGTGGTCTTTTACAACAATGTTTGAAGAATGGTTTCCAAAGAAATTAATAACTGAAAATACCAGAACAATGCGTTGTACAGGGTGGAGAAGAGCAATTTGCTTATTTGAATTTGGCGCCATGAACTGACGGTTGCTCGGAGGAAGGTGGGAATAGGCACAGTCGAAAGAGGGAGTCGTAAAGTTTTATCCTTCTTAATTCAGTTAGCATCATGGACTGGACGAAGGTGTAACGCGCGCTCACTGTCGAGGCGTATTGTAGTAACGGTCGCTCAATCATCGCCACGCAACGTGTATTCCGTGTCCATTTCAATATTGCGCCCCGAGGCTAGAAGTGTTCCTGATCGGCAGTCGATTGTTTCAAGGGTAAACAACTTCAGAGAAACTGGTAATGTGAAAAAGAAGAAACCTGGACTTCCACGAACTATGAGCGCAAAACATCGCCTTGGTAAGACAGTCTGTTTTGCGATCCCCTAGGCGCTCTCAATATCGCGAATTGGAATAATCGGCCCATGGTTTATTGAAGAAAACCAACGGGTTGTTTCAATGACTTCTGACCGTTATGTCCACATGATCGAGGAGTTCTTCCTGCCAATACTCGCCAATACTCAACGAGATGGATTTGGGAAATGAGTGGTTCCAGTAAGACAGTACCACAGCACACACCTGTTTTGCGGCAACACTTCCCAGGACGCCTAATCTCCTTGAGAGGCGACCTACACTGGGCACCACGGTCACCTGCTGTAACCCACTGCGATTATTTTCTATGGGGCTACCTAAAATCAATTGTTTACAACGATCGTCCTAGGACCCTGAAACACCTTAAGAACAACATTCGTCAAGCTGTAGCCAACATACCCGTCGATATGCTGGAAAGAGTTGAACGAAACGTTAGGAGTAGATTAATGCAGTATATTAACAATAACGGAGGCCCTCTATCTGATTTAAAACATACATTTTACATGTTTCACTTGATATTGCTTAAAACATTAAATGTACACCTGCATTACTTTCTCTTTTATTAAATTTCAAAATAAGCAATTTGCTCTGCCCCACCCTGTATAAGAGTGTGGATGAAGTTATGAAAGTGAAGAGAAGGTTAGATCTTCTATTAATCATGAAAAATGTAAACTCTGACTATTCAGATATGTACAAGAAGACAAAAAAGAATATGACGATTTATTAGTCAGATGCCGATCTGAAAGTTACGATAACAGAATACAAAACTCTGATAACAAGAATAAATGCATGTGGTCAATTCATAATGAAATTATAGGCAGGCAAAGAACGGCAGACATGCTGGTGCCGGGAACAGCGCAAGAGATATCAAATGCTTACAATAATTATCTGCAAAATGTACTCCCAGAACTTTTGAGTAACGTGAAACGAGTAGAATGGAATTGCAATATTCCAAGAAATAATAGGGAACTAATTCTAAAACCTGTAGCACCCCAAGTTATGTAAAAGACTAAAAAATAAAAAGAGTAGTGGGAATGATGAGGTACCGTTATGTATAGTCAAATTTGGCATTCCCATAATTGGCGATGTTCTCTGTCATATTATCAACAACTCTTTACGTGAAGGTATATTTTCGGCTCAATTGACACTGGCTTTAATAAAGCTACTTTTTAAAAATAGTGGAAATGCGGAAGAACTGAACAGTTATAGGCCCATAAGTTTGCTTTCTAGTTTCTCGAAGTTGTTTGAACTGGTTATGAGTCAACAGGTAATGGATATCATGAATTGCAATGAACTTCTTCCTGATCACCAGCATGGATATCGCCGGGGAAGAACCACGCAAACTGCAATTTTTAGGTTTATCCGAGCGGTTCTAGAACACTTGGAGGATGGCAGTGTGGCTTTAAGGACCTTCTTGGATTTGTCTAAGGCTTATGATTGTCTAGACAGAGATTTATTGTTAAAAAATTAGACACTTATGGGATTAGAGGGAATGCATTAAAATGGTTTGAGAGCTTTTTAAATGGCAGAACCCAAAGGGTGCTTGTCGAGAGAAATAATGATTATTTTAAGTCACGAATATTGCATACTACAGTAGGTGTCCCACAAGGCAGTATATTGGGTCCTATTATGTTTATAATTTTCGTTAATGATCGTCATAGCGTTAATATCATGCATTCCACTTTCACATCGTATGCTGATGATACAAACCTTTTAACAGGAGGGAAGGAAATGTGTGATGTAGTAGAAAACGGCTAAGAAATCTTCTTACAATGCAAAAACTGGCTAGAACAAAATAAAACTCTTACTGAATGAAGAAAAATCTGAGATGATGATATTCCAGAAAAAACTTTGTACGAAAGAAAAACTGCACACCCTTATCATAGATGGAAAAATATTTCCCTTGCAAAAAAGTATCCTTGGAGTTTACATAGATGAGTTTTTGGATTGGACGGAACAGATTTATTATCTCATTGGTAAACTTAATAAGGTATGCTACTGTTTTCGAATAATTTTCAAACACTTGAATGAAACTGCAAACGAACACTGTAGGTACTTTGCAAATTTTGGGTCAACTGCCAGTATGTTTTTTTTACAAGAATAGAGATGATTATAGAGTACAAAAACAACAGAGCTATAACACATGCAGTAGAGATGGAAACTTTCCAGCACATAGGTTAACGTTATCTGAGAATAGTCCATTTTACATGGGAATTAGACTGTGCAATAAGCTGAGTTATGAATTAAAAAATACATATATATAGAAAGTTTTCAAAAGGAAATTAAAAGAATTCCTGTTGCAGTTGGAACCATACAGCGTTAACGACTTTTTAAATGCATAGAGAACTTATATGGTGCGAGACTCTTTTTGTTAAATTTCTGTCAAATACTGTATCTTAGTTTTTGTTTAGACTGTGTGCTCTTCTTCTGACGTAGTTTCATTTTATATTGTATATACCTTTGTATATTACGATGTTATCTGAAATTAATAAATAAATATCAAATATCAAACCTCGATCACTATCTGGACCTTTATAACAAATAGAAGCTTTAGTATCTGTTTTGTGGTTCACCGTATTTAGTAGATTGCCAAGTAAGTGCCCTTACAACAAGTAAAAATAAACGGGTACTGTTTAATCTTATCCGTTGACGAGTAAAGAAGTTGGTGTAAACGCTTTATTTGCCTTATTCTCAAAGTAGAACAGAACTAGGGAAATCCTGGCTTGCTATTATGTGCACAGGTAGCAAACGTAGGTAAATGTTTTTGTCGGTGTGTGTTAAAAAAATAACAATTACTATAGTACCTAGCTTGTGTTCTATTTCGAGTGACTCTTACTTTGTTATTTTCATTATCTCACGATCAGGGCCGCGCCTAGCTTTGAATGCGCCCCTGGGCAAACAGCGCCTTTGGGCCCTCCGCCAATATACACATATATGTATATATCTGTTATACAATTATTATGGTATGGTCCCCTATACGAAATAAGACTTAAATAATGAAAATATTAAAAGAAACATTTTTGTTGCAGATGTTTGCTCTATAAATTTTCATAATAATAATAAATAATAAATAGATAAAAATAATAAAATAATAATAATAATAATAGAGACCATGAGGAAGCTGGAAAAGGAGCCTTTTTGTATTCTGCAACTACGCGCGCCTCAGAAAAGCTTAACATACCCTGTGACTTCAGAAGAAAATCAAAAGCGAAGGACCCAATGCGTTTTGATGAGATAAACCTAAAAATCAAATTAAAGAGAGTAGAAAGTGACATACTCGAAATAGAACATATCGAAAAGCCTATGCATGGGCAGTATTATAAGAACTTGAAACACCAAAATCTGTCGGAGGAACTGACGTTTGCATTTCTACAATCTAGTGACCTGTTGTCAGAGACGGAGGGATATCTTCTAGCCCACCAAGATGGGGTGTTCCACTCTCTTGTCTACGCCAAAAATGTTATGGGGATGCCTGTGGAGGACACCAGATGCAGTGCATGCAGACATTCACCCGAGATGACCATGCATCTAATATCTCCATGCCCACGATACGCGCCCACTCATTATAAAAACAGACACGATGCGGCGCTTCGGATAATATATTACCATCTAAGACATATGTATGGAGTGAACAACAGGGTGGTGACCCCATACGTAACGGAACATCAGATGGCAGTAGTAGAAAACGACAGATGTAAGATCTTGTGGGATTTTGCATTCAACACCACAGCACAAATTCAAGCAAACAGACCTGACCTGACAGTGCTTGATAAACAAACAAAAAACATGTATATTATAGAGATGTCTTGTCCAGGCGATACCAACATCAGCAACAAGGAAACAGAGAAAATAGTAAAATACAATGAACTCATGTTCCAGATTAGACGCACATACCCTGAATATACTGTTGTATTTATACCTATAATAATAGGGGCGTTAGGAGGCGTACCACAAACTTTAACAACACATCTACAAAAAATTACCACAATAGATAACCGCACGGCGTATGGATTGGTCAAAGCAATACAGAAGCAAGTATTGTTAGGAACCCTACACACATTACGGGCCCATGAAGCCAACTACCCTAAAAACTGAAGTTGGAAACCGCTGACTGCTCATCCTCATTGAGGAAGTAGGCTGCGAAGTAAGCAGTGGTTCGATTAGCGAGCTGCTCGGATCCTGCACCTTGCCGCACAATGGATTCACCTTCCCAGGGACAAATAAACTCAGCCCAACTAGAGCACTTATATAAATATATGCATGTATAACATATAATGTATAATTGTAAAAACTGTAAACTATATATAATAATAAAAACAAAGGACAAAAACGTCCACGCCCCTTTCTGACGCAGGACCCCTGGTCGTGAGTGAAAGAAGCCAGAGCCGGCGCGCTCTGGTCGTGTGTGGTAAGGCAAGTAACAATAATAATAATAATAGTACCTCGAACGTCACAACAGAGTGGCAAAGATCTTACATCAGCTGCTTAGAAATATGCACATGGAGATAACGTATGAAGACCGCAAGACTCCGTATTATAAATATGAACCACCGGCAGTATGCGAAGACGATAATGCTCGTATATACTGGAACCGACAGGTAATAACAGATAAAACAATACCTAACAACAAGCCGGACATAACACTTATCCTAAAAAAGGAAAAGATAGCGTACATCATTGACGTGACCATACCTCTCTCCGCAAACACCTATAAAGCTTTCACCGAAAAAATAAACAAATACTACATCAGCATGTTACAATGAAGCAGGTAAACCTAATTCAAAGCAACTGGATTGACGATAGCCACACGTCGTGTATCACACACTGATGAGAACAAATAAGTTCGAAACACGTGTCTGTGTGTCAGGATAGAACTACAAACGTTTCCTTTATGCACTGTGTGTTACGACGTGTGGCTATCGTCAATCCAGTTGCTTTGAATTAGGTTTACCTGCTTCATTGTAACATGCTGATGTAGTTTACCAAATCTCCAGCAGAGGGATGTATACGTTTCACACTTTTGTGTTCTGTTTGTGTTTAAACAAATACTTACCGCTAGCAGATGAAGTCCGAGTGATGTGGCAAATGACGAAGGTAATTATCGTACCAGTTGTAATCGGCGCAACGGGGGAGATTCCTAAAAAGCTACATAAATCCATCGCTACTCTGGGGCTGGAACATGATTTGTATCTGCAGCTGCAAAAAAGTATTTTACTAGACGCAGCAGCATGCAAACTTTCATTCTTAAAATGAGAGTTTGCTAATTGAATACCTCTGTCAATTAGACGTTATGCCTACACTCTTTTTGATTGGTAATACTTGGTGGGTCTTATAGTTCATGAATCGGTCTGATCTAGAAAGTTTCATATACCTACCATTTAGTTTTAATTATGTTCTTATGTTTTATAAATATCATGTTCAGAAAATTGATACTGTTGTGTTCAACAGTAAATTGGGAATAGGACGAAAATTATTAAAAAGGTTTTTGAAATTTCAAATAAAAACTGAATGGTATATCAAGCCTTCTATATCAGACCGACTTATGAACTGATTTATGAAGACACACCAAGCATTATCAATAAAAGAGAGTGTAGACATAGGTCTAATTGACAGAATCATCCGAATGATAAGCCCTGATTTTCGGAATGAAATTTTATAAATTATAACATATATATTAATAAAAAAATGACTACCCTTTAACACGGAAAATAATACAATTAAACACATAAATAAAAATAAAATTAACAGCTCCAAAATAAAATACATACCATTACCATACATACTAGGTTTATTTGAAAAATTTAACAATATTTTTAAACCGTACTCCATTAAAATAGCTCACACTAATAATAATAGCAATAATTGCGATAAAGTCTATATAGAAAAAACCAAACAGTATTTACATGATAGGTTTAGAGGACCCAAATATTCAAAAAAATGTGATAGCACTAATCAAACACATTCAAAATGCAGGACATACTTTAACTTATATAGCACACACATTTTAATAGAAGAAAAGACGCTTAAAGGAAGATGGATATACGAACTGATTTTTGTCAAAAAGAATACTAATTCATGCAATGATAGAAACGAGATAATGGCCTATCTGAAATATATTATGCAATTTTATAAATAAAATGCTGATACATACAGTCCCAGAAATATCTAAATATTATAGTACTCGTGAAAAATTTTATTCAATATGATGAAGTTAGTGTAATGTAGGCATTTTTTATACGTTTTTGTACTATTTTCTTTTTGTTGTAGATAAATATTTAAGAGAGCCAGTTGCAATCAAGTTTCTTCATCAATGGTCCCACTGTCAACACTTGAGATTAGTGCTGGGCATCCTATTCGAATTATTGGATTAATCAAATACGCATCTATTAAAATATCAAATAAAACTGTACTGAACTATTCGAATAATCAAATAATCAATTATTCGAATAATCAAATATCTGATTAATCAAACATTCAAACAATAGACTGGTCAACTAATAAAATATTTGAATTTTCACTAATCATATACATACATACATATTTGAATATTTAACTAATCAGATATTTAAATATGTAGTATATATACATAGATATAATACATTCATACATATGGTATGTAGGTACATATATGCAATTTTTATAGTAATGTGTGAGCTTTAATAAGAAACTGTTAATTTTCTTATAAGTCAAATTGCGATGTGTTCGTATCTTATCTTTTCAGACATAATGTCAGTTATATTAAAAAATATTTCAACTTCATTTCATTTCAAATTCGCCCAAGTATAAACAAGTCAGCCTCTGTAATTATAATCAATTTCTTGAACAGTCGACTATTTGAATTCAATTTAAAATTTTCATTGAATTGTATACGAATGAATAATTGAAATGTGAAATTGAAATTATAAATATTCGACTAATTCGAATATTCGAATAGAAGACGAAATGATTATTGGAATACAAAAATCGTCTAAATGCCCACCACTACTTGAGATGCCAATACCTACAGGATCGCCAATGCTATCATCTAAACCATGTTTTATGCAATCATCCTCATAAACATACTACACCTGTAACTGTGCCATTTACAACAGTTGATATATCTCAACCAGCATGTTCAGCTACAGCATCATCAAATTCTAGATATCTTAATTATCATAAAGCAAAACGAAGGTCAAAGCATAGTAGAAAATGCCTATGTAAAAACAATTAGAGTGCTAAGAGATAACGTAATAAAATGGGTCAGCGATTAGGAACTATTTGTGAAACATTAAGTGATCAAAGACTGACTAAAAATACAATATTGTGATCAGAATTGATTCCATTTTACAATACTACTTATTTCATTTCATTTATTTCTCAAGATCTCATTATTGTTAAAGAATAAATTTATTTTTACTTTGAAGAAGTTCTTGTTCACTTTTTTTAAAATATGGTTTTAGAAAATATTTTATTTGGCTGTAAACTTTTCTAAACTGTCAACTGAAATGACAATTCTAATTCTTCGTTTTCACAAATAATACGGTAAGGGAGGATATCAAAAATCTCCAAGTACCCAGCACTCTTCATTGTTGTCTTAAATAATCATTAACTTGAGAATTCCGTCAAATAAAACCATCATGCGCAGAGCCGGCATCATTTTTTGGCAGTTCAAAGAATGAAATCTTTCTAGTTAATAAAATTCAGTTCACTCAATGCTGGTTTTAAGATTGCTGCATGTGTTCTATCACCAACTTCCACTATACCTGGAAATCTGCCTACATATGCCTAGAATGTTGATGCACATAGAACCATTTGCTCTACTGAGATGCCAAACAATCTATGCCTGGCATTTACAAAAGGCCATATCATTTCTATTAGATTTCAAATTATTGGGCCTTTGCCGTAAAAATGTTCTTTCTCTGAAACTTTACGTTTGAGTTTTTCAGGTAGCATTTGCACTATAATTTTAAAATAAGAAGAATTACAATTATTCTTTTTAAATTAATATAAAGTATAACCTTCATCAGTGATGGTATTTCAATTTTAAAACCGACGTGTTTCAAATTTAAAATCGAACTTGATGTTTGCTAAAGGTAAAAATATACATCAGATCAAGATGCAAGTATTCATCATATTTACTCGAAACCTTTCTAATAAACATGGAAATCAAATCGAAAACAATTGATAACTGGAGTAATATGTTTTTAAAACTCGATGAATTTTAAGGAAAGGCGGTTTCGAATCGGGAACTGAGAAACTGTAATTCAGGCGGGAGTTCTTAGACGAATCATGATAATTAAGAGCTGAAATAATTTTGAGTGTTTCCATTGTTGAAGTATTCAGTTGTGCTCTTCGAATAAATAATTTCAAGGGTGCTTTCTATAAAATTTTTCAAATTTAAGCTAATTTGATGAACAATAATAACGCGTACAAAATAGTACAAAAAGGAAAACTGGTTGCATAAAATTTATGACAACTCGCTAGTATTACAAACTTAATCGTCCTCACAATGAGACAATGTGATTAGTTGTTAGTTAATGTTAGACTTAACATTTTTTAGAACAGAAAATAAACCTAACAGCATTTTGCCTAAACGTTTCTTATGTGGAACAAAGAGACTGGTAAACTGGAAAAGTCCGGAAAAAAACATACCATCCAAAAAACTAACAATAGAAGAAAGCAGTAAAGAACCGAATCAAACAACTAGGCAGAGTAAAGGTACACGAGTAGAGACAGCTGGTATTGGAAAAAAAGGAGGAATAGCACTTGGAAAATAGCAACATGGAATATTAAGAGCATCACAGGGAAAGAAATAGAACTGGACAATGAATTTGAAGAACTAGGAGTGGATATACTAGAAATTACAGAAACTAAAAAGAAAGGGAAAGTAAGGGAGAAACTAATGAAGGATAATATACTGATATTTAGCGGAGTAACACAAGATAAAAGAGTAGCAGCAGGAGTCGGTTGCATAATACATAAGAAATTAAAAAAACAAATACAAAACTGGAATGCCTGGTCGGAACGCATCCTAGTAATAGAGATAAAAAACAAAAACACTAATCAAATAGACACGATTATAATTGCATATGGATCCAATGAGGATGACAAAAGCATAAATAAAGATAAATTTTGGGATGAGCTAACAAAACATACTGAAGAAGCTAAAGGAAAAATAACCATTGAAGGAGATTTCAACAGCAGAGTTGGCCTACAAGACGAAAAATACAAATCGGTTATTGGAAAACATGGAGAAACTAAGAGAAATAACAATGGAAACAGAATGCTCGATTTCTGCCTGATAAATGACCTAGTAATAACAAATACTCTTTTCCAACATAAGGATATACACAAATACACACGAGAAGTAAATAGCAGGAATGAAAAATCCATAATTGATTATGTAGTGGTAGAAAATAAAAATAAAAAGGCAATAATGGATACAAAAGTAAGAAGAGGTTCTGAAATCGATAGTGATGACTACGTCGTAATATCTAAAATTAGAGAAAAAATAGAACATAATAGCAAAAAAAACGACCCAAAGACAAGTATAACACAATATAACACCATCAGATCGTACAAACTGGGAGATAAAGAAACTGCAAAAAGGTATGAACAAGAACTAAGCAAAAAATTGCAAAGTAATAACATAGATATACAAAATAGTACGATAGAGAGAGAAGAGTTGGAAATCCTTCAAAACCATGGTTTTGGAAGCAGCAGGAGAGATATGCGGAATACACAAACAAAACAACAATAAAAAGCAAACGCCCTGGTGGACGGAAGAGATTAAAAATCAGATAATAATAAAGAAAAAAGCGTGGAAAGAATACCTAACAAACAAAACAGAGGAAAAGTATGCGGTATACAAAAACGAAAGAAAAAAACAAAAGAACTATTAACAGCATCTAAAAATGAACAATGGGAAAAATTTGGAATGAAAATGGAAAATAAATGTAAGGAAAACCAGAAATTATTCTACAGAGCACTAAATACACTAAGACTAGAAAAACAACAAAACACACAGTTAATTAAAAACAAGAACGGCGAAATACTAACGCAAGAAAAGGAGATTATGGAACGCTGGAAAGAATATTATCAAGAATTACTAAACGAAAGACAAGAAAGTGAAGAAAAAATACAATTACCGGATGAGATGGGAGAAAGCACCGAGAAAGAAATAGGTAAAACTGAATTAGAAGAAGTAATTAAAGAATGGAAAAGCGCCGGGCTCTGATAAAATATCATCTGAAATGATTAAAAACGTAGGGGACAGAGGAAAAGAGATATTACTGCAAATATATAATCAGATATGGAAGGAAGAAATATTACCAAGAGAATGGGAAAAAGCTCTGATCGTACCTATCTGGAAAAAAGGGGACATAAAAGATTGCAATAATTACCGAGGTATCACGCTGCTAAACACCGCCATGAAAATATTAGAAAAAATAATAGAAAGAAGAATCAGAGAAAAACTTGAAGAGACTTTAGAGGAATCGCAAAGTGGATTCAGAACTGGAAGAAGTACACAAGACCATATATTTACTATAAAGCAAATGATAGAAAAGTCAATCTAACAAAAGTAAACTATATGTATGGCATACTTAGACATACAGAAAGCATTTGACACGGTCCCTCGACAAAAAGTATGGGAAATATTAACAGCAAGAGGAATCAATGGAAAAATCCTAAGGTTGACACAAAAAATATACAAAAATAACATAAACGCTATCATAAAAAATAACTCGATGTCAGATACGTTCACCACAAATATTGGATTGAGACAGGGAGGAAGCTTAAGCCCCCTACTATTCATAATATTCATGGATGAGATTATTAAGAGATGCAAGCCACTAACAAAGAAACTAGGAATAGGACACTTACAATTACAAAGGGTACAGATAACCGAGGGAGCGTTTGCGGACGATATTGTAATATTCGCCAAAAATGAAAAGGATTTACTAACAAACCTAAGCATCTGGAATACTGCAATAAACGACAACAGAATGAGGACAAATAAAAGTAAGACCAAAGTAATGATGATTGGAGAAAATATAGAAAGGATGAACATAGAAATAGACAAAGAGAAAATAGAGCAAGTAGATCATTTCCAATATCTAGGAGTAATAATAGATGAAACGGGTACAAATGAGGCAGACATCAATAGCAGAATTCAAAAAACAAACAAACTGTATTATGTAATGAACACCAAATTTATAAATAAGAAAGAAATATCCAAACAAACTAAACAATTAAACTAAAACAAATTAAAAGTTTTCAACGCTATATACAGACCGGTGCTGACTTTTGGTTGCGAATCATGGACTCTATCGGAAAGACAAAAGAGCAAAGTACAAGCAATGGAAATGAAATACCTAAGAAGAGTTAGAGGAGTTACAAAGAGAGACAGGATGAGGAACACAGACATAAGAAGAGACTTGGGCACAAAATCGATATTCGAATTTATAGAAGAGAGACAGCTATCTTGGTGGGGACATCTACAACGGATGAATATGGAAAGACCAGTAAGAAAAGAGTGGAAAGCGAAAATCCAAAAAAATAGAAAGAAAGGAAGACCAAGAAAAACCTGGGACAGTGTAATGGGCGAGATATTGACAAATATCTGGAAAGAAGCGACAGTGATGGCCCAAAACAGGGAGGAGTGGAAGAAATTTGCTCAAAACCCGAATTAGTGAATTAGTGTAATTAATGTAGATACTATATACACCCTACACCTATAAAGGTAGATGGGTTTTAGATTATATATATATATGTGGTATTAGGAAATTATTGCAATCGTAATTGTATTTTCGTTTTACTGATTACTTGAAAACCAATTATTTTTAATTGAATATTTTTATTCTTTCCAACAGAAGAAAGAGAATTTAAATAGACTTGCTTGTGAGACAATTCGTTTCCTAAATACCAAACAGAGGTTGGATTTATTATAGAAGGAAATATGACTTCTTGATGTTGACGCTTGTATCGAAACCAAGTGAAAGATTGTTGGTTTTCGTTTTCAGTATCATTCGGAGATGTATAAGACATTAAATCATGATTTTTGGTTGCGAAGATGATATTGGCGTCAAAATGTACAGTAGTACAGTAGTACAGTAGTGACCTTCAAAATTCACTTTTACCATGCATCACTTTCCTTCCCAAAAATTTTGGACAAATGAGCGAAGAAAAAAGGAGAGACGTTATAACAGGAGATAAAAGCAATGGAGCAGAGATACTAGAATAGGTAGAATACAAACATGATGATACTGACTACTTTTAGTGTTCAAAAAGACACCACAGCATCTGTGTATTATAGAAGAACAATTAAACTGTCTGTTAAAAAAAGAGACTACAGTCGTATTAATGAAAGTTTCAGAATTTCGATTGATACTATTTAATATTTATGTATTTTGTTATATTCTAAAATCTAACTGTCAATTTGTCAGTATTAAGTATTGTAGGTATTGGGGGTTAATACGTTCATAAATACTTTTTATTTGGTATTTTGCGTTGTATTTGAATGTGAGGAAAAGAAATCTAAATCAGGTTTGAAACTACAACTACATGTTACCTATTAAAACTCAGTCTCCAGCGAATAAATTTGAATTTGCAAATTAGTGCTATTAAAAATAAAATAATTGCATATTATCCTTATAATATATTCATTTATTGCTAATTTACAAGTTAAAATTGGACCAAATTTCAGAAAAATATTTTTGTACGTTTCTCCAATCGAAAGCAACATTTCTCAATTTGTTAACAAATATGTGTGAGCGAATTATTCACTCAACAGCACATGGTAATAACGCGTTTACAAATTTTTGTATATTTCAATGCCTTTTTCAAGAAGTGCTTTGCAAATATACCTTTAAGCGAAATGTCCACGTTCGGGCTGTTTATTGATTTCTTCTTGATCTCTATAATAATTAAAAAAAAGTGAGGAAAAATGTGTACAACATAAATAAAATGTGTTGTCGTATATTTTGCATAAATAGTGAGAAATAGAGTGAAATTTACGTTATCATCAATCATCATATTAAAGGTTCCATTTAATGTTGCGTTTATAGAGATAGGAAAGTGTAAGATGGGGTCATTGGTTCCTGTAACGTTAATAATTAAATTCGGCAAAGAAGAAGAAGGTTCAGTGCAGTATGGAGAACAACGTGGAGGGGCGAACTGCGTGGTACGGAAACTTGAGCGTCCGTAATACTGAACAAGTGTGCTTTACTTGTTCAGTATTATTTCACTGGTCGTTTTGAGTGCTTATCAGTACACACGTAGTTAGAAAATGTCGTAGTTAGTTACGTTTGACAAACGGCGTAAACTAGAAAACGTAATAGCGTGTATGTCGCGTTTAGAATACGAAGGTGATAGAATTAAATGTGTGAGGTACGACAACTATTTGACATGTACCAGTAGGTGAAATTGTGAATGCCACCTACTGCAATCCCTGGCAAACGATACAGCGAACAATTAACGTTTAATATAGCTGTTTGCCTTATTCTATGTAATTTACCGTGTACTTTACTAGACCAAGAAGCATTTGTCTTTTACTGGAGCCAGTACTCAGATTATACATTAACAAGTTGGACATCGATAAGAAAAGTTATGCCATCTGATCGTGACCATGTTGAAAGATAAAAAATTGTGGTTATGTGTTATTTGCAAGAGTTATCGACAAGGATTCAGATTTTTTCATACTAAGACAAATCTGTGAAGGTGCGTCGAAAGATCCATTAAGTTGTCACAAGGATTACTTTAAATTTGCAAATATAACATCACTCGATGTGGAACGGTCGTTTTCATAATTAAAAAATATTTATTCCGCACGCTGTACTCATTTGACTGAGACAAGCGTGGAAAAATATTTAATGATTCAAATATTTAATAGATGTCACGCAGTTTGGTAATTCATGGAAGCTTCTTAAAACAGTAGGTGTTTCAGCACGTTATATAATATATTTTTTGTTATTTTGTGTGTAAACATTCATGCATCCGCATCGCCTATGCTCACTCATGAAAGTCACAAACAATGATACCAGGATGTAAACATTACTGAATGCTAGCCTTGATATGGCTGCTCGGCCCCTCCACGATGTTCTCCGCACTGCAGTGAAACTGGCTCCTTTTTGCCGAATCTATTAATAATATATTAACGCGCCAGAAAAAAAAAGAAAGCACTGATAGATGTTTAACCATAAACTCAAGCTAATAAAAATGTGTAACTATTAGATCAGATGACTTGATAATATTTGCGCGTGCATTATTACTTACCGTGCTCTAGGCGAAATTAGTGGAAACTCACGGGTATTTCCATGGTGTAGAATCTTAAATAGCATGATCTGTAACGTAGTATTCTTGTAAGATAAGAAAAGGCTAAATATTTGTTCTAGTGGAGCAAAACATTCTAGATGATAATACATATTTACGTTTATTTGTTCAAATTCGACATTTCACATCGCGCATTATTAGGTCAAAGATTTGTCATTCGAAATAAATTGCTACCTAATCTAAAGTAGTTGCTCTCATTGCGTACTAATATTTGATATAGTTATCTATATCATTTAGACATATTGAATAATAATGGGTAAACGGTCTATACACATATATATATGTACAATAAAATTTTCTCAATATTTCGCCATTTATTTACGACTTGAATGAATTTCATTTGCGAACTTACAATACTGTAAGCGATAATTTTGTCTCGTTGGCAAAATAACTGCATCATTTCATTTGGTGTCTGACCTGAATTGAGAAAATAAACGAAAACAATCTGTAGTCTGTTTTTTTGGCGAAAACTTGTCGGCGGGCCAAAATTTTGTAATTGAGTAGGATACACAGTCAAAATCACTTTAGTTGTCAAATCATTTGATAGCTGACTAAAGTGAAAAAAAAAGAAATGTAAACAATCTGTGGATAGGAGATTTTAATCATATCTCGATAACCAAAGGATATGCCGAAAGTGTGATGACTGTGTAGAATACACAGTCCCTTTGCAAAAATCACTCTGCCAGTCAACTCATTTTATAGCTGACAAGAGTGAACAACAAACAATCTGTGGATGGAGGGTTATTTAGCAAATGTTGATAGCCGAAGGATGTATCAAGATTCTGATGACTCAGTAGAATACACAGTCGCATTCCCAAAATTACTACACCAGCCAATTCATTTGGTAGTTGACCAAAATAGATAAAAAATCTGTTTATAGGTGCTTTCTAGTCATAACTTATTTTGGATACAACCGGTTTCTGTTAATGAGTGATAAATTATACCATTTACACAGAGTAAACTGTAGAAACATTGCTATTTTTATACACACCAATAGAAAAGAATATTTTCGCGAAGTATAGTTTCGCTCGCCTATTGGAAAACAACTAAGTGATGAAAAGAAATGGTTTCACGCATTCACAGACTGTTTTTGTTTTTCTCCTCTGCTTTTGTCAACTATCAAATGAATTGACTGGTGCAGTAGTTTAGGCAATGGGACTGGGAATCCTAGTCAATCGTCAACAGTTTGACATACCTTTCGGGTATCGAGATTTGATTAAAATATCCCTCTTTATGGATGGTTTTAGTTTTTTTGTTTCCTCTGGTCAGCTATCAAATGAATTGACAGATGCAGTAATTTTGATAAAGGGACTGGGCATTCTACATAGTCATCAGAATTTTGGCACATGCTTTGGTTATCGAGTTATGGCTAAAAAAAGCTCACCCACGAATTGTTTTGTTTTTGTTCTCCACTCTAGTCAGCTACCAAATCAATTGACCGCTGAAGTTAATTTGACCGTGCAATCGTGAATCGTGGTACATCCTCCCGTTGATGAATTTTGGCCATAAAAGCCCTACTCGGATTGTTTTTGATTCTTTTCTCAAGTCAGGTCAGGTACCAAATGAAATACTGCAGTTATTTTACTAACTAGGCAAAATTATTGCTTAAAGTATTGTATTTGTTTTTAATTGATATAGCTGTAAAAAGAAAATCTGTAAGTTCGCATATGAAATGCACGAAATTTATTACGTTTGTAAAAATTATAGGTTTGTTCCTACTTAAAATCTATGATCGATTTCGGATTAGTACCTATGTGATAATCACACTGCGCATGTTCTATCAACAACCAGTTTTAGATCAAATTGCATTAATAATTTGTTGGAACGAAATAACTTTTTTTACTTGACACCAGATGGCGTGTATAGAAAAATTGATGTAAATTGATAAGCTAGACAGACTTGTATTGAGTACGCATGTGCTAAAAATCACAGCTTTTGGTTTGTTGAAAATCCTCAAACTGCTATGACTGTCCTCCGACAATCCTCAAATCGCATTTTGTTATGTTGGAACTATGTACGTACTATAGTCCCGGACTTGATTTGTCGTTGTTGGAACGCTTATTTTCTACTGCGCTTGCTGCGGTTAATCACCGATCGATTTGAACGCAAGTAGGAACAAACCTTATATCAGACATATGACAGGTATTAATCTATGTCATCATCTACTTGTGCGGCATATCATGTAAAGAAATGTGCTGCTAGGAATTTGTGGATAACTTCAGTTAAATCTCGATATATCCACTAAGTTGCCAAATTTCGTAGATATTATAACGACATATTTTTTCAATTGTTTCAGAATAAGCAGATTCCTAATTTTGCAATATATAATACAATTTACACACTATTTTGATTTCTTAAATGTATTATAATAAAATACGTAGTTCTTAACTGCTAGTCATTTCATGTTTGTAAATTCAGGTTTTAAGGGAGATAATAGCACAGGGAAAAAAATTAAAGTTTTAAAATCTTGACAATGGAAGCGTTGTTACTTGTTTTAGATTTGGTTTTATTTACTGTGCTTAATTACATCTAATGATGAAAATTAAATGTATTTGTTTTTAGCAAGCCGTTTGCTAATTAATAAAAAAATTAAAATACAAATATATACAAAACCATAGACATCGAGCTTTCAATAAATATATTTTTTATATAATACAATATTCATATCAGGTCTGTAATAATTTTTGAATTATTACAGTTTTTGATAGTTTGGAGGAAATTTGCGTAATAAATGAAAATGACACTAGAATGGTATTTCTCCAGTTAAGTCCAAACTGCATTTACGGCACTTGCAAGAAAGAACTCACAACATCAAAAATTTATGATTACATGCAGAAGAAAAGCTGAACACAGACTACTTTAATCATTTTCAGACTGTATTTGTGTTTTTGTGAGCAATTATTTTCCTTTTTTTGTATTATTTTAAAAATTCATTGATAAATAATTGATTGTACGGTAAGTTTTTCGAATAATTTTGTAACCTTCTCGATGCATATAAATTAAATTAAAAATGTCCGTGTTGGAAAGACATATTACAAAAGTTTTAATAAAAGAAATGGAAACGTGAACACTGAAAACAAAAACTAAAATTCTTTAAAGTAGTACTTTCAAGATAGAAAAATAAATTCAAACAATAAAAAAAATCTAAACTAAAAGTTAAATAATATGAAACCAAAGAAGAATTAGAAAACAGTTCACTGAAACATGATATTTCCGAGACATACAAGTGGTTTAGGTAAATATATTTTATTTGGTTTTTGGTTAACACATATCTGACACATACCGGGTGTTAGTAAATAAGTGCGACAAACTTCAGAGGGTGATTCTGCATGCAAAAATAATGATAGTTTGCTATATAAACGTCTGTCCGCAAATGCTTAGTTTCAGAGTTATAGGGTGTTAAAGTTTTTCTTAAAAACTGACGATTTATTTATTGCTCTGAAACCGGTCGAGATAGGCAAATGAAATTTGGTGGGGTTTAAGAGATGGTTATTGCGCATTTTTTAACATCCAACCAAGAATTTTATATTCATCATTGGCGTGCATACGGGTAATGATCTTAATCTTTTAAAGAAAAAAAATGGTACGCCACTGAGATATTTCAAATTAAAAATCATTTTTGAATTTTCCATTCAATTTGTGATAAAAAACCTCTCTTGCCTTTTTTTCGTGCGAGGCGCCGTTTTTATGCAAAAAAATAAAACATCTTAACGTGTATTTTTCATTTCTTTAATACATTATCTAGTAGGCTACTGTCGACATTCAATATCAATGCATTGTTAAATACAAATATTTTAACAAAGTGTCAAAATAGCAACTCATCATTATTAAGCTTTTAGTTAGCTATAAAATTATTGTTAATAAGTAATTTTTTTTTTTTATTGAAAACAAATAACTCTGAAACTAAGCATTTGCGGACAGACGTTTATATAGCAAACTGTCATTATTTTTGCATGGAGAATCACCCCCTGAAGTTTGTCGTACTTATTTACTAACACCCTGTATATATGGAAGCATAAATGTACACCTCTTCTCAAATTTCTGAGATATGTACACAGTAAACAGGTGATTTTCTTCAACATTTTTTCTTTTTCGGTGCCCTTATTATAAGTAAAGGAAGAGATAATGAGCCTATTGGTTTTCTTTAACATGATTTTGTTCTAAAATATTATGATTTTCAGAGTCATTTTGCAAAATTTTATCTTCAATATCACGTTCAGTAACACCTGAATAGCTCTCTGGGGAGTCTTCGCGGAATTCTTCGATATCTTGTGACAAATTCCATAAACATCTAACTTTCGGGTGTTGCCTGGTCGTTGTAACAAACTTGACGTTTCGCTGATCAGCTGTCAGCTTCTTCAGAAGTTCTCTAAAGATTGATGTTGATGTATTCTGCTTCTCGTTATATTCTCAGTCCCTGCTCCACTCCAGTGATGCGTATCCGTTCAAGTCCGCTGAACCGTGTCCGTTATCGTTCTCTGATTCGTATCCGATGCTTCTTCTCGATTCGTGTTAGATGGTGTCGGATGCGTCTTTGACTGGGTATATAACGAGGAGCAGAAGAGACATCAACATGAGTCTTTAGAGAACTTCTGAAGAAGCTGACAGTATGATCAGCGAAACGTCAAGTTTGTTACAACGACCACGGCAACATCTTTATGGAACAGTGGGCCTGAAAGCCTACATTCGATTCTTGTGTCAAATTAAAAAAAAAGTCGAGTTTACTGCAAAAAATATTAATTTATTATTAATTAATACTTGAAAAGAATGAAGAGCAACGATGACTGAACTCCTAAATCCTGCTAAAATATTCGTTGGCGTATTAGGTAGATAAGTACTATTCATAACTCTTTCATTTTTCAGCAAATTTTGCCTTTTGTGTGATTAACTGATTCTTCAGTTTCTATTTCCTTAAAAATTTGTTTCTAAGCTCCTTTCATTGAGTCAAAGACATCCACATTGAATCGCTGGCATCCAAATTAAGTGCCCTTGCGCGGTAAAAGTACAAAGAAAATATTATTTTCTTGACATCTCCTGGTGACGTTAAATGAAAGTTTGTTTTTATTTATTTTAGGCCAATTATCACCTTTTTTTTCCTTCTATGCGTAGAAGGTAGTGAAGTCGAAATAACTGAAATAAACCTTTCTGGGAATACATCAGCATTACACCAACCAGTGATGTAATTCTTGCTTTGAACATCACATAAGGAGGAAGTAATACGACATTTCCTGTAGCAGAAAACATAAGTAATTTATGTGCAATAAACATGTTTTTGTACTCGCTTATCAAAACCTGTCATTTCACGATTCCATTTGCGTGCGTAAAAAGCCACTTTAAACACGAGTGCGTAAAAGTAAAGTTGGTACTTACTGGAACTTGATTAATTTAGTGACATTTTAAAATCATAAATCCCTAACCTTAATAATATGGTCATAAACGATAACGTATTTAACAATATGTATTATTATTATAGTTCTCGTACAAAAAATATTGTACAAACTTCGTGCGTGAAACATTTCGCGAATTCGTGCCTCGCGCTTTAAACTGGTCACTCATTCGCGAAATATGATTTCACGCACTTGGTTCGTAAATAACTATTTGAACTTCTTTTAACCAACACGTCGTTTCGTCGGAATTTAACGTCAACAACTTCTTCCGTCCTGACGGATTTGATATTTCGAAACATTCTATTGGATATAGTTCTCGAACTTGTGCTTCCTGCAATTGTTTAAGAAGTAAAAGGTACCTTAATAATTGAGATATTGTTGAGCCAATTCTTTTAACATAGGTACAAAAATAACTAAATCCACTAGCAATTGTAAGTGCTTCTACTATATGTTGTTTCTTTAAGCAGTTCAACACTGACGGTTTTTCTAATCTATTGCTGCGGAAACCGGGACATTTTTTGTGTATTGCATTTCTGAGTACACCCAAAACGTTCTTCGACCTCATAGAAAGACATTTATTTAATAGCTTCCTGTAGAGCGGTTTCAAAATTTTCGGCAGGATAATTTCATCTGTACAGCGTGGAAGTTTATGGTTGCAGACTCGCAGCATGTGTCACATATACAGGCTTTTCAAACTTAAGTCGGCACTATTGCTAACTTTGTTATTATTGGAGCTACAAAGTTGGTTAAATAGGCAAACTAGTGTAGTTTTTCAAGCAATTTACAATGGCATTAAAAAAAAATAATTGACGTACTGGGTCACGTGATATTGTGAAAAACGTAATTTTTTTAAATGGGACACCCAGTATACAGTTCTCACGGTCGACAGAAAATTTAATTCTGAACAAAAACTTTCCTATGAACTTTTATCCTAAAGTCAATAATAACAGAGTTATTGATGGTTGTTTTTACAGAAACTAAAAACAGTATTGTTTATTTTAAGTTATTTTATTAGTTTCGAAAATAAAAAAACAAGAAATTTTAAATTCAGAGCAGATGCTCAAAAACATCACCCTCTTGTTCCAAGTACTTTTGAACCCGCCTGTTAACGCTTCTAGTAGCCTTAGCAATGATTCTACCATCAATATTATTAATAGCATGGCTGATGCTTTGCTGGAGATCTTCAAGAGTATCATACCGTCTTTCATACACTGCACTGTTCACAAATCCCCAAAAGAAGAAATCCAAAGGTGTTATGTCCGGTGATCGGGGAGGCATACGAATAGGCCCGTTAGTTGATAGATATCGGCCATCAAAAAGGTCATGTAATAAGTTATGAATTTGGCGAACATTATGGGCAGGAGCGCCATCTTGTTGAAAGAATATCTGTTGTCTATCCATTAAATTCAGGTCATCCAAGAATTCTCCAAGGGTAGCGGTTAACATTTCGACATACCTCTCGCCAGTTAATGCACCTTGATAAAATACGGGGCCTACAATTCTTGAAAATCAATCAAGCCACACCAAACATTAACACTAAAGCGTCTCTGCGGATTACAAGGACGGAAAAGCATCGGGTTTTCTCGACTCCAACAGTGGCTGTTCTTCCTGTTGGAGAAATTTGATTCGTCACTCCAAAGAACCAAACGCCAAAAATTATGGTTAAGTTTAACTTGATTAATGTACCACTGACAAAACGTCCAAAGTCCGTCTTTCTTGATCTCCCGGTACCAGCGTCTGAATTGGTCTGTACCTGAACGGCACAAACTTATGTTTTTTCAGAATATTGTGAATAGTTCCCAAAGATAGTCCACTTTCTTCCTTTAAATCACTAATTGCATTATTAGGATTAGCTTCAAAGAAAGCTAAGACGTTAATTTCAGTTGCTTCACTTATTATAAATTGTTTTTTGGTTCTAGTTTTCTTGAACACATTTTCATTTGATCGAAACTTACGGTACAAAAGTAAAAAGTACCTTCGATCTGGCAAGTTGCGCGTATTAGGAAATAAAACACCGTAACGTTCACGAGCTTGCAGGGAATTTTTATTACAAACGATGTAACATTCCATCATATCACATTTTTCTAAATGCGTGAAAGGCATTTTTTCATCAATAAACACAAAATGTTAATTGCTTACTGACAGAGGTTTAATGCAATATTTCAATGTTGATGACATTTGCAAAACAATCGAATTTTGTTTATGAAATAACAGCCACCTTGACATATTTGAAAAATCATCAATAACTCTGTTATTATTGACTTTAGGATAAAAGTTCATAGGAAAGTTTTTGTTCAGAATTAAATTTTCTGTCGACCGTGAGAACTATATACTGGGTGTCCCATTTAAAAAAATTACATTTTTCACAATATCACGTGACCCAGTACGTCAATTATTTTTTTTAAATGCCATTGTAATTTGCTTGAAAACCTACACTAGTTTGCCTATTTAACCAACTTTGTAGCTCCAATAATAACAAAGTTAGCAATAGTGTAATTAAGTATAGTTGTTTATATATTGGTAGGAAGAAGGGACTACTATCAGTTTACAAACAAAAAAGATCATGTTTGAGTATTTTTTGGATAACGTGGGAAAGATTTACGAACACATCCTAAGTGTGTGTTTAGCGTAGTTTATTATCAATTCGTATTGCTCATTGTAATGATAATGATGTTTCAGTACTCTTCCTGAAGAAATTAATAACTAACGAAATGTCGACATTTTTTAGGTATCAGGATTTTTCGACACAAACAGATCAATACCCTGCTATAATGTAAATACACTTCGGTGTCAAAAATACCCTGATAGTTTGTTATCTTCTATACATACGTATATACAGTACAACTCTTGCACTTATGGTCGGGACTCGGCTTAATTACGAACAGAATTAGCTCGATAACTTAAAAATCATTACAATTAGAATACTGCTTTCGCAGACTTTTTTCGAGAAGATTTCATGCTCTATAAAAAAAGCCTTAACAGTTTTTTGATATCTGCTGTCGTTAAGTCTACGCCTGCAAAGAAAGGGACAATTCGGATTATTTTTGCAATATTTTGCCTTTTTTTGCAAATCCAGCTTTAACCGTATGAGATATCAAGAAAACTTGTAAGACTTTTTTTGTAGAGAATGAAATTTTCTAAAAAATGTCGAAGACATCACTATTCTAGTTGCTATGGTTTTCAAGTTCTTGAGCTAATTTTGTTCGTGACTAAGCCAAGCACCGACCATAGGTACATGATTTGTACAGTATACATATTACTCGATTAATAAGTAATCCCTACACACATCCTTAGATACGTTATCTTCATCTGAACAAATATCAAATGAAGTTTACAAACTGGCTTATTTCGCGAGAAAGCTAACGAAATTCAGTGATTGTTTTTAGTAAAATTAGTGATAAATTTGGAATAAACACAGTTTTGATTAAAATATGCGTGAAAGCGAACATTATCGCATATGTTACAGGAAAACGTTGTCAGGTGCGTATTTTACATTATTATATACCTATACCATTGAATACATTCGCAATTGGAGGAAATAGTTGATTTAGGGTTTATACACCAAACTGAACCGCTTTAAATAAATTTTAAGTTGAATATCTAATATGCTTCCTTTGAAAAATTATTTAATTCAGTGCTCCAAGATAACATCCTTTTGCTTTTACACATTTATTTGATTAAAAATACATATTGTACATAATGGATTAATTTTTAGTGAAACAACGCTAATATATAAAATATCCCGTCCCTAATCAAGTTAATAAATGTATACAGAAAGCCGTTCGTGTACACAAAGCCTAGCATAAAATTCATAACTAAAACTTCTATAGAAATCGTACTGACACGTCAAGTTCTTAAATCTAACGCGAGAATGTTCTTAATGATGTCGCTGATATTGTATCTATGACGTCATCATATTTGTTTAAACAGAAACGTCTGTTTGTCTCTTGTTTCTGTTGCGACTTTTGGTTAATCAACTGATACCGTACATTACAAGATTTTTTTTTGTTGTTTTTGGGACAAACAAGTACCACAATAATAGTAAAATAATTTTTGCAGTTAATAATTCCACATATACATACGTTCTGAAAATATTCTAATTATCACTATAGATACTGGTAAATGTAGATTAATTTTGCACTAGTGTCTAAGTTAATAGTAGGTATTTTAAAATAGATGCCATTAACAAAACTAAAGCCTAGACGTGATCAGTCTGTTTTCGAGTGTACTTGTTAATCTGCACGTACCTATTTATATCATTGCCCTTAATCTACCAATAATAAGTACAAATCCCATTTGTATATCATCATTAACAACAATCGTGTAGTCTGTACCTAAGAGAATTCTTTGTTCGATTTTGAATATTAAGGATTATAAATTATTGTTATTTGTGATTGTTTAAAACCAGGATCTTTTGATCTTAATTACTAACTTATATTATTACACCATTATTATTTTTGTATATATACACAAATATATTTTTTAAAGTTATAAAAACATTTTAACAGATTAAAATGACACATGTCGCACGTGTAATTTTGTAATTTTGACGTGATTTTTAATAATGTAACTACGTTATATAAATATATATATATATATATCTCTAAATATATGTAATTAAGCAAGGTTACTAATTGTGACGAAATGGTGATAATAAATAATCAAATATTTAATTAAGAATTAATTACAAACTCAGGACATTATTTTCAAATTTGAGCTGCTATACATTGACTTAATCTTTAAACTTCGTAAATCATCCAAACGTGTTATGACGTAAAAAAGACTTCATCTGCGTGCAGGCTAATCTGTTTTATGAATGCATTAGGAAAACTCTGAAGAAGAGGCTGCAAACAAATCTGGCAAAAACAAATGGCATATATAAGGGAGAATACGGTTTTGCGAAAGAGAGTGTAAACAGCAAAAAACTCTAAGTAAGAAGAAGTTGGTGTTTCTAGTGGGTTTTGATACAAAAAATGCCAGGTGGTCAGTCAAATAAAGAAAAAGGAGATGTGCCAATATATTGTGAATATAATGAAAGATTATTTCAGGCAACGAGTTATTGTCTTCAGCAAAAAGACCAAACTCAAGGTGGGTACCGGTTTTCCGTACAAATCAGTTTTGGGGTTAACGCTATGGAACATCCCGTACAATAACGTTTTAGAGATTTCACTATCAGAGGGAACCGACAAGCTGGTACTTTTCGTGAAAGCGGAGGACGTCATAGATATGCGACAAATGAATCTCTCTAAGCTAGAACAGAATGAATGAATATGAAGGAACTAGAAATAGCCCCCCGCACGGGTTAGAAGTATAAATAAATAGTTAAAGGTCCTCGCAAGCGGAAAGGCATCACCTTTTAAATGTTAGGAAGTATGTACTATAGTTGCTAAACGGAAAATGAAATATGTGGGAGTGATCCACGATGATAAATTATGCATGCTTGGGGTTCGCCTGGGCGAAGTTTTTTTAAATTGCCGCTCGATATTTCGTAATTCTGACTGGATATCAACTGAAAATCTTCGCAGAAATGTCAAAACACTAGCAAAACATAACCTAGAAATAACCCTTTTTAGAACGATTTTTAGGTATCTTAGACTGATCTCCGCAAGAAACGGGGGTCCGTTTTGGATTCAGTAAAACCTGTACTTTCCGTTAAACTGCTTATAAATTGCCAGTTCAGTGGTCGACATTCGGAAGTTTAGCCAATGGATTTACTTCAAGTACAACGTTTGATTGAAATTATTCCTCCAATTCCCATGAAGCTAAAATACACTTCACATAATGCATTATTAAATATGTACTTTTGTTAGTACAAATGTCCACGCCTTAACTACAAAAAACTTATATGTATCTAATTCTTGCCAAATTGTGCACGCAGATAAAAATGCACGTATAAACGCTTCATATACACATAATAATCTCGAACGCAGCTGCTCGAAATTTGCAATTCAGCTATTTCACAAATAGGGAAGTTATTCGGATCAAATACGTATTTTACAACAAATATAGTCTAGATTGTCTTAAACGCATTTACTTATTCCAAGAAAATGTGTTTGAATCAAAACAGAAATATTCTAGCATTAAAAATATTTGGGTAAAATAGTATATTTTCTTAAATCAAGAACATTTTTCTCTGTGTGTAAATATTAGAGCTGATAGGATTTATGATGATTACAAATAGTCTGCATATAAACGTTATTGTAGGTTAATGTATGTACAACTCTTTTCCACAACCATCTCAATGAATAAGGACAAGAATGATATTACAGTGCTCTGATCCACAATTATTAAGTACATATGTCAAGTTTTGTACAAAATTACTTACAGCTTAAAAGGTATCAATTTGAGATTTAAGGAATGCTATATATAAAGAATTTAAAGATATAATAATTTTCAGGATATTCCACTAAAAAGGTAATCTATTGTACAGAAAAAAAAACCAAAAATACTGTATATAAAACAATATTTTTGTACTGCAGAGAACTTTATTGTAGATAACTTATTATAACAACATTTTCCGATAAAATGAATAGCAAATCTACAATCGACGGATCCCAGGAATATGCCACACACATATGTGACCAATATATGTACACTAGGAACACTTGCTGTTTGTACACTCTTCGCTCAACATTCGTTGGATGGATAGTAGACAGCTTATTGCATTCATTGCCCGCGTCAAAATATGTAAACACAGATGCGATTTCTGTGTCTATTTTAAAAACGCTGTAGCTGCATTTATAAATGTGGAAAAAAGCATCTATTATTTGACGTATTTGAGTAGGAAGAAATTTGTTTGATGTTTCATGTATTTCGAATAAAATAATACTGTAGTCTTATTAAATTGGTTTGAAAAGTAATTTCATTACATTTTGCGGTGAACTATTTTTGTCGTTGAACTAGGGTAAGATCTAAACCAAAAGCATGTTTATTATACAATACTTAAATAACAATACCAAAGGTTTACTACTTTTATTTATTTAAAGCATAACGAAATAATTATACGTATACACTTATGTATGTTGAAATGCATGATGATGCTTATCAATGAATGAATGTGCGGTTTCTGTGTCTATTTTAAAAACGCTGTAGTTGCATTTATGAATTTACAAGGCCGATTGCATCTATTTACTGTCGTCTTTGCGTAGACATAGACAGGTAAGCAAAAAAAGACATATTCTGTATTTCTGGAATTTTTATTTATGTGAATATAATACAGGCTTATTGATAAATAAGTATTCATAGACAAGCAATCCAGATAAATGTCGAAAATATGCTTTCTCGAATGATGCGTCATATTAGACACTGACCTATATAAAAAGAAGCAGACACCGCAATAATATTCAGTTCTTTATACAGCATTAGGAACAGTTAAATGCATACGTGTCGAACAATATGATGTCAATAGAAGACAGGAGGCGTGCAATGTTACAAATGTTAACAATGTTGGAAAACGAATGGAGTCTACGTGTTGTAGCGCGTCAATTTGGTGTTTATTTTAATAATTTTAACAATTTTTTGCTTAAAAAGAAAATGGCAAATATCACATTCAGTTGTAAACGAACCAAAAACTTCAAAACGAAGAATATCCACTGCTTATCAAGATACCATGTTAAAGCAATTTTACGCAGAGCATCCATTCATAAGTTGCAAGGAAGCCATTGCAGCTACCGCCTTTCCCGGTTCCGTAGCGACGCGACGGCAAGAAAAAGGTTGAGGGCAAGTGTCCTCAAAAGCTATTGTGCTGCTATTAAAACGGAACTTTCCGAGCGCAATCGTCACCACAGAATAAATTTCGCACTACAATATCAGAATATGCACATAGATTTTTGGAAAACGGTAATCTTCAGCGACGAGTCGATGTTTCAAAGCACCCCAAACACCCACACGCGGCTAGTTACCCGTCTCCGTAACTTTAGGTTTACATCACAGTATGTTCATCCGAAAAATAGAAGTGGACGGTTTTCTGTAGCAGTGTGGGGTTGGATGTCATACGCAGGACCTGGTACTATTTGGGACACTTGACAGCGTTACAATATAGGGATATTTTGGATAATGTTCTGTTGCCATCGGTAACATCTCTTTATGATCAGTTTACATTCCAACGATGACAACTCACCCATTTATACGGCTAATGTTGTCCAACAATGGATTACAGAGAATAATTTGAGATTATTAAATTGGCCGGTACGAAGTCCGTATCTTAATCCCATAGAAAACCTATGGGGTTACATAAAAAACAGAATAAGGGAAAACCCTGTAGAACGAAGAGACAGAAATCTGTCTGGGAAGAAGTTAGTTTCGACTATTGCCATAAATTAATAGAGTCTATACCGTCAAGATTGGAAGAAGTCATTCAAAATAACGGCGGATGGACTCATTATTGATTTCAACATAAGTGTATACGTATTTCGTTATATTATGTTTTAAATAAATAAAAGTACTTAACATTTGATATTGTTATTTATTGTATAATAAACATGCTTTTGGTTTAGATCTTACCCTAGTTCAATCACAAAAAAGTTCACCGCAAAAAGTAATGAAATTACCTTTCAAAACAATTTAATAAGACTGCAGTATTATTTTATTCGAAATACTTGAAACATCAAACAAATTTCTTCTTACTCAAATACATCAAATAATAGATGCTTTTTTCCACATTTATAAATGCAACTACAGCGTTTTTAAAATAGACACAGAAATCGCATATGTGTTTACATATTTTGACGCGCGCAATGAATGCAATATAGTCTGAAGTGAGTGAATGCAATACTGTCTACTATCCATCCTACGTATGTGCAGCGGCAGTTCGTCTAACCAGCAAGTGTTCTTAGTGTACATAGACGGACAAGGCGTATCACTACTGGATTCACAGACTGGTCATTCTTTTGCAGTTTTAATGTTAAAAAAAATTCTAGAGAATCAGCTAAACTGTTAACACAGTTTCAATAGTTGAAAAAACGACAACAATAATGACTCAATCGCTTGATGTTAAGTTCAATTAGATCTTTGGACTACTGATAAAAAAAAAACAAGTAACAAAGAAGAAGGCAACATGCTGCTTTATCAAAAAAAAAACAGACATTTAACGGCGTGGCGTCATCAAATATTTGAGATAGTGTTATCCGAATGAATGTATTCTGTCGCGGTATTTGTTAATAAAAAAGTATACATATATGTATGTACATAAACAGTTTAGTCTATTGCTAGACTGTTTGGTGAGTACAAGGAAAACTAATAAATCTAGCTGCACTGCTATCATGTTGTATTAAATCAAATGAATAATTGAGAAATAAATTTTATTCAACAAAATAAATAATAAATAATATCAGTATAGTATCAAGCAGCAAGGATTGTATGTTTTCAGAAAATATGCTACAGTATGGAGAACTGTGAGCACATTGTGTGATAAAAATAAATCTCTGTGTTTACTTAATTTTTATCATGAAATTTATATGTGTAGATAACATGATAACTACTAATGGAATTAAGCTCGCGATGTAGCCCATGTAGTTGGTAGTTTTTGTTTAGGTAATCTTAGGGTTGCAAACCCTATATTAACGTCTTACCATGATTCACCCTGTAATATTTCATTAAAGATGGCATACCGAGCTGTATTAGAGGCATCATTTAAAAATATTTTATATAATACAGCAAGTTCGCAAAAGATGTACCTACTTAATCAAAGTTGTATTCGTTTTGTACACATACATACACATCGTTTTGAAAACATTTCATTTTTTTGTCATGGCCTACCTTGTTGCAGTTTTCTTAATTAACGGGAATTGAAAATTAAGAAATGGCCGTAAAATTTTTGTATGAAGTAAAAGTTCGGTCTAATCTTTTGCAATTTCTAATCATGATATATTTTTTGGTAAATATATATGTAATACCTATGCGAAATTGTGTGCCGTCATATCTATATACCTTCAAAAATTTGTTTAATACTCCGTTTAACCTTATCTTCTATATGAATCTGAAGAACAAGATACGATTTTTTAATGATGCCATACTAAAGTTGTTGAATATATGTATGTAGGTAGATACGCTATGTCTGAATATATTAATTATTGTAACACAGTATGCTGACGCTACTCAACAATATTTATAATGATGTCCTCCGACTAAAACTGATACTGCTATCAGTAACATGAATGAGAGGGAGATGTAGGGAGATAGTACAAAACGATTTGAATATTACACTTTATAACATCATTGTTCCAATGTCATCTGAGGCTAAAAGTGTGGCACTAATTATTGACAACTCATTTAGGTATCCTAAGTATATTTTTGGAATTATCATAGAATCTTAAATAAATTGTTGTATTCGTATAGAGGTATTCTAAGTAAAAAAACAAAGTGTATGTTGTGTCAAGCATTTGTATTATCGCTGTTTATTTTTCTTCTATTGCTTATGGGTCATTCTGGGATATATAGAATATTGAAAGAGTTTAATAAGTTCAGAATACTTCTGCAGCCTACATTTAGTATTAGTAAGTATGGCCATAAGCTGCTCTGGCTCAGTATGTGGATTTGTACAACTCTCCAGTCACAAGTGCTATTTCATACAACTGTACTTATCACAACACTTCCTTAGAACGATCTTGATTTTTTAAATCTGTCTTCAATGTTTTTAGAAATATGGCATCATAAGCATTTTTACCTGCAGCATAAGAATATATACTAATAACATTTAGACACAACAAAAAAAATGGAAGGTGGTTGTTCCAACCTTACAAGTTGGGTGTCTTAGAACAATGCTATAAAAAATATTCAAAAATAACAAAGGTATAGTCAGTCAGTGCAATTTTGGTGTTGCAAGGTTAACTAAAATAATAATAGTTTTACGAAAAGCGATAACTTGTTTTGTGAATAAAAAAAAGTTATCTCCTTAATAATCTGATCAACAAAGATCATCAGGAAACATGTAATTGTTGAACATCACAATATTTTTTGTCTTGTTTTGTTTTATTTATCACCTCCCACATATTTCTAAATACTTTTTCTTAGAGTGATAAACTTGATTAGTAGAAAATCGTTTAACTGAATACTGCCTATTTCCGGCATTTCATCGTCTGTGGATTCATATTCAGTATTTAGATGCAGAATGGAGTCATCATCGCCAGAATCACTTAATTCGCTAATTACCATATATCATATAGGCCGAAGGAAGGAGCAATTTCTTCTTCAGAATCGCGAATTCCGCTTAGATTTGATTATTTTCTTATTAGCCGTTTTGTTTTTACATAAACCAGCGCTTTGTTGACCAAATGCCAATTACTCTGATGTTACGGTTTACTTAGGTTGCAGATTTTTTTTTGCGTTTTCGTATCTTTGGATGCTGGTTATCAGAACTTTTTCTTTCAAAATAAGATTCGCTAAATAGTTCAGAAATCGTTCGCAAAATTTGATTGTTTGATACATTGATACTAGTACATCGCACGGTAGTTTGTTTAAAACTTTGTTAGGATCTATAGTAGTTAATTCCCGAATACATAAAGCCAGATTTTTTATTCACTAAGTAGATAACCTAATCTTAAAATCAACTTATGTTAAAAATTCGTTTTTTATAGCCAGGAGACATCAAGCAACTGCATTAAGTGCGTACTGTTTGCAAATAAAAATATAAATTTTATGTGTTTTTTCTTATAAGCTAGAGAAAGATGAATGCTTAAATTATTCCCAATTACGACCTTTTCTGTTTCGAGTGTTTGAAAATACAGTATCAGTTTTAGAAACCACTCATCAAAAGTAGTTTGGTTCTGTTGCATCTACAGATAGGTGAGTCCCCTTGGATCCACGTCGACTATACATATATTATCAGACCTATAATATGCGACATATTGAGCCGAAAAAATTAAGTGGCAGTTTTGATGGTGTAATGTTTCGCTGCTCCGAGTAGACCCTTAAGATGTCACGAAAAGTAAATCAACTCCTATTTTTTATCGTCATAAGAATAGGTTATGTATGCAAAAACGAATATCCCACAAATGTTTTTATAAAGCGTTAGTGTCATAGTATCATTGCAAGGAGCACAGCACAAGCACCAGATTGTCATTTATAGGACAGTTAAGAATGTTACAGATTTCTTTATGTTTATGGTTATTTTTAAATTTGTTGCTGCGTCATTTTGTTCAAATTTAAATTCTTTCAAGCTACACTGTCTGACGATACAGATTTGATGCTCAAAACAATGCTCGTAAGAAGATTTATTTAAAGATAGAGAGTTAGCTTTCAAATCTTAAACTTGTTGATAAATACAATAGAAAGTATTTTTATAAGTAATAAATTTCTAGATACATTATCATCTGGCAGTTAATGTAAAGATAACAGCGTTACTGTTCAATTACCCTGCATATACCGTATCAAAACACTTACTGTGTCTTTAGGCATAACTAGGGGAAAAACTAACTTATGTATATATGTATATACATGTATAGGTTATGATGGGTGTATTTTATATAGCACAATAAATAGATATGACTCATAAAAATTACTAAGTTCGTGTAAACTTGTTGCAGTAATAGTATAAACACAACATTAATATCTTATCATATTTAATTTTAACAAAACCATTTGATTTCAATTTTTAAACATGTTTATCGTTAAAACACGCTTCTCGGTAGTATCTATGCTTTAAAGGGTTAACTGAAATAACAACTTGAAAAATATAAAATGACTTAAGAAAGCTTTGGTGATGTATGCATTATTCTGTGCGGTAGTTGATGTACGAAGATTTGACGCGAAAATGGGTGAAAACAGACTTTCCTGTTTAACGAAAGTGTACTAATTGTGTAATTGATATTATTTTGTAAATAGGTGAATTAAATAGAATAACAAATGATATAACATCTAAAAAAAATTCATTGGATACTCAGATGAAAATTAACATATAGGTATGTATGTATTATTTTTTCTTGAATGTGGCAGGAATCGACTGTTATATCTAAGCGGATGTGAGTAGATACATATAATTACATACATTTGTGATAAGATTTTAACAGACTGGCCAGACTGTATTAAAAAACATCCTAAAAAATAATACTATAATAAAATAAATCATCTTATTGTCTTTAAAAATATTCCTCAGGGTGTCCAGTTTAAAATGCAGTACATGGGGATATTGGAAACCGTTGGAGATACGACGTCGGTTAAATGGGAGAAAAGTTGCGTATTCATTTGTCCATGAATAATCCGACATCAGATTTTGAAATTTTTCTGTCATTAGGCAGATACAGGCTGAAAAAGAAAAAAAATGCATTTTTGAAAATCTTCCATATTTTGTTTCCTAAAGGAGAATTTACAAAAGTTGCAGGCTAGGGATAACAAGTCATGAGGATTAAAAATGAAAACAAATCTTTTCTCACTAATGTTCATAAAGAGCGAGTTAGTTTTGCGGTTCAGTTTCGTCAAGAGGAAAACTGTTGGAATAATATCGTGTTTTTAGACGAGAAAACATTCAAGATAAAGTATGATGACAGTGTGAAAGTGTATAGGCCAATAAATACCCATTTCGTAGGAAGATAGCAAACTAATTCAATTGGCCGCTTTTCTGTTCATGTTTGGGCATGGATCAGTGTGAGGGCACGGGGACCGTTCTGTATTCTGAAGGATAGACTCAATGCTAATACTTAGACCAGAATTCTTGATGAAGTAATGCTTCCATCGGTCGATGAAGTCTTTCCTCTCAATAACTTTGTTTTTCGGCAAGACAACTGCTCGATCCACACAGCAGCTCTTACACAAATTTGGCCTGAGCCCAACAATATTATTGTATTGCCGTGGCCATCCAAACACCCTGACATTAACCCTATTCAAAATGAAATGGAGATTGATGTGGAAAAAATGCGTCGAGAAAATGTTTACCTTCAAAACCGTCAAGATTCGATAAATGCAATAATAGATAGGTGGCCTAATAGTGGAATTAGCGATTTATTATGTACTAGTTTCATACAAAGTTTCTCTCTTCATCCTAGTTGTCTTGATCCGTTTATTGAGTTGTCAGGGTTTGCGCTAATTCCTCCAGTTATTCATTTCTTAAAGGTTATTGTGACTTTGAAGTAGGTCTGTGCATAATGTCTCAGGACCAATTTCTTTCACCAATTTAGGCATCACATTTGTAATTGCATTTATTTCTTGATCATCTTCGTTACTAGCGAAGTAATGTCACCATGTACGATAACATGTACCATAACGATTTGTTGGATTTCGACGTTACATTTATGTTAACCACTTTTAATATGTTGTATTCTAGTATTGCTTGAGAATGATGGCCGAAGTGTTAGATTCATAAATCATTTCTTGAAATAGTACATGAAAGTAATAAGTGTTGAATGCGGCATTAACAAGTTGGTCTATTGATTGTAACAAATGTGAGGTGTGGTAGATATTAACCTTAAACATTACATAAGTTCAAAGTTAATTCTAATTTCCCCGATGTTTGGCGGATGTCCAGGTATATATTGTTCAACAAAACAAGAACTTGTTAAAGTAATTTTTGTTGGTCAAGCTTCAAATTACGGGGCAAAATTGTGCAGAGTATTTCTCTGTAAATATCTGCTGAGTATCCTATATACTTTATGGTTTCCTTATGCTGTTAGCTTTTCATAAATAATACTTTGATAGCAAGAAAACAATTTCGAATGTGTTCCGTTTTAATAAATCCTTAAACTTAAATCAATTCATAATTTAAAGGTAGTAGATCCGAAATCTGCATATGCCAGAAAGTACACAAAATTAGTGAAATCGGAACACACAAAATACAAAACTATTAGAAATAAAATGACAAGTGTCAATATGCATGTTCAAATGGTGAAAATATCTGAACTACACGAATTAGTCTGACATAGCTTAAAATTAAGAAATTAAATCAATTATGTATTATTATCAATTATTTATCTCTTCAGTTACAGATTGGTAAACGTGACCAGCGGGCATGAAACACTACCATATTTTTGCAGTACTGCTACTTTATTACCATGTAGTAAATTGTCTGAAAGGTGATATTAAAAGCGTTTGTCAGATAACTCGAAGGTGAGTACTTTTACGAGTGTAATTGTTGTACAGCTTGAGTCGAAGGATACGCCATCAAATATATTAATGTTATTAATGGGAATAGCTAAAAATTTTGTTTACAAAAATTGTGCGGACCAACACATACTTTAATTTTATGTATAAAAATGTTTGTGCTATAAAAAAGTTAACAATAGAAATATACATTTCTTAAATGGAATTACGTATATATTTTTATATTAATCGTATGGCTACTTAATTCTTAACAAAATATCTAAATGAGTTTTTTTTGTAAAGTTCTTGTTATCGTGGAAAAATTATTTTGTGGATTTTTTTCCACCAATTTTCATTATTACGCTTAAGAAAATGAAAAAAATCATAGCAAGGACTGAAATAAAAATGTGGTTGACAACTGCCAAACGTTATTGTTTAATTGTCAGAATATTAATAATGCGCTGTCTTTAATTGCTGCTTATTGATAAACATGCCACAACATTAAGTAGAAATGAGCTAGCGGTGCATCTGCGCACTATGCATTGCCAGTGCACATTTTTTAAAATAATAATTATGGAAATTGTTGGAATGGGCGTGGAGGAGTTATGATCTGGCCGCCTAGATGGCCTGACATTGTTTCCTTATTTGCATGCAGTAGAGATGTAATAACAATAACTATAAATTCCTTTTTTCGCGGAAACTATAAGCTTTGAAAAAAAATTACTTTTTTTGTTCAGAATTAGGTGATCTTATAATAAAAATGAAAATATATGGGCCATTTCATGAAAAAAAAGTACACTTTTTATGATTTTTATGCACAGAGTTAAAGTATGTGTTGGTTGACATAACTTTTATTAATAAAATTTTTATCAATTCTCATTACAAACAGTAATATATTTAATGGCGACTCAGGCTGTATAAAGTGTTTTCATTTGAGATTAAAACCACGTGACTCTCTGACGTAAGATGACGTCAATAATATGTTGGTCAACTATAAAATATCCCTAAGCTTTCTAACCAGAAAGTTGCAAAGTCGATAGTTGACAGTTTTTATACGCTTCTGTTTACCTATAGATCTCTAATCAAATTAATCATTTATGAGTGCTTCTCTTGTACAATTAAACTATGGTATCCATTTGGATCTAGCACAACTGGCCGCAGCCAACCCACCGCGGCCATCTTGGCGCAAAGGCAACTCGCCGCGTGGACGCCTGGCCGTGAAAGCAATTCGAACCGTAGACGGTTTAAGTTAATTGTAAAATACATTTGAAAAATCGTGTGTGTGTGTGTCTGTGTGTGATGTATTCCATATTGTAGGGCTATACATGCCAAGTTCTGTTTGTAGACGACGATATGCTGCTGCAGCACGATTATTTGTTCGGTCCTCTCTATTTAGTGTCCTATTGTAAACATTCCAAATATTTGAAGAAAATATAGGTTCTTTGTCCAGCTCTTCGTCTATTCCTTCAACCAATATAATTGTCCTCTAACCAATCAAGTAGTTGTTCTAGTTCATTCGGTAAATTATCTGACAATGTTAGTCTTATGTGATCCAAGTCCGATATTGGCACAAATGCTAAAGCGATAAAACCATTTTGGCATACTAAACAAAATCGGCATCATTTTGATAACGATGTATGTATTAGATGTAATACTTACATAAATACGTATGTATACAACTATATATAAGATTTTAGCGGCGAGATGTCTTCGTGATCAGTTGTCTTCGTGGCGAGATGGCCGCGGCAAGTTGATGTGATGATTTGTATGTATTACCTGTGTAACGCTGGAAGTAATGTGTTATGTTTATGAAGTTTGGCATACACTATACATAGAGGATTCAAACTTAAATTCAGTCTAATTTCTATAATTCGAACATCAATAATCCAAATAATTCGAAATGTAAAGGTTGTTGGTTATATAGTATAACTAATTATGTAAACAATTTTTTCAAACCGTTTTGTAAAAATTTAGCCTTACGATTTCTTATGATATCACCACCAGACGACATTAAAAGAAAAAAAAAGGAAATTACAACCGTAATTTAAAAAATTGATTTATTTAGCACTTTTTGAAGTAAGTTCTTTTGCGGTAGATGCATTTTACCTTCATCAATATTTGTACAGGTCCACCATTCATAAACTTGGAGGCTACAAGGCGAATGCTGTTATGTTTGCTACATTATACAAAACTGTTTTAAGAATTAATGACTCGTTTTTGTAGCTGTGGAAAAATGATGCAACTAACTTAAAAGTATCTGAATCAAAACAAATCAGCAATAAAATTTTATTTAATTTGTTTTTTTAGTAGCATTTAGCAGTGATTTCTTTTAATAAATTATTTAATTTTCTTTTTGATTAAAGGGAAAAAGAGATTGTTCACATAGGACCAAACGAAACAAAGGAAGAACTTACATATTCATCAGTGGATATATGTTGCCCAGGTTACATTGAAATAGATGAGAGATGTGAACCAGTGTGCACCCCAAATTGTATGCATGGGCATTGCACCGACCCTAATATATGTACTTGCTTTGATAATTATTCCGGTGTTTTGTGTGATAGTAAAATATGTGAGCCCGGATATATAGGCACAAACTGTGATCAACCATGTCCAAAAAATACTTATGGTCAAAATTGCCGGGAGACCTGCGTCTGTGAAAATGGAGAATGTGATCCGATTAGCGGTAAATGTGAATGCTATGTAGGATGGATAGGTTCTAGGTAAGTTTCATTTTGCTTATATTAAGTTTAATCAATGAACATTCTATGTGCGATTTACAGAAATATTTACATAAAACTATGAAATAGCCATTCTATTTGCGAACCTAAACTCTACTTGCCTTATACCTAATTTCGTAAATACTTATTTGAAAATTTCAATTTTTATTAACGTTGTAACATTAATTTTACAAAACCCTTTCATTTGATAAGATACAAAATGTACAAATACGTTCGTATTTTATATATTACTGCAGAATTAATTCATATTCACTTCAATGTTTTAGAGTTTGAGGGAAACAAATAAGTAATTGGTTTGAAAATTATTAAAAAAAATCTTATATCCTTTCCAGAATTTTTTAAAATGACTTAACTTTTTCCTATAAATATTTTTCTTATTTTATTAGTTGTGACGTGGAATGTAACTGTTTAAATGGCGATCAATATATCAGTAGTAATGGTAAATGTGAATGTAAAGTTGCTCCTCCGGACATATATCTTCAACCAACGGAAATAAATCTTGAATCAAGTTGCGAAGCAACTTTTTGGGGACCTGATTGTAAAAACAAATGTCAGTGTGGGCATGATATATGCAACAAGACAAGTGGAGAGGTAAACTAAATCTTTGTTTTTCGAATAATTTTGGAAATATCTGATTGTTATAGTGCATATCCAATTGCAATTTCGGATTTTATGGAGACGAGTGTGACAAAATTTGTCCATGTCCTAAATCAGGATCTACAGGGTAATTATTTTGTTTTTCATTTAGTTTATGTACTGCTTAATACGTCGCCGAGTAGACCTATAATGGTCTGTGGTGTGGTTGGTTTATAATTAATATAATCATAGATCAAAGAATGCAAATTTATATTTATATCCCTTGTCTTCAGACTGTTTGGCTATCATTAATATAGTGTTGTTACAGATGTCTTCGAAATACTGGAAAATGTATTTGCAAATTGGGCTGGTCAGGAGATATGTGCGAAAGATTTGATAAGTGTCCGCCTATGAAGTTTGGAGCTTCTTGCAACAACATCTGCTTATGTGTAAAGGACCATACAGAGGCTTGTGATCAAATGACTGGACAATGTAAATGTAAAGCAAAGTGGTATGGTAGGTATGGTATATGGGTAGCATATTAATTATTGTCGGCAGTTAGCTTTTCTAAATTGAGTTATACAGCATCATAGATTTCCCAGCAATTCTCTCATAACATTGTAATTTCTTGGAGGTCCATATTTTATAAATGTAAATTAGATTCTTTTCCTTACTACCGCAATTATTGCATCTTGCAAATTATTATTTATTGCAAAATATAATGAAAATTAGTTAAATATGTCATTAATAATGACTATACATACCTGGATAATAGAAATTATTATTCTCTTGCTTGAACATTTTTGCTCAGTATCTACCTCAAAATAGCACAATATTCTTCTGAATATTTAATTTCATACCAACAAATAATAGTAATAAATAATGGCATCAAAACTAAAATACCTGTTATGCATTTTCATTACTGTCATATCTGCAATAATTTCATCAAATCACCAATCATGTAATCCTCTTTTGTATATTTCAGCTATTTACTAAGTTGTTACCTTATCATTGGGTTTGAGGTTTGAGTCTCAGCACCTCACAACTGGCAAACATAGATATTGCTTTTACATCTATACATCTAAGTTCCTATTGTTACATATTTATTTTGCAGTATTTCTTATTGTTTCTTGTTTCTACAAAAGCTAAAACATGTTTGCATTATTATTTGTTATGAAATCGTATCTAGCGCGAGTATTTTTGTAGAATTGGAATCATGTTGGGTTTGTAGATCTTGAGAAAACTAGACACATGACATAAACAAAGATTCAATTATTTCTCTTATCAACTAAAATATTGGACTTCCGTGCATTAGGTGAGCACTCGGTATACGTTATTATAAATAAACTTTAATTTTAAGACATACCAAGGAAGATCGAAGTTAAGAATATCATAATTAATAAGCGTACAACAGCGAAGTATGAGTATATAAGTATAAATCATATAAACAAGACTTTTTAATAATAAAAGTTTCGTTTGATAATTTGAAATAAAGGACTCCTGCATTTTTAACCACCATATATCGTGTAATAACAGCTTCACAATACGTAGCAAGTAAACAAGATCATACTCGTTATGATGATGTTTGCTATTGTATAGCAAACGTTGCTTTATTGCTTTGACGCCAACGGCTTCATGAGCTGATTTATGAGTCAGTTCGTTGACTGCCGTAATGTTGTAAGTAATGCCCTATTAAAAGTATTATACAAACGGAACGGAGTTTAAAAACAAAATTTTGCAGTTGGATATGGTTGAATATGAACAATCACGTGAAAATATTTTGAATAAATGTCACTTAACCGGAAGTAGGCATCAACTTCGATTTTTTAAATAGCATGCTATAAAATAAATTACAAATTCAGCTTCTATGATAAGTTTTACACATATTACATATATCATACCCTATACCTAAATACCAATCTTTCTGAGAAATAATTAGTAATAACAAAGTAGGTAAAATTAAAATAATAAAAAGAGAATATAAAAGATACAGTAGAAAAACTATAAGAACAACAACAATAATAATAACACAAATAAATAAGTTATCTAAATAACAAAATGACAGACGTCAAAATAAGTGGCAAGTAAGTATGTAAAACAAATGAGCTAAGCACTCTTGCTTCAGTAATGACATATCTGAGCATTTTAGGTACGGAGGTTAATTAAATCGTTATAACTTATTCGCCTCCTATTTTAGGTATAGGAACACCTAATACAGATTAAAAGAGAATATTTTGTAGAATCAGAATATCTATTAAAATATGTACCTTTCCATTAAAAAAAATCTACTTTCCGCAGATTGAAGTTATTTACAAGCAACTAAGGTTTTAAACACCCTGTATAATGTTACAGAAAAGAACTTTAAATGCTGTGCAACTACATAATATCACCTGTGAGTATGCAAAATTTCATTCGTCTCTTTTACTCCTGACGTATTTTTTTTAAATTGCGAATAACTCAGGAGGAATGGTATTTAGGTATAGGGTATGATACATGAAATGTGTGTAAAATTTATCATAGAAGCTGAATTTATAATTTATTTTATAGCTTGCTATTTAAAATATCGAAGTTGATCCACTTCCAGTTAGCCGGAAGTGACATTTATTTAAAAATATTTTTACGTGATAGTTCATATGCAACCATATCCAACTGCAAAATTTTGTTGTAAAATTCCGTGCCGTTTGTATAATACTTTTAGTAGGCCGTTCTCACCAATCACCCTGTCCAAATTCATGTTTTTTATTTTTTATATCTTGTTTAAACAAAAGCCAGCTTAGCGCTATAATTTTTTGAAAATTAGATACTAGTTTTTGCAAAAGAAGTACCAATTTGTATGACCGAGTTTCCTTATCCTGTACAGCAGTAAAATGTAAATTCTTCAAGTACTGTATAATAATCTGTATTCTGCTTTTGATATTGGAGTTAGATAACATATTTGAAGGTGATTAACATCCTAATATACATTAACATTATTAGTTAAATTTGTAGTCCTAGAAAAGTATTATATACCGTGTCGGATATAAATTTATGTCGCGGGAATAATAATATCTCAGCACCTCCATCAATTTGGAAAAAAATTGTAATTACAAAGATGTTATGGTGGCATGATCGATGTAGCTGACATTAGTTAATTTGGTAGTTTTTCTTCAGTTTCCGTACTTTGAGAAGCTTTTGCGTACATAGTTTGAAGTTTAACTTGATATTAATGCTCCTTGGTGCAAAAGTTGTATCGAAAAGAATATTTTTCGGCGGTTTTTAAAAGTTAGTTCCTAAGGGGTTGACAAAGTTTGTGTGAGAAAAGGCACCTCTCACGTCTACATGTCTACGCCCAGTTCAGTACCCTACGGCCGCAGTAGAGCGCAATTACGTTATTACGTTTGCAGATTTCAGGTTTACATAGGTATCAATTTAAAAATCAATCGGCGCGAAAACAACAAACTTCGAAATGGGGTCAATTGTTAAAATTTGATCACATAATTGAGATTGCAGGTTTCAAGCTGATGTAGATATTGATTGTGGAAATGATTGGTCGACAATTGAAAAAGTTATTATTCTGTCTTGGGGTCTCATAAATATCGATTTTCGAAGCAATCGCTTCAAAAACAAGTTCAAAATGGCGGCTACTTAATCAAATTTGATCACATAATTGAGTTTGCAGGTCTAAGAGTCATGTAGGCATCAGTTTTGAAATAGATCGGTCCAAAAACAAAGAAGTTCAAAATTACAACTACTTCATCACATTTCTCTCTAGATAGGAACGATTTGCACATTCTGTTGATTTATACCTGAATAGGTAATGATGGACGTGACAACATATAAATTCAATTAAAATAAGAAAAAACTGTAAATATTAACATATAAAACGATTCATAATGGATGACTCGATCTGAATACGTCACTGAAAAATAAAAAAATAACGTCTCTATTATTTGGGAGTGTTAATATAAAATAATGTAAACACATTCAGATATATGTATGTGCAGTGGTGGCCATATAATTAAGAACGGCATCAAATTATCAAGTACTGATTTTGCTTTAATGTGTACATTCAAGATATATGATTATTATTCGCGAAACTTACAAGTCTATGAATTCTCTTTAAAACACATGTGCAGTGCAACTGATTGTCAATCCCCGATGTCTTGGAACAAAACAAACGGTTACAGTTCGCCGAATCAGCACATATAATTAAGAACGATGTGGATATCAAATAGTTGTTGCTTTGCCGTATTACTGTGCATATCGAGAACTTATTATTTATCTAATATTGTCTTGAAAGTTAAATGTAAAATAAGCTATGAGTGAAATTAACTTAAATTAATATTTACCACAATTTTAATAATAATTTATTAATTATAAATTAGAAATTCTACAAAATGGAACTAAACAACAATTCAAAATTAATCTTATATTGAATTAAAACATTTGAAAATTAAGGAATTAATAAAGAGTGGGAGCTCCTCTGCAGTTTAAAACCGCCCTACATCTTGGCATAGACAGAATAAGATTGTCCAAGTCTTCTTCTGGAAGAAGATTCCACTGTCGTGAAAGAAGTTCTTGCAGTTGCCGTCGATTTTGTATAGCGTCCATATGTGGCAGGCATCTTCTCTGAAGCATATCCCATGCATACTCAATGGGATTGAGATCTGGGGATTGAGCTAGCCATGGCAAAACCTCAATTCTTGCTTCATTGATTCAATCGGTAACAACTCTTGCCACATGTGGTCGTGCATTGTCATGCATAAGGGTTAAATTTCGGCCCAACGCTTCTGCAAATGGCTGAACAAAAGGTTCAAGAATATTCTGGATATATTGCTCAGCATTTAAGAATTGATCTAGAAAAACGAGATCAGTTTTCCTACCCAGCATAATTCCCGCCCATATCATTACAGTACCACCTCGGTAGCTGTGCACTTCTTGGGCGTGCTGTAGCCTTGCTGCATTACCAACCGGCGGACGCCAGACTCTTAATCTGCGAGTATCTGGTCTTAATCCGAATCGCGACTCGTCAGAAAAAGTATAGTCGACCATTGTTCTCGACTCCAGTTTAAATGTTCTCGAGCCCAGTTTACTCGATGTCCTCGATTTCCCCTGGTTAACGGTGGAACCCTAATGGGGCGTCTGGAGTGAAGATTGACTTCTTTTAAACGACGCCTGATGGTTTGGCTGTGGACTGTCACGTTATGCACTGCCTGGAGACGCAATTTTAACTCAGTAGCAGTTAGTGAACTCTGTCGGCGAGCCTGAAGAGTGATGTACCGGTCCTGAATAGCAGTGGTGGCGCGTCTTCTTCCAAGATGTTGTTCCCTGGGATTACCTGTATCTCTGTAACGTCGCCATAGTCGGCTAATTACGCTCTGTGTTGTACCTAGCCGCTCCGCTACGTCAACTTGTCTTACTCCAACTTCCAGCATTCCGACTGCCCTATTCATATCGTCAGGATGCAAATGACGACGTCTATTTTGTTCATTCATGTTTGCTTTTAACGCAATTTATGCTTACACTTATCAATGGCTACTAATTTTTGTGAAACAACGCAGAAATGGTGGGAGAAGTAACACACTAAAGTTAAACTTCAAAACATTTTAAGATTTATCATTAACTGTACTTCTTTAATGGATACTTTTGACAGATTGTTATTTATAAGTTACCTAGCAACCAAACTAAACAACAAAAGACAATATTAACGGAAGTAAAATCAAGCAAATAAAATAAAAATTGATATCCTTAGATTATGTTGATGTGTGTATATAAGTATATATGATATTTACAATTATTTTAATTTCGAATAAACATGGGAAAAAGCAAAAGTTGCGAGAGAGAAAATCTATTCTTAAGTTATACGACGGAAAATGGTCATATCAAAAAATAGCAGAGCATTTGCAGAGTTCAAAAGCAATGGTATTTCAGGCTGTCAACCACTATAAGTTATATAATACTACACAAAATATAAAAAGAAAACAGAAACGCAGAAAAACCACTGCTAAGACTGACGCAAGAATTGTACGCTCAGCAAAGAAAAATCGTCGACTTGGATCTAATGCAATAAGGCAAGAGATATTTGGATAAGCTGATTCTGGGATGTCACCAATAACTATTAGACGTCGCTTATGTGAAGCGCAATTGTTCGGAAGAGTGGCGCGCAAGAAACCTTTAACAAGCGTAATCGAAACGCACGAATACAACTTGCAACAATTCATAGCGAATGGACGATTAACCAACGGAAACATGTACTCTGGTCCGACGAAACCAAAATTAATCTATTGGGATCTGATAGCAGGCAATACGTACGTCTTCCACCATTCAAAGAATTCGATCCGAGGTATACTAAAGTAGCCGTGAAGCATGGAGATGGTTCCATAATGGTTTGGGGTTGCATGTCCTGACACGGAGTTGGTGCAATTTACAGAACCCAAGACATTATGCACCAGATCGTGTATATGCACATTCTGGAAACCGTGTTGCTGCCTTATGCGGAGGAGAATTTGCCGGTTGTTTGGAAATTCCTACATGACAATGATTAAAAGCACACCACGCGTACAGTAAAAAATTGGCTACATCAGAATGCAGTCATAGTTCTGACCTGGCCCTCGTGCAGTTCGGACCTGAACCCTATCGAAAACTTATGGAACGATGTCAAAAGGATTGTACGACAAAAAGATGAAGTACGATAGATAGTCTGTTTGAGCAAGTAGTGCTAACATGGCAGAGTATTCCACAAGAACGTTGTGCCCGTCTCGTTGAATCTATGGGTCGCAGATGTGTCGAAGTTTTGAAAAATAAAGAGTTTCCCACAAAATATTAACAATTAAGTGTAAAAGTGACTACTTTTAGGGTATATCATACAGTTTTTAAATACACTATCCCTTGTTCTTAATTAAATATCCAGTATCAATTGTTCTGTTTCTATATAAAATGTTATCTATGGAATACATACTTTGTGAATGCATTTCTACGTCAATAAAATATATACTGCTTAATTATTTAATGTATCAGTAAATATGAAAAATATCCCAACAATTTAGCGTTCTTAATTATATGGCCACCACTATATATAGAAGCAGTTGCTATGTCTAAATGCAAATGATATTTTATATATTCTGAGCGTAATTCCAAAATGTCAAGTGAATGGTTCTAATTTATAAAGAAGGGAATTGATTGATTGATTGATTTGTTTCCTGGTTACCGGCCGGGTTTTGTTTAGTAGCGTCCCCGCGGCCTATGTATTATTCGGTACCAAGTGAATTTCCTTCTGTAAACAGGTTAGTCCTTTTTACTAGATTTAGTAGCCTGTGTGGTAGGTCTTTTTCCGGTAGATCTGTCAGTTGGTTAATTGGCCCCAGCAGTGGCAGTCTCCGTCGTTCCAACGCAACGCATTCGAATATGACATGGTAGGCTGTCTCCTCCTCCTCATTGCATAGTCTACATATAGGCTCGTCCTTAAGGATGCCAATCTTATGTAGATATTTCCTTAGACAGCCGTGTCCCATTATCAGGCTCGTGACTGTTCTAAGCTCTAACCGGCTGAGAGCCAGCACATCAGCTGCCAACTGTCGTGATGGCTGCCTCATCATTCGTTTGCTATGAATCTGCTCTTCAACGCTCTTCCAGTGTGCCTGGTGTGTTTTTATAATCCACTCAGCCACTGCACCGCGTATCGCAGTTCTGGTTATCGCCAGACCTGGTTCAGGTCCGGTGAATTTTGTTGCAGAACCTTTTCTTGCTAGCTTGTTTGCTATTTCGTTACCTGGTACACCCTTATGCCCCGGTACCCACACCAAAGTTACCTTGTTGTGTTTGGCCAGGGTTCTTAGGTTTTCCAGGCACTCCCAAGCTAGCCTCGAGGTTATCTGATACGCTGCTAGTGTCTTTAAGGCCGCTTGGCTATCCGACAGGATATGAATCAGCTGACCCCTTGGTTGTCTCTCTGATGCCCTTAGAGCACATGCGTCTATTGCTAGTATTTCCGTTTGGCATACGGTGGTATATTGTCCTAGTGTCAAATATTCTTTATGATTTAGGGTTTCACTATATATACCTGCTCCAAAACCTGTGGTCCTTCTTGACCCATCTGCATACCAGATTTGGGTTTGGCCCCCAAGAAGGGAATGATTCACAAAAAAATTGGACGGTCATGATTTTAACTCACGAATGATTTGAAATTTTGAATGGATTCTGAAGCCTGTCTCTAACTAGAAGTAAGAGAGTGTAGTCCGACCATGTGTAGTCTGTAACACGTTGTGACATCGCTCCGCTCTTTAAAAAAGTTTCAACGGTTTTTAGTGTGTATTAAAAATTTAATTTTGGGTTAACAGTAGTCGTATTGATAGTGCGCATCAAGCCTTTTACTCGAGAACAAATAATAGACATTAAAGCAGTAATTAAGGAATTTTTGCGTGAATTATTGGCTGATAGTGGATTTCTTGACACTGTAAAAACCGAGGTAATAAAAACCATAAAGCAAGAACTCGGCCCCCATTAAAAACTTACGCAGAAAAATGTAAACAACTTCAGGATGAAAATATAACATTGGCGAATAAAATAGATGAACTGGAGCAATACTCCCGCAGGAATAATGTTCGTATTTTTGGAGTCTGTGAGAAGGAAAAGGAAAATACCGATGAGTTGGTCATTGATTTAATTAGGAGCAAATTAAAGGTAGATGTATCTGTATGCAATATCGACCGAAGCTATCGATTAGGACGAAAAGGGGACAAGCCCCGTGCAATAATAGTTACCACACTTCATTTCGAGTTTTTTCATTTTACGGACTGGAATTGTTCTTTTTTTTCATATTCTTCTTAATTATTTTTTATATTATATACTACCAATATTACTATTATAATTCAGTTTGTTATAAATATTGATCATGCTTTTTGTACTGATATTAGTTCTTGCACTTTTAACGCCGCATAATATATTTCTGTTTGTACTAGATTAGGCTACTGAGACGCTAACTAAACTAAACTATAAATTTATAAATATAACTACTAGTTACTCTATATATACATAGTAATATCTAACTTTACGTTCGAAATATTTTCATTACTTGCTTTCATTATTGGCATTAATTCTATATATTTTTTTATTTTTCCTTCTCTTCTTTATGTCAGTTAAATTCGGTAATATCAAGGTATCATATTAAGAGAGAAATTGGATGTAATAGCGGTAACAGAAACTTGGCTTAATGACAGCATTTCCGATGAAGTAATCTATTCCTCAATATAATATATACAGGTTCGACAGGGAGTTGCGGGAGGGCGGTGTTGCGGTATATGTTAGAAATTCGATAAATTGTAATATATTGCAATCAGGTAACTCAGACATTCTTGTATATATCTTTTTAAAATTTAAATTACACAATAAAACATATGCTATTGGCTGTGTTTACAGAGCCTCACGCTCGAATGTTGTTGAATCTTTAGCACTATTGGAATCTATAGTTTGCGACATTATCCCGGTGGTGGACGAGATTGTGTGCTTGGGCGATTTAAATATAAATTTGTTTAATGTAACTGCCAACGCAGCAATCAAATTTAACTCGATATGCGATGCTTGCGGGTTGACGCAAATTATAAACCAGCCAACACGAATCCCACCCTATAGTAGTACGCTGATTGACATCGTGCTGGTTAGTGATGCGTCCTTGGTTACTACTACGAGAATGATTGATATGCATCACGTATCAGATCATATGCTCATTATTTGCGATTTTAATATAGTAAAGCCCCGTGAGACTATTAAATTATATACTTACCATGAGTTTAAAGCATTCAATTATGAAGGCTTTGTTGCCGATCTCAGATCTGTACCCTGGAGCATGGTATATGACATGGATGATGTTAACTTAATAGCCCAATTCTTAAGTGAAAATACTACACAGCTATTTGATATTCATACGCCTCGGCGTACGGTTCGTATATCCAAAGCTAGGGCTCTATGGCTTACAGACACAATTAGATTACTGATAAAATCTCGCAAAAGAGCACTTTCTAAGTTTAAGGGTTCAAGATCTCAAGTGGACTGGAATAACTACAAATCTTTAAGAAATTTTACGACCGCGGCAATACGTCGTGAGAAAAGGGCCTACCTGCAATTTATTTATCAGCAAAATAACAAGCAACTGTTATGGCAAACTATGAATGATTTGACCAATACCCGCAAGCAGGGATCAATAATTTCTCCTCTACTTTTTAGATTATATACCTCCGATTTTCCTAAAAACATTATTCTTTGCACACCTCATTTCTTTGCTGACGATAGCCAGCTGTATTGTCACTTTCGTACCGATCACATACCGCAGTTTACGAATTTCATTAATCGTGATATTGATAATTAAGTAAAAATATCTAGAACACACTGTTTGAAAATAAATCCGCTCAAGTCATCGGTTGTAATCTTTTCTAAACGGAGGCACGTGGCCGTGGACGAAATAGTTATAACAGTTGATGGTGTTACACTCGAAGTAACCTCATCAGTTAAAAATTTAGGATTAATCATGGATAATAATATGCGATTTAGAACTCATATTAACAAAACAATTCAGAAATCGTACGCATCTTTGAGATATTTATATGGTAATAGAAAAGTTATGAATACCAGTATTAGAATTCTATTATGTAATAGTTTGGTCTTGTCACATCTAGACTACTGTGATGTCGTCTACGGCCCATGTCTTGATTACGAATACACGTCAAAAATCCAACGAGTGCAAAATTCATGCATTCGCTTTATTTATAATCTCCGAAGAGGAGAGCATGTCTCTCCCTGTCTACATAGAGCTGGTTGGTTGAACATGTATAACAGGAGGTATCTCCACATATGCAGTTTCATACATAGGATTATTAAAACAAATGCGCCCAAGTACATTACTGATCTCTTGTTCACACGAGATATGATGCATAACAGAAATCTTAGAAACGTGGACTGCTTGGGTGTGCCGCGACATCGCTCGGCCTTGTTCGAAAGATCATTCTCTTATATATCTTCGAAACTTTATAATGCCCTTTCAGAGAATCTTAAGATAAAAAGTAGCCATGCTTTTGGACGGTCTTTCAGGAGGATATTACTTGATGAACAGGGATCGTAATTGGCATAGGTAGTACAACTTCTGTTTGTTTCATGTGTTAGAATTAGTGTTAGTATATTTCTCCATGGGGGACATGTATATAATTGTTTGTATATTATACTGATGTAGAGGTTGAGTAGAACAGCTTTAGCTGGACTCCGCCTCTGTAATAAAGTCCATTATTATAATATTATTAAGTATCATATCGCTCACCAAATTGAAATATTTATTATTACCATGAGATTCGCATATGCTTCACAGTGGACATTTTTAAACCAAGCTTTTACTTTTAATTTTTGACGTAGTATTTTTGGTAATTTCTTGTTGACATCATACACTTGTTTATTAGTAGCTTTATTAATATTGGCTCCTGTGAATTCAATGGTGTTTAGTATAACGATAATGCTAATTATGAAAATTATTGAGAATAAAGCTACCTATGATTCGTTTTAATATTTTATAATTTGAAAAGCAATGCAATTACTATTTCAATAATGACAATTTTAGAAAAGCAACGTGATTAAAAGACATCCCTATGCACTTTGAATAGTAATTTTAGATGATTATGATAAGAAAACTTTTCCTTTTCAGGAGAAATATGTAATAAATGCTTATGCCAACATGGCGAATGTAACAGTTCGGAACAGTGTATTTGTAATCCTGGATGGGGAGGTGAATTATGCAACGAAAAATGCTCAGAACAATATGGAATAGGTTGTAAGCAGAAGTTATCAGGTATTGGATTAATATGTATTTATTCTTTAAATGAAGTCGGTTACTGTATATGTATTACGCTGCTTTGGTGTGTTACTAACAAATCAAATTGGGCGTGTTTGTAGTATGTATGTATACTTAGGGGCATAATATTTGCTATTCTTGAAATTTGTTTTATTTTGATAACTATTGGGATATATTGTAAATCTCATACAGTTGCGACAAACAGATTTGATTGTAATTTAGTAACTTGGTTATAGTAAAATATTGTCTAATCGTAGTAATAGTACAGTAAGAATAATAAGTGTTTAAACTTCAATATCAGTGAGCATAATAATAATAAGTGTTAATATAAATACATTGTTTAAAATTAATTTTTCAAGCAAAGTATTCCAAGAAATTTATAATTTATTGCAGATTGTCAGAGTGGACAGTTCAATTCCACAACCAATCGGTGTATTAATCTCACTACCACACGAAAATTTGAAACTTATGAGAAAAAAGAAGATACTGTAGTAATGTATCAAATTCTCTTGGCAGTCGCAGGCGGAATTATTGTATTTATTGTTATCTTCATCACAGTCACCTGTTGGAGAGACAATCACAGAAAAAAGAGATATATAAGTGCTTCTAGACAAAGTAGTAGAACTACTGCCCAAACTACAAGTGAAGAAATTTCAGCACCGTCTACACCTCTATACGAAGAAATTCCTCACAATTACAGTGAGAGTGAGTAAATATTATAGATTGTAGTTTAGTTTATATTTGTTATTATTTATTCGTATTCATTATTTTATATTTTATAATTATAGACCAATACAATCAACTCCTGCATATAAATGTGGAGCCTGATTACTTGATACCTAATGAATGCTCTCTACCAAACTACAAAGATAATGTATTGTATACGCCTTCGCCTAACGATAATGGATATCATATAACACTAAATAAATTCCAACCGCCCTATCGTTCAGTTAATGGTAATATCTCAGGCTATGATCGAGTGAGGTATTTTCCAAATAATAGACAAGGTGAGGAAACGGAAATTGTAGCATTGATTGAAATGCCTCAGCAGACAGGAAAATATAGTAGTAGAATAGATGATCGAGTTACAACACGTGCTCCATACAGTACGAAGACACAACAGTCTCATCTACAAAGTCCTTTATCTACTGGCAAAGTATTTCATCAGCCAGAGCCGCTAATATTTCAAATGGAAATAGAAAGTAATAGACCAAGATATACACCGCCACCATCGAGACAAATTCAAAATGTGAGAAAATCACATTATTAGATTCGTTATCAACATTCGCAACAGAAGTTTAACGCATAGTTTACTGTAAGTAGCGTAGTAGCTACACGTTGTGGGAACAATGTAAAACTGGCAGCAGCTATGAAGTATGCAGTGAAACAAAAATATTTCGAGGAGGATTTAAATTCGTCAATTATGTAAGAGACAAAAGTTAATTACCCATAATCCATATAGTATAAACAGTAGCTTGGTAACCTACTACATATACCACGAATTTCAGAATTTTCAAACACAACTTCATCATATATTTATAATATTGTAGTTTTGCTCTTGAGAAAATTACAGTGTGAAAAAGTAAATAAGTATGCAATCAAAACGAGTGTGATAAAATACACTTTAACAAACAAAAATGTAAATGGTAACGTATTGCTAGTATGTACACATATACCGTGAGTTTTTTATCTCTGAACATATTCCATATGTTCATTTTTAAATGGGACAAGTCAATGCATTGTAGACAATTGTACAATTGTGCAATAGTTTTGGGCATTTACGGTGCCATTCAAGGAAAATAATGCTTCGCCTATAAAAACTATTTTTACTAAAATGTCTCCATTTTCATTTAATAGATTAAACATAGTTTCACAAAACTCAGTTCTTTTTATTTTATCATCTTCAAACAGCTGCCGAATTTGTAAGCTTTATACTTGAATTTTTTAATGTCCTAAATACTGAAGACCTGGAAACATTAAACACTTCCTCAGTAAGTACATGCGAAACCTTTGTCTTTTTTATGCAAATTAATTATGCAACCTTCTGTATTAAATTTCATAACAATATTGTGTATCGTACCAATGGATGGTATTGATAGTGTTATTACCCCTATATCAGTTTACAATTAATTGTTATTTTTTCTTCTGTAGTATACATGTTTGAAGTAAGAATAAACAGAAATTAATAAAACTTTATGTCTTTATAATATTGTCAAAATTGACAACTGCTAATAAATTTGCTTTGCATTTGTTTTATCAAAGAGTGCATTAACTTACAATGTATAATTGTCTACAATGCATTGACTTGTCCCACTTAAAATTGAACATATGGAATATGTTAAGAGATAAAAAAAACTCACGGTATATGCAACATAATGCTGGTTTATTATTATGAAATGGTGTTCATGTTACCAACGATATGTTTAATACACTTGATAATTTTTTTGTTATAGCAGTATCTATTTGCGCACAATGTAAAGATAATAACTCATAATAAATCAAATGAATAAACTGATCATAAGAATATTGAGCTATAAAATGTATGACATTTGGCTTAATACTATCTGTTATAAGAAATGAGTAATGAGTGATGTGGCCTACTATTTAGATAATGGCAATTAAGATTTTATACAGGCTGACCCAACGAAAACGAAACAGATGAATTACCAATGAAACGTCGATTTTTTTAAAGAATGCCATGCACAGTAAAAATTCATATTAGCAGTAAATGTTTGAATTGACCACCACCAACTTCCATGCAATATAACAAATTCTGCTCAAAACGTCGGCGCACACTCTGGAGCATTTGTGTAGTGATTTAATGGCGTTCAATACGTTGTCACAATTCATTTAGACTAGTTGGTTGAGTTTTATAAATCTGAGTTTTTAGGTGGCCCTAGAAAAAGAAGTATAAGGACGACAAATCGGGCGATCTTGCTGGCCATTCTATATGGCCTCTCCTTGCAATCCGTTGTCAAGGAAACCTTTCATTTAAATACTGTCGAACAGATTATGTGTAGTGTGAAGGAGCCTCATCCTGTTAAAAAATAACTGGTTTGCTCTATACTATATTGATCATCGTTCTCAATAATGTTACTCAACATCGAATCCACGTTGTTTTCTAACAATTCCAAATACATTTCTTATTTCAAATTACCATCCAAGAAGAGATGCCCAACAATTTTATCACCAAAAATTCCAGCCCATACGTTTAATTTTTGTGGATATGTCTTGGGAATGTCTTCGCGAAATATCTGCGGATTGGAATCTGACCAATAGCAGCAATTATGACGGTTAACTAGACTATTTAAATAATACGAGGATTCGCCAGAAGGGAAACTTGGATTACTAATTGCGCGGTTGCTTATTGCTTGACAAAACTCTAAACGGCGATCACAATTGTCTTGATGAAGTTCCTGTACTAATTGCATTTTATAGGCATGGAATTTATATTTTGTCACAATTCGTTGAGCGTTAGTACCATTTATACCTGTTACGGCAGCTAATGTTGCAGGATCGACAGCAACCCCCACAGCAAAATCAGTTTGAATTAAGCTGACATAAAAGTTGCCATGACAACGGTGACAGCTTACTTCCAACTGTCGCCGAAAGCTGCAAGCTTGTATCCAACTTGAATTTAGCATCCTACTTTACACGTGACAAGCTTAAAGTATACTTGCTTTGCGCCGAACGTTTTACGCATTATCGACTCGAACTTTAAGCTTATATTATACTTGACTCATCTTTGCTGCGTAAGCGATTGCAGTATGCTAGAATTTCAAGCGTAGAGTAAGCTTGATTTAAACTAACCAGATTAGGCTGGATAAACAAGTGAAAATCGAATCAAAATGCAGCTTGCTGTAAGCTTACGTGCTATCTGGGAACCTGTTCCAAAACGGCCATCTCTACTACTGGTTCTGTTTTTACTGCCGGGTTTTGAACATTTTTCTTTTATTTGCTACCGACCCCGTCTCCCGAAATTTTGTCAACAACTCCAATACATATTTTCGATTAACATTTCTAGTCGGATGTCGATGGTTAAACAACTCTGATGCTCTATTGACACAATTATTATTCGCGAAAAAAATCTCGATTATTTCAACTCTTTCTGCAATTGTGTAAATGACAGAAATACACTTGAAATGGCAATTTTTACTTAAATGATGCTAAGCAATAAATAGCGTTAGTTTTCATGAAATTCAGAGTACAATGATGATAAGGGAAGGGTAGCCGTCCTGGTAGGGGGCAAAAAGTTAGGAGATTAAGTTTATAAGGCACGTGTTCCCCTACAAAATAAATTGCTTCGAAATTTGGTTCAATAAATCGCTGTTTCACTGATAATTCATCTGTTTCATTTTCGATGGGCCTCCCCATATCTATATGTTATTTAAAACAATTTTACTCGACCCAATTTAAGTATTAGTTATTTTGTGATAACTTAGGTTATAGTACAGTTACCTTTTTAGATCTATAATATGCGATAGTAATCTTTTTTATTCCAGATATCTATAGATAACAACTCTAAATACATAGAAAGTCTGTTCTATCCATATATATAACATTTTGTTTAGGTATAAAATAATATTTATTTCAAATCCAGTTTTCAGGTTCGCTTTTTTGTAATATGTTGTTTTTGGTGGTTCTTTCACACTCCATTTATAATAAGTTTTATCTGTAGTGATCTTCATTATATGTTTATTATCTTTACATCATTATCTTTCTACGTATATTCTTATATAATAGTTAAATATACAAAGTGTGTATATGAATTTGAGTAAAAGTTATGCTTATTGACTCAAGAGTGATACTATTAAAATAGTCCACCCATGTTTTGTGTGTTATTAGGAATCACTTGAGTGAGAGATATGTTTATATTTATAGTGTGTAAATATATTAAAGTTAAATATATTTTGTAGTCGTCTATAGGACAGGCATATACATGTGTGTAATGTTCTCAGACTAAAAGAAAATTTAGTGTTAACAATTAAGTATGTTATACTTAGATAAAAAATTTCTTATTTTAAATTTTGATGAAACAAGCAAATCTCTTGTCATTGATTTGAGAAATATTAGTAAATTGAAACCCTTAGTGTTGTTCAGGGGAGTATGTTCCCATATATAATTCAGAAACATTACCGCCATTCAAGTTGCTAACACGTATAAGTATATCTTTGTTTTAATTGGCGAATGTGTGTAAATTTAGCGTATTTTTTTACTAACTTCGAATCAAATCTTTTATTTACAATATTTGCTTAAAACTAAGTCATCTTTATACTGCATTTTAGGAATCATAACATTTGGAGGAAGATTTATAGTAATGTGCATTAGAATACTAAATATCAGCAAGTATTTTAATTATTAAAAAAAAGAGTTACCTCTGTTAAGATTTTTATTGTATCTGTACTCATTGTCGCCCTGCCTCTACCGTATTCATTCTGTTTGCTAGTCATTTCCATGGCTTTTCCTATCATAACTACTCCGATTTTGGTCCGCTGGTCGTGTCTTATGAAACTTGTATTTTAATATACTATTAAAGAACTTTCTATTTGACTAAAGTTATTGTGGTACGAATGTGACGTCAGGTATCCTTGTTTGAACGGCACCTAGAAAGTTTCACCGTTTCTTTTAATTTATACCTTACCCATGCAATCTTTATGACTTTGGTATCCAGGAGCCTTTCTGGCAAAGCTTGTGTTGCATGTAACCTTACCATCCGATTTCTATCTTAACTTTTATTGACCTTACTTTTATCAGTTCGGTATTTCTACTAGTTTTTCAATTGTCTGCTCCATTTCATATAACGATGTAGTAACGTCAATGTGTGGCCCATATAGCACCATTAGTAATATATTATTAGTATTTTAGTTTTCATCTCAATTACGTTTTACGCGAGTATATTATATATATCTTCTTTCCCAAAACATATGTAAATATTTCTTTTTTTAATTAAATATCTCATTTTTATTTCAATATTAATTATATGCGAGTTTATATTTATGTCGCCTTATTTTTAGCTAGTCATGTATTTCTATCAATTATTTATGAAGATATAATTTTTAAAATACAAGCCAGTAGTTGCTTAATCTTGTTGTCCTGCGATGCTTGCATTCATGTAAATCTTGCTATATGAATGAATGACACATAAACCAAAGTTCCTCGTGCATAGCGTTTATTAACGATCCATATTTATCTACTTATATTCGTATCTTAGAATTATGTAATCATTGCTCAATATGCATCTCGTATATAGTTAAAATAATCAACTATGAACTTATAATGAATGATGCTAAAGTAATAAAATAATTAAAACAGCCCGCGTTAGTTATTTCATGTAAAGTTTTCAACTAAGTAGTTTGTGTAAATTCGACTTTAGAAGCAAATTGTAATTTTTTTTGTTAAGATTAAAATGGACGAGATATCGGTATAATGTGTGTATCGAATATATTTCGTACATACATACATATGTCATATGTATCACCTTTCTGTATTATATTTTGTATTTATTTGTTCTTTACTTTTGATTTTTTTTGTGTATTTTTAGTATTATTTTATACCTTTAGTTTACTTTTGTATTGTACAATAATAAAATATAATTAATTGTTAGTTACTCGATACATAATTTATCAGCCAATTTTTTACAACATAACTGCCATACATATCCTTTGCAAATATGACTGTATTACTAATAATAATATAATTAGTAAGTTTGCAGTTCTTATATCCTATAACCATCTATTAAATTCCTTTTATGATTTATTGATAATTATTGAGACCATAATACTACTAGGTTATCCTGGTTACTCATAATACGTTGGATACAAACTTATAATGTATTTTTGGTATTCGGTTCAAACTTATAATACAAGGTTATTTTTGAACATGAATATCTATTTTGTCGCAATTACTAAATGTAAAATATATTCCGTTTCTGAGTGCAATCGCTAGATCTTCAATTTCGTTAGCATTTGCATCTAGTGAACATTGAAGCGTTCCCAATCTGGATCTTCTGCGCAGCAGCAACTTTGCTTGACTCCCATCCACCATGTACTTGGAAACCTAAAATGCAAAACGCTAACAAGAAAAGGTGCTACAGATCTTCAATACAATGACTGGTACACATAGTTTGATTTTTAAGGTTGAAAAATCTAGCGATGTTCTCAGCTATTTTAAAAAAGAAATGAGTACTACAAGACTGAATTGTAGACTTTTCATTTCTATATGAGATAAACAGTCCTTTGGTCAATGGATTAATATTACCTTCAGACACAAAGGCAAAACATATTTTCACCTATTTAGAATGACACTAGAACTTTGAAACTTTGGAAGTAGGTATTGTTTGCATCCCAAATTTAGGTAGGATACTTCTCGAGGGCGTAGTTGGTCACATGTCGCCGGAAATGACGCCAGCTTGTCTTCCTTAAGTAGATAGAGAAAAATGTCATAGAGATTTGGAATCCCCAGCCTACTAGCAATCCAACCCATACCTACTTAAGTTTTTTTTCCCTGAAGCTATTAAGCTGAAAATTTAAGAGGCTATGCGCATCGCAGTAGCTGTGAATATGGACGGGCTTCACTTTAGCGTATTTATAATGGATGTAGACCAGTGAAATTTTCACAGTAGGTATTAACGTCGGCGATGCGATATCGTTTGAGATTTGAAATCAGCGTGAGAAATGCAATTTTTTTGATACAGCCTTTTTCTCGTTCAAAGTGCGCATGTCGGAGAAAATCAGTTTCACCTATTTAGAATGACGTTGGAAGTTTGAAATTTTGGCAATAGGTTGTTTGTATCCCGAATTTAGGTAGGATACTTTCCGAGAGCGCAGTTGGTCACATGTCGCCGGAAACGACACCAGCTTGTCTTTCTTAAGTAGCTAGCGAAAAATGGCGTCGAGATTTGAAATCCCCGGCCTACTAGCAATCCAACCCATATAAATAGTGTCCCCAACATAAATTCTGGACCTTCACCGAAAGGTGCTGTTTTGCCGTCCTATTATAGCGTACCCGAAAAGCTCAGCTTCACTCTGGTGAGGATTGAAACAATCGCGGAGATAATAAATAATATGAAATTAACTGCTTTCGGTAGCGACCACATTAACATAACCATGTTGCGACTATGTTCGCCATTCATCGTGCCATATATTACGCATATTATCAATTCTTGCATATTAGACAGTGCATTTCCTCAGTGTTGGAAGAACGCTGCTTTCATTCCACTCCCAAAAACTAGAAAGGTTGAACAACTCAAAGATCTAAGGCCGATTAGCTTGCTACCGTGTCTCTCTAAAATTCTTGAACGGGTATTGCATACACAAATTAAAGCACATATAAATAAACACAATTTACTTCCTCTTGTCCAATCGGGTTTCAGATCAGGTTACAGCTGTACGACAGCTTTGCTCCACGTGACTGATGACATTTTATCCGCAACGGATCAGGGTCTGATGACTGTGGTAGTGCTGTTGGACTTTTCGAAAGCGTTTGATACTGTGAACCACTCTACCTTGTTGACCGTTTTGTCTGGTATGGGTTTCGATCGTGATGCTGTGAGCTTAATTGCTGACTTTCTAACGCGAAGAACACAGTACGTCAGTATTGACTGCAAAAACTCCTTGCCATCACAAGTTGTAAGTGGCGTCCCACAAGGTTCCATTTTAAGTCCGATCCTCTTCTCGTTGTACACTTCCTCTTTTGTTAATAACCTAAAGTATACGAAAGCTCACTTATACGCGGACGACATTCAAATATACTGTTCATTTAAGATGAGTGAATGGGAAGAAAGTATTTCTAAAATTAACGCTGATTTGAACTCTCTTTATCGAACATCATTTACTTATTCCTTGCATTTAAACCCTGATAAGTCTCAGGTGTTGGTATTCGGTGGTAAGGAGACATGCAGAACTCTTAGTAATATAATCGACATTACAATTAATAACTCCCACGTACCGGTAGTAAATAAAGCCAGGAGTCTGGGTTTACTTTTAGATAACACGTTTCGATTTAGGGACCAGGTTAACCAATACATTCGGACGTCTTACGCAAACCTTAAAAAAATGTATCCTTTCCGTTCAGTTTTGAACATCAATATTAAAAAGACACTATGTGATACTTATGTATTGTCCAATTTTAGTTATTGCTCGGAAATATATCACTCGTGTCTCGACTATGTCACCACTGCACGAATCCAAAAGGTACAAAACTCGTGTTTAAGATTTACTTATGGTGTTAGAAAGTACCAACATGTTTCGCATAGGTTGTCTGATGTTGGTTGGCTAAATATGATAAACCGTAGAGAACTACAAACACTCACACTATATCATAAAATTTTATTGACTAAATGTCCTCCTTATTTACATCAGAAACTACGATTCAGAACCGACGTTCATAACATAACCACTCGATTTCGAGGTTTGATTTCCCCGCCTGCTCACTGGCTGTCACTGTTTGAAAGATCGTTTACATTTTGTATCTACAATAAGTATAATAACCATCAGCGCTCAAACAATGTGCCACTGTTGCGCAGTTCAAGTATAAATTCCATTCGATGCTGTTCTCTAAACAAAGTACCTTGTAGTAGAGAAGAAGGGAAAGCAAGGGGAGGGAAATGTGATAGATACGCATGCTTTACTGTCACAATATTGCCCTTTGCTATTATCATTTTTTTTTATACTTTATGATTTTTGGACGCCCCTATTTTGCAGAATAATGATATCTATGCGTTCTTTTGTTTTGTTTTTATATACTCTCAGTTAGTATTGCAGTTTATTTTTTGTTTTCTTTTGTGAGAACGCACACAGACTTAGCTTAAGTTATCCGTAGGCACTAAACTCATTCATCATTTTGTTCGAATGCATACAGGGTTAGGTAAGAACAGTTCACGTGTGAATCATGTAACTGGGCCTCGCCCTGTGATTGTGCATACTGCTTTTTTAGTATCGGTTAATATTATGTACACCTTCCTTTTTATTATTTCTTGTTAGTATTATAAGTAAAATTGTCGTTTAATTACTAGTTAGGACTCTAATAACTTGTAGTATGAACAATAAAGACATTTATTATTGTTATTATTATACAAGTTTTTTTCCCCTGAAGCTATTAAGCTGAAAATTTAAGAGGCTATGCGCATCGCAGTAGCTGTGAGTATGGACGGGCTTCATTTTAGCATATTTCTAATGGATGTAGACCCGTGAAATTTTCAGAGTAGGTATTATGGGCTAGTTCCCGTCGAATGGTGTACCTTTCGAGAACATGGTGTTACAGGTTTTCTAGATACTCGCCGTCTTTGTTCTCTTTTAACGTCAGCGATGCCATATCGTTTGATATTTGAAATCAGCGTGAGAAATTCAATTTTTTTGATACAGCCTTTTTCTCGTTCAAGGTGCGCATGTTGGAGAAAATCAATTTTACCTATTTAGAATGACGTTAAAAGTTTGAAATTTTGGCAATAGGTATTGTTTGTATCCCGAATTTAGGTAGAATACTTTCCGAGAGCGCAATTGGTCACATTTCGCCGGAAACGACGCCAGCTTGTCTTTCTTAAGTAGCTAGCGAAAAATGTCGTCGAGATTTGAAATCCCCGGCCTACTAGCAATCCAACCCACCTAATCTGACAGCTATATACAGAGTCCTACAGAATATACAAGGTGACATTAAGTCAATCAACACCAAATACAGTGCCTTGATGGACTCAGTGAATTTCTGCAGTGATAAGGTTAGCGAGTTTGAGAGAGCATTGTCTGAATTATCCAAGAAGAGTCAAACCATGGGTAAAATCGAAAAAGAAAATGCTGACCTGAAACAGGAAACTGGCGAGTTGCGAAATCAGATTCAGGACCTAGAACAGCACAGTAAATTAAACAATCTAGAGATACAAGGTGTACCCCAAAAAGACAACGAAAATATATTCGACATCCTACACAAGATTGGGGATGCGATTCAGTGTGACATCAGCCAATCCGATATTAACGCCGCTCATAGAGTAGCGCAATTGAACTCGAACTCTTCTCGCCCGCGCAACATCATTGTGTCCTTGGTATCTCGCCGTAAGAGGGACGAACTGTTGGCGGCTGCGAAGATGACTAGGTCAAAGAGTAACCTAAAGTCGCCCGAACTTACAGTACCACAAGTTGCCAATCAATTATTTATTAATGAACATCTTACTCTAACCAAGAAGTCTCTATTGTATAAAGCAAGACTGGCTACTCTCTCTAAGAACTATAAGTTTATTTGGGTAAAAAATGGCAACATCTTTTGCCGCAAGGATGATCGCTCGCGTGCCTTGAACATTCGAGAGGCTAGTGATCTGGCTAAGATAGTTTAATCTACAGATGCAACAAGTAACACAATACAAAACTTAGCGATTACCAATGGATACGTCGGCTGAGCACATTTCGATCTTTTATCAAAATGCTAGGGGACTACGTACGAAGACACATACTTTAACTTGTAATCTACTCAATAGTGACTTCGACATTGTGTGTCTCACCGAGATATGGCTTAACCCAAACATACAAACTTCTGAAATTTCAAATAACAAATACTCCGTATTCAGGAGGGATCGTTGTACATCGGCTTCAAAAAAAGCAGACGGAGGAGGTGTCTTGATGGCGTTAGATAACACTTTGCCGGCTAGTGTGCGTCTGGACTGGCAGAGCCAAGCGGAGGACTTGTGGGTAACAGTGAGTGTGATCGACCGACCGCTACATGTATGTGTTGTCTACATCCCACCGGGTGACGATTTTGCTATGTCTTGTTTCTTGAGTCAACTCGAAAAAATAGTTGGTGGCAACCGGGATGACCTTGTGCTCGTTTGCGGTGATTTTAATTTGCCACAAATAAAATGAACCAATTCAAATGACGATTATTTTTTACCTACTGGTAAATTCAGTGGGCTATCCGCAGCGATGGTCGACGCGATGTCATTCTGCGGTCTGCTACAGTATAATAGTAATAAAAATATTTATAATAATGTCCTGGATTTGGTATTGTGTAATGGATCTCATCGAGTTAGCGTTGTTGGAAGCACATTCAGTTTAGTACCCGAAGACGTAAGTCATCCTCCAATTGAAATTAACATAAATTGCAATGTCTTAAAGCAACTACAATTTAACTTTAAAAAAGCCTATAATTACCGCAGAGCTGATTACACAACCTTAAATGCAAAGCTAAATGAAATTAATTGGAGCAATAAGCTCAACAATTTGTCTACAGATGGTTCCATCACTGTTTTCTATGAGATAGTTTACTCATTAGTCGACAACTATGTCCCTTTGTATAAAAAAAGATCTCCACATTATCCGCTTTGGTTTTCGCCCTCCACAATTAAAGTTATAAAAGAAAAAAGAAAATATCATTCGAGATGGAAAAGATATAAAAGCAAAATTGATTACTTAACTTTTAGTTTATTAAGAATTAGAAGTAAACATTTAATTCAGGATGTCTTGAAAAATTATAATAACTCTGTGGAGGACGAAATCACCGAGGATCCTAAACGCCTCTGGAGTTATGCAAGGAACAAAAAAACCATACAGAGAATACCCAACAAAATAGCGTATGATGACCACGTGGCCGGCGATGAGCACTCTGTGTGTGAATTATTTTCAGAATTCTTTTCGTCAAACTTTGATAACACTGTGCACCGTCCTCATGTTCGGGCAGCTGGTGAAGGTATTAATGACGGGTCGCTCTCGTCGGTCTTTTTCTCAAGGGACGACATACTTACAGTACTACTAAAACTAAACAAAAGTAAGGGACCGGGTCCTGACGCTATACTACCGTCATTTATACTTAACTGTGCATACAGTCTCATTGAGCCACTCTACATTATTTTTAATAAATCGTTGACTGAAGGTATTTTTCCTTCGGAATGGGAAAAAGCTCATATAATTCCTATATACAAGTCAGGTAACGCGGGCCTTGCCGAGAACTACAGGCCAATATCACAATTATCAGCATTCGGGAAGATAATGGAATCGTTGTTGTACAACGTAATCTTCAATTTTGTAAAACACAGAATACCACCACAACAACACGGTTTTTACGCGGGTAGGTCGGTAGTAACTAATCTGACTGTTTATACGGAATATATTCATCGGGCTATGGATAATCGGATCCAGGTGGACGCAGTGTATACCGACCTCAGTAAAGCATTTGATAAAGTTAGTCATACGATTCTACTTTCTAAGTTGTCTGGGGTCGGTATACACGGTGACCTCATGCGTTGGTTAACATCATACATATCTAATAGGTCACAGGCCGTGACGATAAATGGGTATACTTCTAGATTCATCGGCATAAAGTCTGGTGTTCCCCAGGAATCGCACTTGGGACCACTTCTTTTTAACATACATATATACGAGCGACATAGCAGATTTCATTCAATTCTCAGAATTTCTTGTTTATGCAAATGATTTTAAATTCTATCATGAAATCAGATCGGAAAAAGACTGTCAGCAGTTTCAGCAAGATTTAAACCAATTTTACGACTATTGTACACTGAATGCTTTAAAACTGAATTTCACTAAGTGCCAATGTATAACATTTACAAGAAATATTTCTCCCGTATCGTATGACTATAAGTTTGGCGATAATGTCATTTGGACTTCACAGACTGTGACCGACCTGGGTATAATACTCGATAACAAATTGATGTTCGATGAACATATTGAAAATATGGTTCGAAAGGCCAATAGGATGCTTGGATTTATTGTACGTATAACCAAGAGTTTTTCACGAATAGCACCCATATTGCGCTTGTATTTTGCTTATGTATATAGTATTTTAAACTTTTGCTCTATTGTATGGAACCCTCAGTATCAGAGCTACATTAACCGTATTGAAAATGTTCAAAACAGATTAGTAAAGTACCTCTGCTTCTAACGGGGTACCGACTACACTACATTCGATAACTATAATATCGCATGTCGTGAATTTAACCTTAATACTCTGCAGAACACTAGGAAAATCAGTGACGCTACTATTTTGTATAAAGTGATCAACAACTCTATATCCTGTTGGGAACTTGTAGCAATGATTTCTTTCAATGTACTATCGCGCCCACTACGTAACCCGCCTCTTTTTAACGTTGACTGTTGCAACACCAATGCTTACAATAATGCTCCGGTACAACGAATGTTACAAACGTATGATGCTTACTTTTCTGACATAGATCTGTTCAACGTGTCGCTAAGGTTATTTACAGCTAGAACTAAACATGTGCTTCCACCGTAACTCTAGTCAAATTTTGCTTGCTGTGTATTTCGTGTTAAATACACGTATGTATAATTGAAATCTCGAACGTATTGTATACATATATAGATTAGTACAGAATGGGGGATAATGTTTTTGGGAATATCTTTCCTGTTTTTGTCCCAAATTTGTAAATAAATAAATAAATAAATAAATATACAAGTTTTTTTCCCCTGAAGCTATTAAGCTGAAAATTTAAGAAGCTATGCGCATCGCAGTAGCTGTGAGTATGGACGGGCTTCATTTTAGCATATTTCTAATGGATGTAGACCCGTGAAATTTTCAGAATAGGTATTATGGGCTAGTTCCCGTCGAATGGTGTATCTTTCGAGAACATGGTGTCACAGGTTTTCGAGATAATCGCCATCTTTGTTCTCGTTTAACGTCAGCGATGCGATATTGTTTGATATTTGAAATCAGCGTGAGAAATGGAATTTTTTTGATCCAACGTTTTTTTCGTTCAAGGTGCGCATGTCGGAGAAAATCAATGTCACCTACTTAGAATGACGTTAGAAGTTTGAAATTTTGGCAATAGGTATTGTTTGTATCCCTAATTTAGGTAGGATACCTTCCGAGAGCGTAGTTGGTCACATGTCGCCAGAAACGACACCAGCTTGTCTTTCTTAAGTAGCTAGCGAAAAATGTCGTCGAGATTTGAAATCCCCGGCCTACTAGCAATCCAACCCATATACAAGTTTTTTTCCTCGGAAGCTATTAAGTTGAAAATTTAAGAGGCTATGCGCATCGCAGTAGCTGTGAGTATGGACGGGCTTCATTTTAGCATATTTCTAATGGATGTAGACCCGTGAAATTTTCAGAATAGGTATTATGGGCTAGTTCCTGTCGAATGGTGTACCTTTCGAGAACATGGTGTTACAGGTTATCGAGATAATCGCCGTCTCTGTTCTCGTTTAACGTCAGCGATGCGATATTGTTTGATATTTGAAATCAGCGTGAGAAATGCAATTTTTTTGATCTAGCCTTTTTCTCGTTCAAGGTGCGCATGTCGGAGAAAATCAATTTCACCTATCTAGAATGACGTTAGAAGTTTGAAATTTTGGCAGTAGGTATTGTTTGTATCCCGAATTTAGGTAGAATACTTTCCGAGAGCGCAGTTGGTCACATTTCGCGGGAAACGACGCCAGCTTGTCTTTCTTAAGTAGCTAGCGAAAAATGTCGTCGAGATTTGAAATCCCCTGCCTACTAGCAATCCAACCCATACACAAGTTTTTTTTTCCCTGAAGCTATTAAGCTGAAAATTTAAGAGGCTATGCGCATCGCAGTAGCTGTGAGTATGGACGGGCTCCATTTTAGCATATTTCTAATGGATGTAGACCCGTGAAATTTTCAGAATAGGTATTATGGGCTAGTTCCTGTCGAATGGTGTATGTTTCGAGAACATGGTGTTACAGGTTATCGAGATAATCGCCGTCTCTGTTCTCGTTTAACGTCAGCGATGCGATATCGTTTGATATTTGAAATCAGCGTGAGAAATGCAATTTTTTTGATATAGCCTTTTTCTCGTTCAAGGTGCGCATGTCGGAGAAAATCAATTTCACCTATTTAGAATGACGTTAGAAGTTTGAAATTTTGGCAATAGGTATTGTTTGTATCCCGAATTTAGGTAGAATACTTTCCGAGAGCGCAGTTGGTCACATTTCGCAGTAAACGACGCCAGCTTGTCTTTCTTAAGTAGCTAGCGAAAAATGTCGTCGAGATTTAAAATCCCCTGCCTACTAGCAATCCAACCCATGCACAAGTTTTTTTCCCCTGAAGCTATTAAGCTGAAAATTTAAGAGGCTATGCGCATCGCAGTAGCTGTGAGTATGGACGGGCTCCATTTTAGCATATTTCTAATGGATGTAGACCCGTGAAATTTTCAGAATTGGTATTATGGGCTAGTTCCTGTCGAATGGTGTATGTTTCGAGAACATGGTGTTACAGGTTATCGAGATAATCGCCGTCTCTGTTCTCGTTTAACGTCAGCGATGCGATATCGTTTGATATTTGAAATCAGCGTGAGAAATGCAATTTTTTTGATATAGCCTTTTTCTCGTTCAAGGTGCGCATGTCGGAGAAAATCAATTTCACCTATTTAGAATGACGTTAGAAGTTTGAAATTTTGGCAATAGGTATTGTTTGTATCCCGAATTTAGGTAGAATACTTTCCGAGAGCGCAGTTGGTCACATTTCGCGGTAAACGACGCCAGCTTGTCTTTCTTAAGTAGCTAGCGAAAAATGTCGTCGAGATTTGAAATCCCTGCCTACTAGCAATCCAACCCATACACAAGTTTTTTCCCCTGAAGCTATTAAGCTGAAAATTTAAGAGGCTATGCGCATCGCAGTAGCTGTGAGTATGGACGGGCTTCATTTTAGTGCTATTTCTAATGGATGTAAGACTTAATTTTCGTCATAATTTTATTTACTTATGTAGAGGTGCAATTCCTGTCGAATATATGCTGTTTACATTAAGTTTATCGAGATAATCGCCGACTCTGTTTTCGTTTAACGTCAGCGATGCGATATCGTTTGATATTTGAAATCAGCGTGAAAATTTTTTTGATACAGCCTTTTTCTCGTTCAAGGTGGCTATTCGGAGAAAATCAATTTCACCTATTTAGAATGACGTTTGTTAAAAAAAATTTTGGCAATTCTTTGTTTGTATCCCGTGTTTAAATAATACTTTCCGAAAGCGAAGATAACTCACATTTTTTCATTCCAGATAATGTTGAAATACATGTATAATTATCGAATCGTCGATAACTTCCTTTCCTATACCAATTCCTATCGCTTACGTAGCGGCTGACGTCGAAAAATGTCGTCGTCAGATCTGACAATCACCAACGTCACTCGCTTTTAGATGGATGATCTAGAAAGACCATTATGATGGACAATCTATCAATCAAGCAGTCGCCAGTCATGACTCCTGACATCCATCAACGAACGAACCTATTTACCTTTAATTCTCGCATATACCGTACGACTGAGAGCGGAAAGAAAATGGGAACGACGAATGATAATGGATGTATACCCGTGAAATTTTCAGAAATTATTATGGGCTAGTTGTCCTGTTGTAGATGACCTTTCGAGAAAATCGGCATTTTACAGGTTATCGAGATAATCCCGTCTCTGTTCTCGTTTAATTGTCAGCGATTTGCGATATTTTTGATAGGTGAAATCAGCGTAAAATGCAATTTTTTTGATCTAGCCTTTTTCTCGTTCAAGGTGCGCATGTCGGAGAAAATTCACCCGATGATTCGATTTGCCAAAATAGATTAGACGTTACTTGTTGTGAAATTTCTGTGCATGTATAATATTGTTTGAAAATAACTCTGTCAATTTAATGATGTTACCAGTCTGTATATATTTAGGTGTTGGGATAGATAGCTACGTTCACAAAGGTTAGCCAACACGTCGCATTTAACAATTACAAATTAGTTTAAAAAATGTCGTCTTATTGATTTCATATAATCCTCTTATTCCATTCTAGTTAAGTATACAGTTTGGCATTAAATCAGGATATTAGAAATTAGACACAAAATCCAACAAGATCCAGGCAATTCATTTTTCCCTATATGAGCTCATAACTCGCCCGTGGAAAATATATAAATCGCACGCACATCTGAAACCTCCAAAGACACACGGACAAACAGGCCCACCTCCTTTAGATCAATGACAAATCTAGTGATGATTTCAAGATTAATGGTACCATCCTTTAGGTAAACTAGATGGCGCTAGAGGCCGCTTTCACTCGACGTGGACACCCTGTATAAGCCAGGCACTATATACGACCCCCGATGACTCATCACTCCCCGTGGACACGAGAAGAATGCCCCCTGGGGAGGTGTGTCCATTGTCCGCGAGATGGCGCCCTCCTTTAGATAACAGCGCCCCCTGGGGAAGGCCCCCTTACGGCCCGGATGGCGCTGAGAAGGCCTCCTTTGGGCCCCCGATGGTGAAGGTGGCCCCTGATGACTAATGGCGCAGAGCCCTGTCCGGGGAATCGCAGGAAATCTCCCAGACATCCCCTAATGAAATCGGGGAATCAGCATTCTTAGACTTTATGCAACTCGAATCTGTTTGCGCGAGGGGCTCGGATAGTCCTCCCCGGCAACGAATAGGGTTAGGGTGGGTCGTTGTGGGGTATGATCCAAAATTAACGTCATTTTGGCTGTAATTCGTACGGATTCGGAGTTAGGGCGCGCGACCTTGACCAACTGTTCGTTTTAATAAGTCAATGTAAGTGTGTAAAAATATATTATTTTTTCTGGGAATGCGTGAATATTAGCTGTTGGTTAATACATATCAGTTTATCTATGCTATCGAAAATAAACGCGAATTCTTTGAATTAATTACTCGTTTCCTCAATATCGTAAAAAAGAGTATGGAACGTCAAGAAGATGAAACAATGTACTGTTGTGATAATTGTTAGTTTTAATGAATGTACGGTAGATATTGTAATCTTTTATTATATTTAACTCCTACATTCATCTTACGCGATAACTATATGTATCTATTTGTATACATATGTATCTTTGCGTCGTCACTGCGCTATCTGCAAATGTTCGAGAATGCTGATGTATCGGTATGCTGCTATATTTAGATTTGTACTACCTAACAATAGAGTATTACGCTAATATTATAATGTATAATTAAACAAATATGTCTTGACACAACACGGTCTCCTCTAATATATTTATACTAGTATGTGCACTTTGTAATAATCGATAAATGAAGTTATAATTTAACATCGTACAATATAAGAGAGTGCTGTTGATTGTTCATTATCTGAATTGCAAAAATAAGTAATGAACTAGTATTTGATAAGTAAATCTGACAATGCATGTTATTCAATATAGGAAAGATATTTGTTGATAAAATAGACATTCCCGCCAAATTTATAACTAGGTAAATCGCGCAAGATCAGCGTTCTTAGAAATCTCAGAGACATCCGCTAGGATGAAATCGCCAAATCAGCATTCTTAGGCTTCACTTGTGTAAACATCTGGGAATAAAACATTCCCAAGATCAGATTCTTAGAAATCATCCAGACATCCGCTGGGATGAAATCGCAAAATAGCATTCTTAGACTTTATGCACCTGTGTAAACATCCGGGCAGCATTCTGTTGAAATCGCAAAATTTCTTAACTTTATGCACCTGTGTAAATATCCGTTCAAAATTTAAGCACCTGAAATAGTCAAACTTTATGAATCATTTTCATCAATATAAATGGGGACGATCGTATGGAGGGTTATCAGTTTACAGTTTGTTATTCTGTGAGTATCATCTTATATCAGGTAAGTGTTTTTATTTTTTATAATTGTAATATAATTTGTTACATTTTACAATTTTAATATAATTTCCTATATAGGTATAATTTTAATATAAGTGAATGTGATACAATTTAATTTTTAGGTTAGATAAAAAATGGCATCTGAAATTGCAAAACAAATGATCGTGGCGATGGAGCGCGTAAAAGCGTCCCTTCGTAGAGGCGATGATGTTGCACCGTTCATCAGTATGTGCTCCGCTAACCTCAGGCTCTTGAATCGTGGTCTGAAGGCAGCAGGTAACGTGGGGGAGCGGAGTAACCTCCAGGCGGCTATTTGTCGCATGTTAGGCTACCGTACCTTCTTCAAGGCGTTGGAAATTCGCGGAGGTGGCAGGATCCAGAGCGAAAGGATTCGCTGGCACGAGGTGCAATCGGCCTTCGCCAGTAGAATCCGAACGGGTTGTATCGTCAACTTACGGCATGTGGATCCGAGAACTTTCCTCGATGACGCCAGAAGTATGTTCGTACGCCGTGTGACGAATGAATTGAAGAAGGTACCGTTTCTAAAAGTAAATACAATATTTACTGGAAACTTTACCGTTCAGGATCGGGAAGAGTTGAAGCACATAGCTACTAGAAATAGAGTTATAAGTGTGGATACCAACCTGGTCCAATGGTACGACAACTTCGTTACAGCGGAGATTTTGCGTGAGTTGGAGGAATTTCAAGTAAGTAAATGTTTTTTCCTACAATTTTAGAAATTAAAATTATATCGTTTTGTAGGAGCGCGATAGTGGCTGGGCGTTAGCTGCGGTAGTTGATTTAAACGTCAATATCAACCATTATAATCCGCAGCGCGCGGGTTCATATCTGCCTCTTCCACCAGCCATAATGCGAAAGCAAGCCTGCGTGAACGTGCAGAATAACGACGATGCTTGCTTTGCTTGGGCTGTGGTTTCAGCGTTGTTTCCAGTAGCTCACGATCCTCAAAGTTTCTAAATACCCCCAGTACTCCACCGTGTTAAATGTAACAGACATTACGTTTCCAATCAGCCGCGAAGACATTAAAAAGTTTGAAAAACTAAATAATATAAGTGTAAATGTATATAGATTAGATAAGAAACTAAAGTGTGTTCCAAATCGCCTCACCAAAGACAAAAAAGAGAGACACGTAAATTTACTATTAATTCAAGAACGCGAAAAGTGCCACTATGTGTGGATTAAAGATTTATCGCGCCTCGTATCTAAACAACTGAATACCCACCACGCCAAAAAATTCTTCTGCGACCGCTGTTTGCACTACTTCTACACGGAAGAAAAACTGCGAACACACGAACTAAATTGCGGTAGTGTTAACGACTATAAAGTGACATTCCCCGAAGAAAAGACAATTAAATTTAAAAACTTTAAGAACAAGTCAAAGGCCCCGTTTATAGTTTACGCTGATTTTGAGTGTTTGGTGCAACCCACAATCGATCCTAAAAAGACACATCACCACATCCCTTATAGTGTAGGTTATTATTTTAAGTGTACATATGACGATAGTCTTAGTTACTACCGTAGTTATAGAGGCGTGGAACCTGCAAAGTGGCTAGTGCGCGAGTTACAGGACATTGCGGAAAATGCCGAAACCGCGTACTGGTGCTCCATCCCCATGGACAAATTAACTCCTGAACAATATAGACAATTTGCTAGTGCCCCCATTTGCCACATTTGCGAGAAGCCCCTAGGTGTAGAAAGAGTCCGAGACCATTCTCATCTAACTGGGAAATACAGGTAAGTTTTTGTACGTTATTAAAAAATAGATAAGTAATTTATATTTTATATGCAGAGGAGCTGCACACGTCCAATGTAACCTGGAATACAGAGACACCAAAACTATCCCCGTGGTGTTCCACAACCTCTCCGGGTACGACGGCCACCTGCTAGTGGAAGATTTGGCGGCAACGGGCAAATTAAATGTGATACCAAACAACACGGAGCAGTATATTGCCATGATGCTGTCCACTGACGAGTCTGAAATTAAATTCAAATTTATCGATTCCTTCCGCTTTATGGCCTCGTCTCTGGAAAAGTTGGCCTCATATTTAGACACATACCCCATCTTAGAGAGCCAATTCAACGTGGATACTACCTTGTTGAAGCGAAAAGGCGTGTTCCCCTATAGTTACATGTCCTCATGCAAAAGGTTAGAAGAACGTCATCTACCGCCAGTCGAAGACTTCCACAATGATCTAACCGACAGCTCAATCAGTCCGGAAGAGTATGCGCACGCGCAAACAGTCTGGCAGACATTTAATTGCCAAACTATAGGGGAATATAGCGACCTTTACATGAAGACGGATGTATTGCTCTTGGCGGACGTTTTTGAAAATTTTCGCAAGAGCTGCATCGAAAACTACGGCCTGGATCCCGCCCATTACTACACGACACCAGGATTGGCGTGGGATGTGATGTTAAAATACACTGGGGTTGAGCTGGACACTATACAAGACGTTGACATGTTAATGTTCTTGGAAAGCGGAATCAGAGGTGGGATGACGCAATGCTCTAGCAGATATGCCAAAGCTAACAATAAATACATGTCCGATTATAACCCCGACCAGCCAAGCAAATATCTCATGTATTACGACATCAATTCCATGTACGCCTGTGCCATGTGTCAATATCTACCATATGGAGATCTACAGTGGGTAGACGACGTCACTAATGTAAATTACAATGTGTCGGACGACAGCCCCATAGGATACATTTTGGAAGTCGATTTGGAGTATCCACAGCGCATCCACGACAGGCACAGTGACTTACCAATGGCACCGACAAAAATGAAGCCTCCCGCATCGAAACAAGAAAAAGATGTTGGCTACTCTGTACAATAAAGAAAAATATGTTGTGCATTACAGGAACTTAAAACAATATTTAAACGAAGGACTGGTCCTTAAAAAGATTCACCGGGTGTTACAATTTAAACAAAGTGCGTGGATGAAACCATACATAGATCTAAACACGAGACTTAGGCAAAATGCTAAAAATGATTTTGAAAAAAACTTATTTAAATTATTTTCGAACGCTGTATTCGGAAAGTGTATGGAAAATGCACGTTTAAGACGCGATATTAGGTTAGTGAATAAGTGGGATGGACGGTATAGTGCCGAAGCATTAATAAGTAGACCTAATTTTAAGTGTAGTACAATTTTTAACGAGAACTTGGTAGCTATAGAATTATTTAAAAATGAAATAGAATTTGATAAACCTCTTTATGTCGGAATGAGCGTGTTGGACATTTCGAAAACAATATTATACGATTTTCATTATAATCATATGAAGAACTTTTACGATAATACGTGTAAATTATGTTATACCGATACGGACTCGCTCATATACGAAATAACAACGGAAGATGTGTACGAAGACATGAAACAAAACATTCATCGTTTCGACACATCGGACTATCCGGAAAACAACCCCTATAATATGCCTCGGGTAAATAAAAAATATCCAGGGCTGATGAAAGACGAAGGGGTGGGGAGATTGTTGCTGGAATTCGCAGCTCTCCGTTCCAAGATGTACGCATGCAAGTTTGAAGAGGAGATCATCAAAAAGGCTAAAGGGGTGAAAAGTTATGTTGTGCAAAAGAAAATCACGTTTGAAGATTATGTGAACTGCTTAATGCTGGAGAAAGAGATGGTACATGAGCAGAAGGGAATAAGATCTTTTAATCACCAACTACATACCACGGTACACGACAAAATTTCCCTAAGCCCGTTCGACGATAAACGGTTTCGAGTGAGAGGATTCACCGACACCTTACCTTGGGGGCATTACAGCGTTCCCGTTTAACGTCCCCCAACACAACTACCTCCCACCAAAATCAACTAAATTATAATGTAGAAATAATTGCTGTTAAAAATTAGTATACCAGCAACGACCAGCAGGACAACAGCAACTATGGAATCAAGTAAGAATAAGAGTATTGTGCTTTTTAAAATAGAATATTAATTTTGATTATGTTATAGCTCAACAATACAACGAATACATAGACGAGAAATTAACAATGCATGAAGACAACATTGCCAATGAAAAACAATTAATTGGACAAGCTACCGACATTTTGAATAAGAGCGGCTCCAAATGGCTGTCCATAGGACTGAGTCCAGCAATGGGATTCCTTCCAGTCGTGAAAATTAGGTCTGCAACACATTGCATCTATTTCACGGAGCAAGAATGGGAAGAATTCAATAAGGCGGAAGGTTACAGTCCAAATCATCAAATGGAAGCGGCCTCGTATAGAGACATCAGCGTAATTAGACTAAAAAGTAGAGGGCAGCAGCTAACATTCGCAAGGGAAACTTACGATAATATCTACAACCTGCGGGAATTAGTGGATCAAATATTATCTATTTTTAGCGAATGTAAATTTCATATATTTTACAAGTCGGTTCTAATGTCATGTTCACACCTATCTGGAGACCTTTATTTTAATATTAAATCTGTCTTATGTTCTCACGTCGGCTCTACGAATGCAGCTTTAATGCTAGAAAGCATACATCTAGCATTTGCAAATGTAAAATATGATTTTGAAGTGTTCAAATTGATGTTATAATTATATACGAAATAAAGAGTTTATGTTCTCACCTGAAAAATGTTTTTTATTTCCTCAGACACCTGTAAAATCATTGCATTGAATTAATAACAGCCAGTCTTTCCTTTTACAAGTATATTATTAAAGTTTTAATTAATTCTCAGCTATAAATGTAATAACAACAAAATAAATATTAAAAAGAAACTTACCCATTGTCAATAAGGAAACATAGTAACATTCTTTAAAACTGAAACAGGTTATATAGTAAGGAGATATCTCTTATTTTAGTAATCCTCACGCAGGAATTCATTAATATTGCTGATTCAAGTTATTTGCACCAACTAATCTCGTCTAGTCTGCTACAATGTGTTTTCTTGTGTGTGTGTATCTTCAAGTTCACACATTAATACATATCAGTATGTACTACATCTCTTATCAACACGTTATCTGTACTAAGTAGTAGTCTTACAGTATATGTATAAACGAAGAACTAGAATGTAAATTTCATATATTTTACAAGTCGGTTCTAATGTCATGTTCACACCTATCTGGAGACCTTTATTTTAATATTAAATCTGTCTTATGTTCTCACGTCGGCTCTACGAATGCAGCTTTAATGCTAGAAAGCATACATCTAGCATTTGCAAATGTAAAATATGATTTTGAAGTGTTCAAATTGATGTTATAATTATATACGAAATAAAGAGTTTATGTTCTCACCTGAAAAATGTTTTTTATTTCCTCAGACACCTGTAAAATCATTGCATTGAATTAATAACAGCCAGTCTTTCCTTTTACAAGTATATTATTAAAGTTTTAATTAATTCTCAGCTATAAATGTAATAACAACAAAATAAATATTAAAAAGAAACTTACCCATTGTCAATAAGGAAACATAGTAACATTCTTTAAAACTGAAACAGGTTATATAGTAAGGAGATATCTCTTATTTTAGTAATCCTCACGCAGGAATTCATTAATATTGCTGATTCAAGTTATTTGCACCAACTAATCTCGTCTAGTCTGCTACAATGTGTTTTCTTGTGTGTGTGTGTATCTTCAAGTTCACACATTAATACATATCAGTATGTACTACATCTCTTATCAACACGTTATCTGTACTAAGTAGTAGTCTTACAGTATATGTATAAACGAAGAACTAACATACGTTATACGATGTATTGCAGCTGACGATTCATTGTTTTGAAATATAACTATACAGTAGATTACAGTTATTTATAACACAGAAATACTTTGTATTATTTAAATTATGATAAAAACATTGTACGTTAGTTTTCTGAAATATAGGTACATTCCTATCGTTTTCTAAATTAACTATACAATTAGAATTAACAAATTTACAATAGCAAATTTAAACTTATTCTCCCGCGTAGTTTTCATTATAAGAGCAAGGTGGGCTGCGTTTAAACGCAGCCCACCTGTGTTACTGCGTTTAAACGCAGCCCACCTGTGTTAGAGCTGTTTTTGATCACAGGTTACCCGTGTTAGAGCTGGTTTTGAACACAGCTTACCTGTGTTTATACACAGCTTACCTGTGTTAGAGCTGTTTTTGAACACAGCTTACCTGTGCTAGACCTGTGTTTATACACAGCTTACCTGTGTTAGAGCTGTTTTTGAACACAGCTTACCTGTGCTAGACCTGTTTTTGAAAACAGCTTACCTGTGTTAGAGTTGGTTTTGATCACAACCCGCCTGTGTTTATACACAGATCACCTGCATTGGACCAGTGTTCTCCGAACCAGGTCCAATGCAGGTGATCTGTGTATAAACACAGGCGGGTTGTGATCAAAACCAACTCTAACACAGGTAAGCTGTTTTCAAAAACAGGTCTAGCACAGGTAAGCTGTGTTCAAAAACAGCTCTAACACAGGTAAGCTGTGTATAAACACAGGTCTAGCACAGGTAAGCTGTGTTCAAAAACAGCTCTAACACAGGTAAGCTGTGTATAAACACAGGTAAGCTGTGTTCAAAACCAGCTCTAACACGGGTAACCTGTGATCAAAAACAGCTCTAACACAGGTGGGCTGCGATTAAACGCAGTTTAACACAGGTGGGCTGCGTTTAAACGCAGCCCACCTTGCTCTTATAATGAAAACTACGCGGGAGAATAAGTTTAAATTTGCTATTGTAAATTTGTTAATTCTAATTGTATAGTTAATTTAGAAAACGATAGGAATGTACCTATATTTCAGAAAACTAACGTACAATGTTTTTATCATAATTTAAATAATACAAAGTATTTCTGTGTTATAAATAACTGTAATCTACTGTATAGTTATATTTCAAAACAATGAATCGTCAGCTGCAATACATCGTATAACGTATGTTAGTTCTTCGTTTATACATATACTGTAAGACTACTACTTAGTACAGATAACGTGTTGATAAGAGATGTAGTACATACTGATATGTATTAATGTGTGAACTTGAAGATACACACACACACAAGAAAACACATTGTAGCAGACTAGACGAGATTAGTTGGTGCAAATAACTTGAATCAGCAATATTAATGAATTCCTGCGTGAGGATTACTAAAATAAGAGATATCTCCTTACTATATAACCTGTTTCAGTTTTAAAGAATGTTACTATGTTTCCTTATTGACAATGGGTAAGTTTCTTTTTAATATTTATTTTGTTGTTATTACATTTATAGCTGAGAATTAATTAAAACTTTAATAATATACTTGTAAAAGGAAAGACTGGCTGTTATTAATTCAATGCAATGATTTTACAGGTGTCTGAGGAAATAAAAAACATTTTTCAGGTGAGAACATAAACTCTTTATTTCGTATATAATTATAACATCAATTTGAACACTTCAAAATCATATTTTACATTTGCAAATGCTAGATGTATGCTTTCTAGCATTAAAGCTGCATTCGTAGAGCCGACGTGAGAACATAAGACAGATTTAATATTAAAATAAAGGTCTCCAGATAGGTGTGAACATGACATTAGAACCGACTTGTAAAATATATGAAATTTACATTCTAGTTCTTCGTTTATACATATACTGTAAGACTACTACTTAGTACAGATAACGTGTTGATAAGAGATGTAGTACATACTGATATGTATTAATGTGTGAACTTGAAGATACACACACACAAGAAAACACATTGTAGCAGACTAGACGAGATTAGTTGGTGCAAATAACTTGAATCAGCAATATTAATGAATTCCTGCGTGAGGATTACTAAAATAAGAGATATCTCCTTACTATATAACCTGTTTCAGTTTTAAAGAATGTTACTATGTTTCCTTATTGACAATGGGTAAGTTTCTTTTTAATATTTATTTTGTTGTTATTACATTTATAGCTGAGAATTAATTAAAACTTTAATAATATACTTGTAAAAGGAAAGACTGGCTGTTATTAATTCAATGCAATGATTTTACAGGTGTCTGAGGAAATAAAAAACATTTTTCAGGTGAGAACATAAACTCTTTATTTCGTATATAATTATAACATCAATTTGAACACTTCAAAATCATATTTTACATTTGCAAATGCTAGATGTATGCTTTCTAGCATTAAAGCTGCATTCGTAGAGCCGACGTGAGAACATAAGACAGATTTAATATTAAAATAAAGGTCTCCAGATAGGTGTGAACATGACATTAGAACCGACTTGTAAAATATATGAAATTTACATTCGCTAAAAATAGATAATATTTGATCCACTAATTCCCGCAGGTTGTAGATATTATCGTAAGTTTCCCTTGCGAATGTTAGCTGCTGCCCTCTACTTTTAGTCTAATTACGCTGATGTCTCTATACGAGGCCGCTTCCATTTGATGATTTGGACTGTAACCTTCCGCCTTATTGAATTCTTCCCATTCTTGCTCCGTGAAATAGATGCAATGTGTTGCAGACCTAATTTTCACGACTGGAAGGAATCCCATTGCTGGACTCAGTCCTATGGACAGCCATTTGGAGCCGCTCTTATTCAAAATGTCGGTAGCTTGTCCAATTAATTGTTTTTCATTGGCAATGTTGTCTTCATGCATTGTTAATTTCTCGTCTATGTATTCGTTGTATTGTTGAGCTATAACATAATCAAAATTAATATTCTATTTTAAAAAGCACAATACTCTTATTCTTACTTGATTCCATAGTTGCTGTTGTCCTGCTGGTCGTTGCTGGTATACTAATTTTTAACAGCAATTATTTCTACATTATAATTTAGTTGATTTTGGTGGGAGGTAGTTGTGTTGGGGGACGTTAAACGGGAACGCTGTAATGCCCCCAAGGTAAGGTGTCGGTGAATCCTCTCACTCGAAACCGTTTATCGTCGAACGGGCTTAGGGAAATTTTGTCGTGTACCGTGGTATGTAGTTGGTGATTAAAAGATCTTATTCCCTTCTGCTCATGTACCATCTCTTTCTCCAGCATTAAGCAGTTCACATAATCTTCAAACGTGATTTTCTTTTGCACAACATAACTTTTCACCCCTTTAGCCTTTTTGATGATCTCCTCTTCAAACTTGCATGCGTACATCTTGGAACGGAGAGCTGCGAATTCCAGCAACAATCTCCCCACCCCTTCGTCTTTCATCAGCCCTGGATATTTTTTATTTACCCGAGGCATATTATAGGGGTTGTTTTCCGGATAGTCCGATGTGTCGAAACGATGAATGTTTTGTTTCATGTCTTCGTACACATCTTCCGTTGTTATTTCGTATATGAGCGAGTCCGTATCGGTATAACATAATTTACACGTATTATCGTAAAAGTTCTTCATATGATTATAATGAAAATCGTATAATATTGTTTTCGAAATGTCCAACACGCTCATTCCGACATAAAGAGGTTTATCAAATTCTATTTCATTTTTAAATAATTCTATAGCTACCAAGTTCTCGTTAAAAATTGTACTACACTTAAAATTAGGTCTACTTATTAATGCTTCGGCACTATACCGTCCATCCCACTTATTCACTAACCTAATATCGCGTCTTAAACGTGCATTTTCCATACACTTTCCGAATACAGCGTTCGAAAATAATTTAAATAAGTTTTTTTCAAAATCATTTTTAGCATTTTGCCTAAGTCTCGTGTTTAGATCTATGTATGGTTTCATCCACGCACTTTGTTTAAATTGTAACACCCGGTGAATCTTTTTAAGGACCAGTCCTTCGTTTAAATATTGTTTTAAGTTCCTGTAATGCACAACATATTTTTCTTTATTGTACAGAGTAGCCAACATCTTCTCTTGTTTCGATGCGGGAGGCTTCATTTTTGTCGGTGCCATTGGTAAGTCACTGTGCCTGTCGTGGATGCGCTGTGGATACTCCAAATCGACTTCCAAAATGTATCCTATGGGGCTGTCGTCCGACACATTGTAATTTACATTAGTGACGTCGTCTACCCACTGTAGATCTCCATATGGTAGATATTGACACATGGCACAGGCGTACATGGAATTGATGTCGTAATACATGAGATATTTGCTTGGCTGGTCGGGGTTATAATCGGACATGTATTTATTGTTAGCTTTGGCATATCTGCTAGAGCATTGCGTCATCCCACCTCTGATTCCGCTTTCCAAGAACATTAACATGTCAACGTCTTGTATAGTGTCCAGCTCAACCCCAGTGTATTTTAACATCACATCCCACGCCAATCCTGGTGTCGTGTAGTAATGGGCGGGATCCAGGCCGTAGTTTTCGATGCAGCTCTTGCGAAAATTTTCAAAAACGTCCGCCAAGAGCAATACATCCGTCTTCATGTAAAGGTCGCTATATTCCCCTATAGTTTGGCAATTAAATGTCTGCCAGACTGTTTGCGCGTGCGCATACTCTTCCGGACTGATTGAGCTGTCGGTTAGATCATTGTGGAAGTCTTCGACTGGCGGTAGATGACGTTCTTCTAACCTTTTGCATGAGGACATGTAACTATAGGGGAACACGCCTTTTCGCTTCAACAAGGTAGTATCCACGTTGAATTGGCCCTCTAAGATGGGGTATGTGTCTAAATATGAGGCCAACTTTTCCAGAGACGAGGCCATAAAGCGGAAGGAATCGATAAATTTGAATTTAATTTCAGACTCGTCAGTGGACAGCATCATGGCAATATACTGCTCCGTGTTGTTTGGTATCACATTTAATTTGCCCGTTGCCGCCAAATCTTCCACTAGCAGGTGGCCGTCGTACCCGGAGAGGTTGTGGAACACCACGGGGATAGTTTTGGTGTCTCTGTATTCCAGGTTACATTGGACGTGTGCAGCTCCTCTGCATATAAAATATAAATTACTTATCTATTTTTTAATAACGTACAAAAACTTACCTGTATTTCCCAGTTAGATGAGAATGGTCTCGGACTCTTTCTACACCTAGGGCTTCTCGCAAATGTGGCAAATGGGGGCACTAGCAAATTGTCTATATTGTTCAGGAGTTAATTTGTCCATGGGGATGGAGCACCAGTACGCCGTTTCGGCATTTTCCGCAATGTCCTGTAACTCGCGCACTAGCCACTTTGCAGGTTCCACGCCTCTATAACTACGGTAGTAACTAAGACTATCGTCATATGTACACTTAAAATAATAACCTACACTATAAGGGATGTGGTGATGTGTCTTTTTAGGATCGATTGTGGGTTGCACCAAACACTCAAAATCAGCGTAAACTATAAACGGGGCCTTTGACTTGTTCTTAAAGTTTTTAAATTTAATTGTCTTTTCTTCGGGAATGTCACTTTATAGTCGTTAACACTACCGCAATTTAGTTCGTGTGTTCGCAGTTTTTCTTCCGTGTAGAAGTAGTGCAAACAGCGGTCGCAGAAGAATTTTTTTGGCGTGGTGGGTATTCAGTTGTTTAGATACGAGGCGCGATAAATCTTTAATCCACACATAGTGGCACTTTTCGCGTTCTTGAATTAATAGTAAATTTACGTGTCTCTTTTTTGTCTTTGGTGAGGCGATTTGGAACACACTTTAGTTTCTTATCTAATCTATATACATTTACACTTATATTATTTAGTTTTTCAAACTTTTTAATGTCTTCGCGGCTGATTGGAAACGTAATGTCTGTTACATTTAACACGGTGGAGTACTGGGGGTAACTAGACACTCTTGAGGATCATGAGCTAGGAAACAACGCTGAAACCACAGCCCAAGCAAAGCAAGCATCGTCGTTATTCTGCACGTTCACGCAGGTTTCTTGCTTTCGCATTATGGCTGGTGGAAGAGGCAGATATGAAGCCGGCGCGCAACGGATTATAATGGTTGATGTTGACGTTTAAATCAACCACCGCAGCTAACGCCCAGCCACTATCTCGCTCCTACAAAACGATATAATTTTAATTTCTAAAATTGTAGGAAAAAACATTTACTTACTTGAAATTCCTCCAACTCACGCAAAATCTCCGCTGTAACGAAGTTGTCGTACCATTGGACCAGGTTGGTATCCACACTTATAACTCTATTTCTAGTAGCTATGTGCTTCAACTCTTCCCGATCCTGAACGGTAAAGTTTCCCGTAAATATTGTATTTACTTTTAGAAACGGTACCTTCTTCAATTCATTCGTCACACGGCGTACGAACATACTTCTGGCGTCATCGAGGAAAGTTCTCGGATCCACATGCCGTAAGTTGACGATACAACCTGTTCGGATTCTACTGGCGAAGGCCGATTGCACCTCGTGCCAGCGAATCCTTTCGCTCTGGATCCTGCCACCTCCGCGAATTTCCAACGCCTTGAAGAAGGTACGGTAGCCCAACATGACAAATAGCCGCCTGGAGGTTACTCCGCTCCCCCACGTTACCTGCTGCCTTCAGACCACGATTCAAGAGCCTGAGGTTAGCGGAGCACATACTGATGAACGGTGCAACATCATCGCCTCTACGAAGGGACGCTTTTACGCGCTCCATCGCCACGATCATTTGTTTTGCAATTTCAGATGCCATTTTTTATCTAACCTAAAAATTAAATTGTATCACATTCACTTATATTAAAATTATACTATATACGAAATTATATTAAAATTGTAAAATGTAACAAATTATATTACAATTGTAATAAATAAACACTTACCTGATATAAGATGATACTCACAGAATAACAAACTGTAAACTGATAACCTCCATACGATCGTCCCCATTTATATTGATGAAAATGCTGATTCATAAAGTTTGACTATTTACACAGGTGCTTAAATTATTTAAGAATGCTGCCTGAATGTTTACACAGGTGCTTAAGAATGCTTATTTAGCGATTTCAACCCAGCGGATGTGCTGTGAGATTTCAGGTAAGAAGTCTGAACGCTTGCGAATGCATTATTCCCTGATGTTTACACAGGTGCTTAAGAATGCTGATTTGGCGATTTCATCCTAGCGGATGTCTCCTGAGATTTCTAAGACCGCTGATCTTGCGCGACTTACCTAGTTATAAATTTGGCGGGAATGTCTATCTTAACAACAAATGTCTTTCTTGCATTGAATAACATGCATTGTCAGATTTACTTATCAAATACTAGTTCATTACTTATTTTTGCAATTCAGATAATGAACAATCAACAGCACTCTCTTATATTATACGATGTTAAATTATAACTTCATTTATCATTATTACAAAGTGTACATGCTAGTATAAATATACTAGAGGAGGCCGTGTTGTGTCAAGACATATTTGTTTTATTATACATTACACTATTAGCGTAATACTCTATTGTTAGGTAGTACAAATCTAAATATAGCAGCATACTGATACATCAGCATTCTCGCACATTTGCTGATAAGCGCAGTGACGACGCGAAGATACATATGTATACAAATAGATACATATAGCGCGTAAGATGAATGCAGGAATTAAATATAATAAAAGATTACAGTATCTACCGTACATTCATTAAAACTAACAATTATCACAACAGTACATTGTTTCATCTTCTTGACGTTCCATACTTTATTACTATATTGAGGAAACGAGTAATTAATGCAAAGAATTCGCGTTCATTTTTCGATAGCACAGCTAAACTGATATGTATTAACCAACGGCTAATATTCACGCATTCCCAGAAAAATAATATATTTAACGCATACACACATCCACGCACACTGAGATTGACTTATTAAAACGAACAGTCGATCGAGGTCGCGCGCCCTAACTCCGAATCCGTACGAATTACAGCCAAAATGACGTTAATTTCGGATCATACCTGGACCCACCCTAATTTTATTCGGTGCCGGAAGACTATCCGAGCCCCTCGCGCAAACAGATTCGAGTTGCATAAATTCTAAATGTCTGTGAGATTTCGGATTCCCCCTGCTCTGTCGATTACCAGGGCCTTCTCCTCGGGGCGCCGAAAGGAGGCCTTCTCCCCTCTCAGGGGGCCGAAAGGGGCCTCTAGCGCCATCTAGTAACTAAAGGAGGCCACCAGCACCATCTTGCATTCATCAGCAGCGCCATCTGTTATCTAAAGGAGGTCAGCAGCGCCATCTCGCGGACAATGGACACACCTCTAGTGCGTGCATTATACAGCGTGTCCACGGGCGAG
>CM043020.1:33869945-34100893 GCA_023690525.1 Holotrichia oblita
TCCGACATGCGCATCTTGAACGAGAAAAAGGCTATATCAAAAAAATTGCATTTCTCACGCTGATTTCAAATATCAAACGATATCGCATCGCTGACGTTAAACGAGAACAGAAGCGGCGATTATCTCGATAACCTGTAACACCATGTTCTCGAACATACACCATTCGACAGGAACTAGCCCATAATACCTATTCTGAAAATTTCACGGGTCTACATCCATTAGAAATATGCTAAAATAGGAGCCCGTCCATACTCCCAGCTACTGCGATGCGCATAGCCTGTAAATTTTCAGCTTAATAGCTTCAGGGGAAAAACTGTGTATGGGTTGGATTGCTAGTAGGCAGGGGATTTCAAATCTCGACGACATTTTCGCTAGCTACTTAAGAAAGACAAGCTGGCGTCGTTTCCCGCGAAATGTGACCAACTGCGGTCTCGGAAAGTATTCTACCTAAATTCGGGATACAAACAATACCTATTGCCAAAATTTCAAACTTCTAACGTCATTCTAAATAGGTGAAATTGATTTTCTCCGACATGCGCACCTTGAACGAGAAAAAGGCTATATCAAAAAAATTGCATTTCTCGCCCTGATTTCAAATATCAAACGATATCGCATCGCTGACGTTAAACGAGAACAGAGACGGCGATTATCTCGATAACCTGTAACACCATGTTCTCAAAAACATACACCATTCGACAGGAACTAGCCCATAATACCTATTCTGAAAATTTCACGGGTCTACATCCATTAAATATGCCTAAATGGAGCCCGTCCATACTCACAACTACTGCGATGCGCATAGCCTCTTAAATTTTCAGCTTAATAGCTTCAGGGGAAAAAAACTTGTGTATGGGTTGGATTGCTAGTAGGCAGGGGATTTCAAATCTCGACGACATTTTTCGCTAGCTACTTAAAGACAAGCTGGCGTCGTTTCCCGCGAAATGTGACCAACTGCGCTCTCGGAAAGTATTCTACCTAAATTCGGGATACAAACAATACCTATTGCCAAAATTTCAAACTTCTAACGTCATTCTAAATAGGTGAAATTGATTTCTCCGACATGCGCACCTTGAACGAGAAAAAAGGCTATATCAAAAAAATTGCATTTCTCACGCTGATTTCAAATATCAAACGATATCGCATCGCTGACGTTAAACGAGAACAGAGCGGCGATTATCTCGATAACCTGTAACACCATGTTCTCGAAACATACACCATTCGACAGGAACTAGCCCATAATACCTATTCTGAAAATTTCACGGGTCTACATCCATTAGAAATATGCTAAAATGGAGCCCGTCCATACTCGCTTCTGCGATGCGCATAGCCTCTTAAATTTTCAGCTTAATAGCTTCAGGGAAAAAAAACTTGTGTATGGGTTGGATTGCTAGTAGGCAGGGGATTTCAAATCTCGACGACATTTTTCGCTAGCTACTTAAGAAAGACAAGCTGGCGTCGTTTCCCGCGAAATGTGACCAACTGCGCTCTCGGAAAGTATTCTACCTAAATTCGGGATACAAACAATACCTATTGCCAAAATTTCAAACTTCTAACGTCATTCTAAATAGGTGAAATTGATTTTCTCTGACATGCGCACCTTGAACGAGAAAAGGCTACATCAAAAAAAATTGCATTTCTCACGCTGATTTCAAATATCAAGCGATATCGCATCGCTGACGTTAAACAAGAACAGAGACGGCGATTATCTCGATAACCTGTAACACCATGTTCTCGAAACATACACCATTCGACAGGAACTAGCCCATAATACCTATTCTGAAAATTTCACGGGTCTACATCCATTAGAAATATGCCTAAATGGAGCCCGTCCATACTCAACTACTGCGATGCGCATAGCCTCTTAAATTTTCAGCTTAATAGCTTCAGGGGGAAAAAACTTGTGTATGGGTTGGATTGCTAGTAGGCAGGGGATTTCAAATCTCGACATTTTTTCGCTAGCTACTTAAGAAAGACAAGCTGGCGTCGTTTCCCGCGAAAATGTGACCAACTGCGCTCTCGGAAGATATTCTACTAAATTCGGGATACAAACAATACCTATTGCCAAAATGTCAAACTTCGAACGTCATTCTAAATAGGTGAAATTGATTTTCTCCGACATGCGCACCTTGAACGAGAAAAAGGCTATATCAAAAAAATTGCATTTCTCACGCTGATTTCAAATATCAAACGATATCGCATCGCTGACGTTAAAGGAGAACAGAGACGGCGATTATCTCGATAACCTGTAACACCATGTTCTCGGAACATACACCATTCGACAGGAACTAGCCCATAATACCTATTCTGAAATTTCACGGGTCTACATCCATTAGAAATATGCTAAAAATGGAGCCCGTCCATACTCACAACTACTGCGATGCGCATAGCCTCTTAAATTTTCAGCTTAATAGCTTCAGGGAAAAAAACTTGTGTATGGGTTGGATTGCTAGTAGGCAGGGGATTTCAAATCTCGACGACATTTTTCGCTAGCTACTTAAGAAAGACAAGCTGGCGTCGTTTCCCGCGAAAATGTGACCAACTACGCTCTCGAAAAGTATCTTACCTAAGCTCGGGATACAAACAATACCTATTGCCAAAATGTCAAAGTTCTAACGTCATTCTAAATAGGTGAAATTGATTTTCTCCGACATGCGCACCTTGAACGAGAAAAAGGCTATATCAAAAAAATTGCATTTCTCACGCTGATTTCAAATATCAAACGATATCGCATCGCTGACGTTAAAGAAGAACAGAGACGGCGATTATCTCGGTAGCCTGTAACACCATGTTCTCGAAACATACACCATTCGACAGGAATTAGCCCATAATACCTATCCTGAAAATTTCACGGGTCTACATCCATTAGAAATATGCTAAAATGAAGCCCGTCCATACTCACAGCCACTGCGATGCGCATAGCCTCTTAAATTTTCAGCAATAGCTTCGGGGAAAAAAAACTTGTATATGGGTTGGATAGCTAATAGGCCGGGGGATTTCAAATCTCGACGACATTTTTCGCTAGCTACTTAAGAAAGACAAGCTGGCGTCGTTTCCGGCGACATGTGACCAACTGCGCTCTCGGAAAGTATTCTACCTAAATTCGGGATACAAACAATACCTATTGCCAAAATGTCAAAGTTCTAACGTCATTCTAAATAGGTGAAATTGATTTTCTCCGACATGCGCATCTTGAACGAGAAAAAGGCTATATCAAAAAAATTGCATTTCTCACGCTGATTTCAAATATCAAACGATATCGCATCGCTGACGTTAAACGAAGAACAGAGACGGCGATTATCTCGATAACCTGTAACACCATGTTCTCGAAAGATACACCATTCGACAGGAACTAGCCCATAATACCTATTCTGAAAATTTCAAAGGTCTACATCCATTAGAAATATGCCTAAAATGAAGCCGTCCATACTCACAGCTACTGCGATGCGCATAGCCTCTTAAATTTTCAGCTTAATAGCATCAGGGAAAAAAACTTGTGTATGGGTTGGATTGCTAGTAGGCAGGGGATTTCAAATCTCGACGACATTTTTCTCTAGCTACTTAAGAAAGACAAGCTGGCGTCGTTTCCGGCGACATGTGACCAACTGCGCTCTCGGAAAGTATTCTACCTAAATTCGGGATACAAACAATACCTATTGCCAAAATGTCAAACTTCTAACGTCATTCTAAATAGGTGAAATTGATTTTCTCCGACATGCGCACCTTGAACGAGAAAAAGGCTATATCAAAAAAATTGCATTTCTCACGCTGATTTCAAATATCAAACGATATCGCATCGCTGACGTTAAACGAGAACAGAGACGGCGATTATCTCGATAACCTGTAACACCATGTTCTCGAAACATACACCATTCGACAGGAACTAGCCCATAATACCTATTCTGAAAATTTCACGGGTCTACATCCATTAGAAATATGCTAAAATGGAGCCCGTCCATACTCACAGCTACTGCGATGCGCATAGCCTCTTAAATTTTCAGCTTAATAGCTTCAGGGAAAAAAACTTGTGTATGGGTTGGATTGCTAGTAGGCAGGGGATTTCAAATCTCGACGACATTTTTCGCTAGCTACTTAAGAAAGACAAGCTGGCGTCGTTTACGGCGAAATGTGACCAACTGCGCTCTCGGAAAGTATTCTATCTAAATTCGGGATACAAACAATACCTATTGCCAAAATTTCAAACTTCTAACGTCATTCTAAATAGGCGAAATTGATTTTCTCCGACATGCGCACCTTGAACGAGAAAAAGGCTATATCAAAAAAATTGCATTTCTCACGCTGATTTCAAATATCAAACGATATCGCATCGCTGACGTTAAACGAGAACAAAGACGGCGATTATCTCGATAACCTGTAACACCATGTTCTCGAAACATACACCATTCGACAGGAACTAGCCCATAATACCTATTCTGAAAATTTCAAGGTCTACATCCATTAGAAATATGCTAAAATGGAGCCCGTCCATACTCACAGCTACTGCGATGCGCATAGCCTCTTAAATTTTCAGCTTAATAGCTTCAGGGGAAAAAAACTTGTGTATGGGTTGGATTGCTAGTAGGCAGGGGATTTCAAATCTCGACGACATTTTTCGCTAGCTACTTAAGAAAGACAAGCTGGCGTCGTTTCCCGCGAAATGTGACCAACTGCGCTCTCGGAAAGTATTCTACCTAAATTCAGGATACAAACAATACCTATTGCCAAAATTTCAAACTTCTAACGTCATTCTAAATAGGTGAAATTGATTTTCTCCGACATGCGCACCTTGAACGAGAAAAAGGCTATATCAAAAAAATTGCATTTCTCACGCTGATTTCAAATATCAAACGATATCGCATCGCTGACGTTAAACGAGAACAGAGACGGCGATTATCTCTATAACCTGTAACACCATATTCTCGAAACATACACCATTCGATAGGAACTAGCCCATAATACCTATTCTGAAAATTTCACGGGTCTACATCCATTAGAAATATGCTAAAATGGAGCCCGTCCATACTCACAGCTACTGCGATGCGCATAGCCTCTTAAATTTTCAGCTTAATAGCTTCAGGGGAAAAAACTTGTGTATGGGTTGGATTGCTAGTAGGCAGGGGATTTCAAATCTCGACGACATTTTTCGCTAGCTACTTAAGAAAGACAAGCTGGCGTCGTTTGCCGCGAAATGTGACCAACTGCGCTCTCGGAAAGTATTCTATCTAAATTCGGGATACAAACAATACCTATTGCCAAAATTTCAAACTTCTAACGTCATTCTAAATAGGTGAAATTGATTTTCTCCGACATGCGCACCTTGAACGAGAAAAAGGCTAGATCAAAAAAATTGCATTTCTCACGCTGATTTCAAATATCAAACGATATCGCATCGCTGACGTTAAACGAGAACAGAGACGGCGATTATCTCGATAACCTGTAACACCATGTTCTCGAAACATACACCATTCGACAGGAACTAGCCCATAATACCTATTCTGAAAATTTCACGGGTCTACATCCATTAGAAATATGCTAAAATGGAGCCCGTCCATACTCACAGCTACTGCGATGCGCATAGCCTCTTAAATTTTCAGCTTAATAGCTTCAGGGAAAAAAACTTGTGTATGGGTTGGATTGCTAGTAGGCAGGGGATTTCAAATCTCGACGACATTTTTCGCTAGCTACTTAAGAAAGACAAGCTGGCGTCGTTTCCCGCGAAATGTGACCAACTGCGCTCTCGGAAAGTATTCTACCTAAATTCGGGATACAAACAATACCTATTGCCAAAATTTCAAACTTCTAACGTCATTCTAAATAGGTGAAATTGATTTTCTCCCACATGCGCACCTTGAACGAGAAAAAGGCTATATCAAAAAAATTGCATTTCTCACGCTGATTTCAAATATCAAACGATATCGCATCGCTGACGTTAAACGAGAACAGAGACGGCGATTATCTCGATAACCTGTAACACCATGTTCTCGAAACATACACCATTCGACAGGAACTAGCCCATAATACCTATTCTGAAAATTTCACGGGTCTACATCCATTAGAAATATGCTAAAATGGAGCCCGTCCATACTCACAGCTACTGCGATGCGCATAGCCTCTTAAATTTTCAGCTTAATAGCTTCAGGGAAAAAAACTTGTGTATGGGTTGGATTGCTAATAGGCAGGGGATTTCAAATCTCGACGACATTTTTCGCTAGCTACTTAAGAAAGACAAGCTGGCGTCGTTTCCCGCGAAATGTGACCAACTGCGCTCTCGGAAAGTATTCTACCTAAATTCGGGATACAAACAATACCTATTGCCAAAATGTCAAACTTCTAACGTCATTCTAAATAGGTGAAATTGATTTTCTCCGACATGCGCACCTTGAACGAGAAAAAGGCTATATCAAAAAAATTGCATTTCTCACGCTGATTTCAAATATCAAACGATATCGCATCGCTGACGTTAAACGAGAACAGAGACGGCGATTATCTCGATAACCTGTAACACCATGTTCTCGAAACATACACCATTCGACAGGAACTAGCCCATAATACCTATTCTGAAAATTTCACGGGTCTACATCCATTAGAAATATGCTAAAATGGAGCCCGTCCATACTCACAGCTACTGCGATGCGCATAGCCTCTTAAATTTTCAGCTTAATAGCTTCAGGGAAAAAAACTTGTGTATGGGTTGGATTGCTAGTAGGCAGGGGATTTCAAATCTCGACGACATTTTTCGCTAGCTACTTAAGAAAGACAAGCTGGCGTCGTTTGCCGCGAAATGTGACCAACTGCGCTCTCGGAAAGTATTCTACCTAAATTCGGGATACAAACAATACCTATTGCCAAAATTTCAAACTTCTAACGTCATTCTAAATAGGCGAAATTGATTTTCTCCGACATGCGCACCTTGAACGAGAAAAAGGCTATATCAAAAAAATTGCATTTCTCACGCTGATTTCAAATATCAAACGATATCGCATCGCTGACGTTAAACGAGAACAGAGACGGCGATTATCTCGATAACCTGTAACACCATGTTCTCGAAACATACACCATTCGACAGGAACTAGCCCATAATACCTATTCTGAAAATTTCACGGGTCTACATCCATTAGAAATATGCTAAAATGGAGCCCGTCCATACTCACAGCTACTGCGATGCGCATAGCCTCTTAAATTTCCAGCTTAATAGCTTCAGGGGAAAAAAACTTGTATATGGGTTGGATTGCTAGTAGGCAGAGGATTTCAAATCTCGACGACATTTTTCGCTAGCTACTTAAGAAAGACAAGCCGGAGTCGTTTCCCGCGAAATGTGACCAACTGCGCTCTCGGAAAGTATTCTACCTAAATTCGGGATACAAACAATACCTATTGCCAAAATTTCAAACTTCTAGCGTCATTCTAAATAGGTGAAATTGATTTTCTCCGACATGCGCACCTTGAACGAGAAAAAGGCTGGATCAAAAAAATTGCACTTCTCACGCTGATTTCAAATATCAAACGATATCGCATCGCTGACGTTAAACGAAAACAGAGACGGCGATTATCTCGATAAACTGTAACACCATGTTCTCGAAAGATACACCATTCGACAGGAACTAGCCCATAATACCTATTCTGAAAATTTCACGGGTCTACATCCATTAGAAATATGCTAAAATGAAGCCCGTCCATACTCACAGCTACTGCGATGCGCATAGCCTCTTAAATTTTCAGCTTAATAGCTTCAGGGGGAAAAAAACTTGTGTATGGGTTGGATTGCTAGTAGGCAGGGGATTTCAAATCTCGACGACATTTTTCGCTAGCTACTTAAGAAAGACAAGCTGGCGTCGTTTACCGCGAAATGTGACCAACTGCGCTCTCGGAAAGTATTCTACCTAAATTCGGGATACAAACAATACCTATTGCCAAAATTTCAAACTTCTAACGTCATTCTAAATAGGTGAAATTGATTTTCTCCGACATGCGCACCTTGAACGAGAAAATGGCTAGATCAAAAAAATTGCATTTCTCACGCTGATTTCAAATATCAAACGATATCGCATCGCTGACGTTAAACGAGAACAGAGACGGCGATTATCTCGATAACCTGTAACACCATGTTCTCGAAACATACACCATTCGACAGGAACTAGCCCATAATACCTATTCTGAAAATTTCACGGGTCTAGATCCATTAGAAATATGCTAAAATGAAGCCCGTCCATACTCACAGCTACTGGGATGCGCATAGCCTCTTAAATTTTCAGCTTAATAGCTTCAGGGGAAAAAAACTTGTATAGGGGTTAGATTGCTAGTAGGCAGGGGATTTCAAATCTCGACGACATTTTTCGCTAGCTACTTAAGAAAGACAAGCTGGCGTCTTTCCCGGGAAATGTGACCAACTGCGCTCTCGGAAAGTATTCTACCTAAATTCGGGATACAAACAATACCTATTGCCAAAATTTCAAACTTCTAACGTCATTCTAAATAGGTGAAATTGATTTTCTCCGACATGCGCACCTTGAACGAGAAAAAGGCTAAATCAAAAAAATTGCATTTCTCACGCTGATTTCAAATATCAAACGATATCGCATCGCTGACGTTAAACGAGAACAAAGACGGCGATTATCTCGATAACCTGTAACACCATGTTCTCGAAAGGTACACCATTCGACAGGAACTAGCCCATAATACCTATTCTGAAAATTTCACGGGTCTACATCCATTAGAAATATGCTAAAATGGAGCCCGTCCATACTCACAGCTACTGCGATGCGCATAGCCTCTTAAATTTCCAGCTTAATAGCTTCAGGCGAAAAAAACTTGTATATGGGTTGGATTGCTAGTAGGCAGAGGATTTCAAATCTCGACGACATTTTTCGCTAGCTACTTAAGAAAGACAAGCCGGAGTCGTTTCCGCGAAATGTGACCAACTGCGCTCTCGGAAAGTATTCTACCTAAATTCGGGATACAAACAATACCTATTGCCAAAATTTCAAACTTCTAGCGTCATTCTAAATAGGTGAAATTGATTTTCTCCGACATGCGCACCTTGAACGAGAAAAAGGCTGTATCAAAAAAATTGCATTTCTCACGCTGATTTCAAATATCAAACGATATCGCATCGCTGACGTTAAAGGAGAACAGAGACGGCGATTATCTCGATAACCTGTAACACCATGTTCTCGAAACATACACCATTCGACAGGAACTAGCCCATAATACCTATTCTGAAAATTTCACGGGTCTACATCCATTAGAAATATGCTAAAATGGAGCCCGTCCATACTCACAGCTACTGCGATGCGCATAGCCTCTTAAATTTTCAGCTTAATAGCTTCAGGGGAAAAAAACTTGTGTATGGGTTGGATTGCTAGTAGGCAGGGGATTTCAAATCTCGACGACATTTTTAGCTAGCTACTTAAGAAAGACAAGCTGGCGTCGTTTCCGGCGAAATGTGACCAACTGCGCTCTCGGAAAGTATTCTACCTAAATTCGGGATACAAACAATACCTATTGCCAAAATTTCAAACTTCTAACGTCATTCTAAGTAGGTGACATTGATTTTCTCCGACATGCGCACCTTGAACGAAAAAAACGTTGTATCAAAAAAATTCCATTTCTCACGCTGATTTCAAATATCAAACAATATCGCATCGCTGACGTTAAACGAGAACAAAGACGGCGATTATCTCGAAAACCTGTGACACCATGTTCTCGAAAGATACACCATTCGACGGGAACTAGCCCATAATACCTATTCTGAAAATTTCACGGGTCTACATCCATTAGAAATATGCTAAAATGAAGCCCGTCCATACTCACAGCTACTGCGATGCGCATAGCCTCTTAAATTTTCAGCTTAATAGCTTCAGGGGAAAAAAACTTGTATATTTATTTATTTATTTATTTATTTACAAATTTGGGACAAAAACAGGAAAGATATTCCCAAAAACATTATCCCCCATTCTGTACTAATCTATATATGTATGTATACAATATGTTCGAGATTTCAATTATACATACGTGTATTTAACACGAAATACACAGCAAGCAAAATTTGACTAGAGTTACGGTGGAAGCACATGTTTAGTTCTAGCTGTAAATAACCTTAGCGACACGTTGAACAGATCTATGTCAGAAAAGTAAGCATCATACGTTTGTAACATTCGTTGTACCGGAGCATTATTGTAAGCATTGGTGTTGCAACAGTCAACGTTAAAAAGAGGCGGGTTACGTAGTGGGCGCGATAGTACATTGAAAGAAATCATTGCTACAAGTTCCGAACAGGATATAGAGTTGTTGATCACTTTATACAAAATAGTAGCGTCACTGATTTTCCTAGTGTTCTGCAGAGTATTAAGGTTAAATTCACGACATGCGATATTATAGTTGTCGAATGTAGTGTAGTCGGTACCCCGTTAGAAGCAGAGGTACTTTACTAATCTGTTTTGAACATTTTCAATACGGTTAATGTAGCTCTGATACTGAGGGTTCCATACAATAGAGCAAAAGTTTAAAATACTATATACATAAGCAAAATACAAGCGCAATATGGGTGCTATTCGTGAAAAACTCTTGGTTATACGTACAATAAATCCAAGCATCCTATTGGCCTTTCGAACCATATTTTCAATATGTTCATCGTACATCAATTTGTTATCGAGTATTATACCCAGGTCGGTCACAGTCTGTGAAGTCCAAATGACATTATCGCCAAACTTATAGTCATACGATACGGGAGAAATATTTCTTGTAAATGTTATACATTGGCACTTAGTGAAATTCAGTTTTAAAGCATTCAGTGTACAATAGTCGTAAAATTGGTTTAAATCTTGCTGAAACTGCTGACAGTCTTTTTCCGATCTGATTTCATGATAGAATTTAAAATCATTTGCATAAACAAGAAATTCTGAGAATTGAATGAAATCTGCTATGTCGCTCGTATATATGTATGTTAAAAAGAAGTGGTCCCAAGTGCGATTCCTGGGGAACACCAGACTTTATGCCGATGAATCTAGAAGTATACCCATTTATCGTCACGGCCTGTGACCTATTAGATATGTATGATGTTAACCAACGCATGAGGTCACCGTGTATACCGACCCCAGACAACTTAGAAAGTAGAATCGTATGACTAACTTTATCAAATGCTTTACTGAGGTCGGTATACACTGCGTCCACCTGGATCCGATTATCCATAGCCCGATGAATATATTCCGTATAAACAGTCAGATTAGTTACTACCGACCTACCCGCGTAAAAACCGTGTTGTTGTGGTGGTATTCTGTGTTTTACAAAATTGAAGATTACGTTGTACAACAACGATTCCATTATCTTCCCGAATGCTGATAATTGTGATATTGGCCTGTAGTTCTCGGCAAGGCCCGCGTTACCTGACTTGTATATAGGAATTATATGAGCTTTTTCCCATTCCGAAGGAAAAATACCTTCAGTCAACGATTTATTAAAAATAATGTAGAGTGGCTCAATGAGACTGTATGCACAGTTAAGTATAAATGACGGTAGTATAGCGTCAGGACCCGGTCCTTACTTTTGTTTAGTTTTAGTAGTACTGTAAGTATGTCGTCCCTTGAGAAAAAGACCGACGAGAGCGACCCGTCATTAATACCTTCACCAGCTGCCCGAACATGAGGACGGTGCACAGTGTTATCAAAGTTTGACGAAAAGAATTCTGAAAATAATTCACACACAGAGTGCTCATCGCCGGCCACGTGGTCATCATACGCTATTTTGTTGGGTATTCTCTGTATGGTTTTTTTGTTCCTTGCATAACTCCAGAGGCGTTTAGGATCCTCGGTGATTTCGTCCTCCACAGAGTTATTATAATTTTTCAAGACATCCTGAATTAAATGTTTACTTCTAATTCTTAATAAACTAAAAGTTAAGTAATCAATTTTGCTTTTATATCTTTTCCATCTCGAATGATATTTTCTTTTTTCTTTTATAACTTTAATTGTGGAGGGCGAAAACCAAAGCGGATAATGTGGAGATCTTTTTTTATACAAAGGGACATAGTTGTCGACTAATGAGTAAACTATCTCATAGAAAACAGTGATGGAACCATCTGTAGACAAATTGTTGAGCTTATTGCTCCAATTAATTTCATTTAGCTTTGCATTTAAGGTTGTGTAATCAGCTCTGCGGTAATTATAGGCTTTTTAAAGTTAAATTGTAGTTGCTTTAAGACATTGCAATTTATGTTAATTTCAATTGGAGGATGACTTACGTCTTCGGGTACTAAACTGAATGTGCTTCCAACAACGCTAACTCGATGAGATCCATTACACAATACCAAATCCAGGACATTATTATAAATATTTTTATTACTATTATACTGTAGCAGACCGCAGAATGACATCGCGTCGACCATCGCTGCGGATAGCCCACTGAATTTACCAGTAGGTAAAAAATAATCGTCATTTGAATTGGTTCATTTTATTTGTGGCAAATTAAAATCACCGCAAACGAGCACAAGGTCATCCCGGTTGCCACCAACTATTTTTTCGAGTTGACTCAAGAAACAAGACATAGCAAAATCGTCACCCGGTGGGATGTAGACAACATATACATGTAGCGGTCGGTCGATCACACTCACTGTTACCCACAAGTCCTCCGCTTGGCTCTGCCAGTCCAGACGCACACTAGCCGGCAAAGTGTTATCTAACGCCATCAAGACACCTCCTCCGTCTGCTTTTTTTGAAGCTGCTGTACAACGATCCCTCCTGAATACGGAGTATTTGTTATTTGAAATTTCAGAAGTTTGTATGTTTGGGTTAAGCCATGTCTCGGTGAGACACACAATGTCGAAGTCACTATTGAGTAGATTACAAGTTAAAGTATGTGTCTTCGTACGTAGTCCCCTAGCATTTTGATAAAAGATCGAAATGTGCTGAGCCGACGTATCCATTGGTAATCGCTAAGTTTTGTATTGTGTTACTTGTTGCATCTGTAGATTAAACTATCTTAGCCAGATCACTAGCCTCTCGAATGTTCAAGGCACGCGAGCGATCATCCTTGCGGAAAAAGATGTTGCCATTTTTACCCAAATAAACTTATAGTTCTTAGAGCGAGTAGCCAGTCTTGCTTTATACAATAGAGACTTCTTGGTTAGAGTAAGATGTTCATTAATAAATAATTGATTGGCAACTTGTGGTACTGTAAGTTCGGGCGACTTTAGGTTACTCTTTGACCTAGTCATCTTCGCAGCCGCCAACAGTTCGTCCCTCTTACGGCGAGATACCAAGGACACAATGATGTTGCGCGGGCGAGAAGAGTTCGAGTTCAATTGCGCTACTCTATGAGCGGCGTTAATATCGGATTGGCTGATGTCACACTGAATCGCATCCCCAATCTTGTGTAGGATGTCGAATATATTTTCGTTGTCTTTTGGGGTACACCTTGTATCTCTAGATTGTTTAATTTACTGTGCTGTTCTAGGTCCTGAATCTGATTTCGCAACTCGCCAGTTTCCTGTTTCAGGTCAGCATTTTCTTTTTCGATTTTACCCATGGTTTGACACTTCTTGGATAATTCAGACAATGCTCTCTCAAACTCGCTAACCTTATCACTGCAGAAATTCACTGAGTCCATCAAGGCGCTGTATTTGGTGTTGATTGACTTAATGTCACCTTGTATATTCTGTAGGACTCTGTATATAGCTGTCAGATTAGGTGGGTTGGATTGCTAGTAGGCCGGGGATTTCAAATCTCGACGACATTTTTCGCTAGCTACTTAAGAAAGACAAGCTGGCGTCGTTTCCGGCGAAATGTGACCAATTGCGCTCTCGGAAAGTATTCTACCTAAATTCGGGATACAAACAATACCTATTGCCAAAATTTCAAACTTTTAACGTCATTCGAAATAGGTAAAATTGATTTTCTCCAACATGCGCACCTTGAACGAGAAAAAGGCTGTATCAAAAAAATTGAATTTCTCACGCTGATTTCAAATATCAAACGATATGGCATCGCTGACGTTAAATGAGAACAAAGACGGCGAGTATCTAGAAAACCTGTAACACCATGTTCTCGAAAGCTACACCATTCGACGGGAACTAGCCCATAATACCTATTCTGAAAATTTCACGGGTCTACATCCATTAGAAATATGCTAAAATGAAGCCCGTCCATACTCACAGCTACTGCGATGCGCATAGCCTCTTAAATTTTCAGCTTAATAGCTTCAGGGGAAAAAAACTTGTGTAAGGGTTGGATTGCTAGTAGGCAGGGGATTTCAAATCTCGACGACATTTTTCGCTAGCTACTTAAGAAAGACAAGCTGGCGTCGTTTCCCGCGAAATGTGACCAACTGCGCTCTCGGAAAGTATTCTACCTAAATTCGGGATACAAACTTGTATAATAATAATAATAATAATAATAATAAATGTCTTTATTGTTCATACTACAAGTTATTAGAGTCCTAACTAGTAATTAAACGACAATTTTACTTATAATACTAACAAGAAATAATAAAAAGGAAGGTGTACATAATATCAACCGATACTAAAAAAGCAGTATGCACAATCACAGGGCGAGGCCCAGTTACATGATTCACACGTGAACTGTTCTTACCTAACCCTGTATGCATTCGAACAAAATGATGAATGAGTTTAGTGCCTACGGATAACTTAAGCTAAGTCTGTGTGCGTTCTCACAAAAGAAAACAAAAAATAAACTGCAATACTAACTGAGAGTATATAAAAACAAAACAAAAGAACGCATAGATATCATTATTCTGCAAAATAGGGGCGTCCAAAAATCATAAAGTATAAAAAAAAAATGATAATAGCAAAGGGCAATATTGTGACAGTAAAGCATGCGTATCTATCACATTTCCCTCCCCTTGCTTTCCCTTCTTCTCTACTACAAGGTACTTTGTTTAGAGAACAGCATCGAATGGAATTTATACTTGAACTGCGCAACAGTGGCACATTGTTTGAGCGCTGATGGTAAGTTATTATACTTATTGTAGATACAAAATGTAAACGATCTTTCAAACAGTGAGAGCCAGTGAGCAGGCGGGGAAATCAAACCTCGAAATCGAGTGGTTATGTTATGAACGTCGGTTCTGAATCGTAGTTTCTGATGTAAATAAGGAGGACATTTAGTCAATAAAATTTTATGATATAGTGTGAGTGTTTGTAGTTCTCTACGGTTTATCATATTTAGCCAACCAACATCAGACAACCTATGCGAAACATGTTGGTACTTTCTAACACCATAAGTAAATCTTAAACACGAGTTTTGTACCTTTTGGATTCGTGCAGTGGTGACATAGTCGAGACACGAGTGATATATTTCCGAGCAATAACTAAAATTGGACAATACATAAGTATCACATAGTGTCTTTTTAATATTGATGTTCAAAACTGAACGGAAAGGATACATTTTTTAAGGTTTGCGTAAGACGTCCGAATGTATTGGTTAACCTGGTCCCTAAATCGAAACGTGTTATCTAAAAGTAAACCCAGACTCCTGGCTTTATTTACTACCGGTACGTGGGAGTTATTAATTGTAATGTCGATTATATTACTAAGAGTTCTGCATGTCTCCTTACCACCGAATACCAACACCTGAGACTTATCAGGGTTTAAATGCAAGGAATAAGTAAATGATGTTCGATAAAGAGAGTTCAAATCAGCGTTAATTTTAGAAATACTTTCTTCCCATTCACTCATCTTAAATGAACAGTATATTTGAATGTCGTCCGCGTATAAGTGAGCTTTCGTATACTTTAGGTTATTAACAAAAGAGGAAGTGTACAACGAGAAGAGGATCGGACTTAAAATGGAACCTTGTGGGACGCCACTTACAACTTGTGATGGCAAGGAGTTTTTGCAGTCAATACTGACGTACTGTGTTCTTCGCGTTAGAAAGTCAGCAATTAAGCTCACAGCATCACGATCGAAACCCATACCAGACAAAACGGTCAACAAGGTAGAGTGGTTCACAGTATCAAACGCTTTCGAAAAGTCCAACAGCACTACCACAGTCATCAGACCCTGATCCGTTGCGGATAAAATGTCATCAGTCACGTGGAGCAAAGCTGTCGTACAGCTGTAACCTGATCTGAAACCCGATTGGACAAGAGGAAATAAATTGTGTTTATTTATATGTGCTTTAATTTGTGTATGCAATACCCGTTCAAGAATTTTAGAGAGACACGGTAGCAAGCTAATCGGCCTTAGATCTTTGAGTTGTTCAACCTTTCTAGTTTTTGGGAGTGGAATGAAAGCAGCGTTCTTCCAACACTGAGGAAATGCACTGTCTAATATGCAAGAATTGATAATATGCGTAATATATGGGACGATGAATGGCGAACATAGTCGCAACATGGTTATGTTAATGTGGTCGCTACCGAAAGCAGTTAATTTCATATTATTTATTATCTCCGCGATTGTTTCAATCCTCACCAGAGTGAAGCTGAGCTTTTCGGGTACGCTATAATAGGACGGCAAAACAGCACCTTTCGGTGAAGGTCCAGAATTTATGTTGGGGACACTATTTATATGGGTTGGATTGCTAGTAGGCCGGGGATTTCAAATCTCGACGACATTTTTCGCTAGCTACTTAAGAAAGACAAGCTGGTGTCGTTTCCGGCGACATGTGACCAACTACGCCTTCGGAAGGTATCCTACCTAAATTAGGGATACAAACAATACCTATTGCCAAAATTTCAAACTTCTAACGTCATTCTAAATAGGTGAAATTGATTTTCTCCGACATGCGCACCTTGAACGAGAAAAAGGCAGTATCAAAAAATTGCATTTCTCACGCTGATTTCAAATATCAAACGATATCGCATCGCTGACGTTAAAGGAGAACAAAGACGGCGATTATCTCGAAAACCTCTGACACCATGTTCTCGAAAGATACACCATTCGACAGGAACTATCCCATAAAACATATTCTGAAAAATGCACGGGTCTACATCCATTAAAAATATGCTAAAATGAAGCCCGTCCATACTCACAGATACTGCGATGCGCATAGCCTCTTAAATTTTCAGCTTAATAGCTTCAGGGAAAAAAACTTGTATATGGGTTGGATTGCTAGTAGGCAGGGGATTTCAAATCTCGACGACATTTTTAGCTAGCTACTTAAGAAAGACAAGCTGGCGTCGTTTCCGGCGAAATGTGACCAACTGCGCTCTCGGAAAGTATTCTACCTAAATTCGGGATACAAACAATACCTATTGCCAAAATTTCAAACTTCTAACGTCATTCTAAGTAGGTGACATTGATTTTCTCCGACATGCGCACCTTGAACGAAAAAAAACGTTGTATCAAAAAAATTCCATTTCTCACGCTGATTTCAAATATCAAACAATATCGCATCGCTGACGTTAAACGAGAACAAAGACGGCGATTATCTCGAAAACCTGTGACACCATGTTCTCGAAAGATACACCATTCGACGGGAACTAGCCCATAATACCTATTCTGAAAATTTCACGGGTCTACATCCATTAGAAATATGCTAAAATGAAGCCCGTCCATACTCACAGCTACTGCGATGCGCATAGCCTCTTAAATTTTCAGCTTAATAGCTTCAGGGGAAAAAACTTGTATATTTATTTATTTATTTATTTATTTACAAATTTGGGACAAAAACAGGAAAGATATTCCCAAAAACATTATCCCCCATTCTGTACTAATCTATATATGTATGTATACAATATGTTCGAGATTTCAATTATACATACGTGTATTTAACACGAAATACACAGCAAGCAAAATTTGACTAGAGTTACGGTGGAAGCACATGTTTAGTTCTAGCTGTAAATAACCTTAGCGACACGTTGAACAGATCTATGTCAGAAAAGTAAGCATCATACGTTTGTAACATTCGTTGTACCGGAGCATTATTGTAAGCATTGGTGTTGCAACAGTCAACGTTAAAAAGAGGCGGGTTACGTAGTGGGCGCGATAGTACATTGAAAGAAATCATTGCTACAAGTTCCGAACAGGATATAGAGTTGTTGATCACTTTATACAAAATAGTAGCGTCACTGATTTTCCTAGTGTTCTGCAGAGTATTAAGGTTAAATTCACGACATGCGATATTATAGTTGTCGAATGTAGTGTAGTCGGTACCCCGTTAGAAGCAGAGGTACTTTACTAATCTGTTTTGAACATTTTCAATACGGTTAATGTAGCTCTGATACTGAGGGTTCCATACAATAGAGCAAAAGTTTAAAATACTATATACATAAGCAAAATACAAGCGCAATATGGGTTCTATTCGTGAAAAACTCTTGGTTATACGTACAATAAATCCAAGCATCCTATTGGCCTTTCGAACCATATTTTCAATATGTTCATCGTACATCAATTTGTTATCGAGTATTATACCCAGGTCGGTCACAGTCTGTGAAGTCCAAATGACATTATCGCCAAACTTATAGTCATACGATACGGGAGAAATATTTCTTGTAAATGTTATACATTGGCACTTAGTGAAATTCAGTTTTAAAGCATTCAGTGTACAATAGTCGTAAAATTGGTTTAAATCTTGCTGAAACTGCTGACAGTCTTTTTCCGATCTGATTTCATGATAGAATTTAAAATCATTTGCATAAACAAGAAATTCTGAGAATTGAATGAAATCTGCTATGTCGCTCGTATATATGTATGTTAAAAAGAAGTGGTCCCAAGTGCGATTCCTGGGGAACACCAGACTTTATGCCGATGAATCTAGAAGTATACCCATTTATCGTCACGGCCTGTGACCTATTAGATATGTATGATGTTAACCAACGCATGAGGTCACCGTGTATACCGACCCCAGACAACTTAGAAAGTAGAATCGTATGACTAACTTTATCAAATGCTTTACTGAGGTCGGTATACACTGCGTCCACCTGGATCCGATTATCCATAGCCCGATGAATATATTCCGTATAAACAGTCAGATTAGTTACTACCGACCTACCCGCGTAAAAACCGTGTTGTTGTGGTGGTATTCTGTGTTTTACAAAATTGAAGATTACGTTGTACAACAACGATTCCATTATCTTCCCGAATGCTGATAATTGTGATATTGGCCTGTAGTTCTCGGCAAGGCCCGCGTTACCTGACTTGTATATAGGAATTATATGAGCTTTTTCCCATTCCGAAGGAAAAATACCTTCAGTCAACGATTTATTAAAAATAATGTAGAGTGGCTCAATGAGACTGTATGCACAGTTAAGTATAAATGACGGTAGTATAGCGTCAGGACCCGGTCCCTTACTTTTGTTTAGTTTTAGTAGTACTGTAAGTATGTCGTCCCTTGAGAAAAAGACCGACGAGAGCGACCCGTCATTAATACCTTCACCAGCTGCCCGAACATGAGGACGGTGCACAGTGTTATCAAAGTTTGACGAAAAGAATTCTGAAAATAATTCACACACAGAGTGCTCATCGCCGGCCACGTGGTCATCATACGCTATTTTGTTGGGTATTCTCTGTATGGTTTTTTTGTTCCTTGCATAACTCCAGAGGCGTTTAGGATCCTCGGTGATTTCGTCCTCCACAGAGTTATTATAATTTTTCAAGACATCCTGAATTAAATGTTTACTTCTAATTCTTAATAAACTAAAAGTTAAGTAATCAATTTTGCTTTTATATCTTTTCCATCTCGAATGATATTTTCTTTTTTCTTTTATAACTTTAATTGTGGAGGGCGAAAACCAAAGCGGATAATGTGGAGATCTTTTTTTATACAAAGGGACATAGTTGTCGACTAATGAGTAAACTATCTCATAGAAAACAGTGATGGAACCATCTGTAGACAAATTGTTGAGCTTATTGCTCCAATTAATTTCATTTAGCTTTGCATTTAAGGTTGTGTAATCAGCTCTGCGGTAATTATAGGCTTTTTTAAAGTTAAATTGTAGTTGCTTTAAGACATTGCAATTTATGTTAATTTCAATTGGAGGATGACTTACGTCTTCGGGTACTAAACTGAATGTGCTTCCAACAACGCTAACTCGATGAGATCCATTACACAATACCAAATCCAGGACATTATTATAAATATTTTTATTACTATTATACTGTAGCAGACCGCAGAATGACATCGCGTCGACCATCGCTGCGGATAGCCCACTGAATTTACCAGTAGGTAAAAAATAATCGTCATTTGAATTGGTTCATTTTATTTGTGGCAAATTAAAATCACCGCAAACGAGCACAAGGTCATCCCGGTTGCCACCAACTATTTTTTCGAGTTGACTCAAGAAACAAGACATAGCAAAATCGTCACCCGGTGGGATGTAGACAACATATACATGTAGCGGTCGGTCGATCACACTCACTGTTACCCACAAGTCCTCCGCTTGGCTCTGCCAGTCCAGACGCACACTAGCCGGCAAAGTGTTATCTAACGCCATCAAGACACCTCCTCCGTCTGCTTTTTTTGAAGCTGATGTACAACGATCCCTCCTGAATACGGAGTATTTGTTATTTGAAATTTCAGAAGTTTGTATGTTTGGGTTAAGCCATGTCTCGGTGAGACACACAATGTCGAAGTCACTATTGAGTAGATTACAAGTTAAAGTATGTGTCTTCGTACGTAGTCCCCTAGCATTTTGATAAAAGATCGAAATGTGCTGAGCCGACGTATCCATTGGTAATCGCTAAGTTTTGTATTGTGTTACTTGTTGCATCTGTAGATTAAACTATCTTAGCCAGATCACTAGCCTCTCGAATGTTCAAGGCACGCGAGCGATCATCCTTGCGGAAAAAGATGTTGCCATTTTTTACCCAAATAAACTTATAGTTCTTAGAGCGAGTAGCCAGTCTTGCTTTATACAATAGAGACTTCTTGGTTAGAGTAAGATGTTCATTAATAAATAATTGATTGGCAACTTGTGGTACTGTAAGTTCGGGCGACTTTAGGTTACTCTTTGACCTAGTCATCTTCGCAGCCGCCAACAGTTCGTCCCTCTTACGGCGAGATACCAAGGACACAATGATGTTGCGCGGGCGAGAAGAGTTCGAGTTCAATTGCGCTACTCTATGAGCGGCGTTAATATCGGATTGGCTGATGTCACACTGAATCGCATCCCCAATCTTGTGTAGGATGTCGAATATATTTTCGTTGTCTTTTTGGGGTACACCTTGTATCTCTAGATTGTTTAATTTACTGTGCTGTTCTAGGTCCTGAATCTGATTTCGCAACTCGCCAGTTTCCTGTTTCAGGTCAGCATTTTCTTTTTCGATTTTACCCATGGTTTGACACTTCTTGGATAATTCAGACAATGCTCTCTCAAACTCGCTAACCTTATCACTGCAGAAATTCACTGAGTCCATCAAGGCGCTGTATTTGGTGTTGATTGACTTAATGTCACCTTGTATATTCTGTAGGACTCTGTATATAGCTGTCAGATTAGGTGGGTTGGATTGCTAGTAGGCCGGGGATTTCAAATCTCGACGACATTTTTCGCTAGCTACTTAAGAAAGACAAGCTGGCGTCGTTTCCGGCGAAATGTGACCAATTGCGCTCTCGGAAAGTATTCTACCTAAATTCGGGATACAAACAATACCTATTGCCAAAATTTCAAACTTTTAACGTCATTCGAAATAGGTAAAATTGATTTTCTCCAACATGCGCACCTTGAACGAGAAAAAGGCTGTATCAAAAAAATTGAATTTCTCACGCTGATTTCAAATATCAAACGATATGGCATCGCTGACGTTAAATGAGAACAAAGACGGCGAGTATCTAGAAAACCTGTAACACCATGTTCTCGAAAGCTACACCATTCGACGGGAACTAGCCCATAATACCTATTCTGAAAATTTCACGGGTCTACATCCATTAGAAATATGCTAAAATGAAGCCCGTCCATACTCACAGCTACTGCGATGCGCATAGCCTCTTAAATTTTCAGCTTAATAGCTTCAGGGGAAAAAAACTTGTGTAAGGGTTGGATTGCTAGTAGGCAGGGGATTTCAAATCTCGACGACATTTTTCGCTAGCTACTTAAGAAAGACAAGCTGGCGTCGTTTCCCGCGAAATGTGACCAACTGCGCTCTCGGAAAGTATTCTACCTAAATTCGGGATACAAACTTGTATAATAATAATAATAATAATAATAAATGTCTTTATTGTTCATACTACAAGTTATTAGAGTCCTAACTAGTAATTAAACGACAATTTTACTTATAATACTAACAAGAAATAATAAAAAGGAAGGTGTACATAATATCAACCGATACTAAAAAAGCAGTATGCACAATCACAGGGCGAGGCCCAGTTACATGATTCACACGTGAACTGTTCTTACCTAACCCTGTATGCATTCGAACAAAATGATGAATGAGTTTAGTGCCTACGGATAACTTAAGCTAAGTCTGTGTGCGTTCTCACAAAAGAAAACAAAAAATAAACTGCAATACTAACTGAGAGTATATAAAAACAAAACAAAAGAACGCATAGATATCATTATTCTGCAAAATAGGGGCGTCCAAAAATCATAAAGTATAAAAAAAAAATGATAATAGCAAAGGGCAATATTGTGACAGTAAAGCATGCGTATCTATCACATTTCCCTCCCCTTGCTTTCCCTTCTTCTCTACTACAAGGTACTTTGTTTAGAGAACAGCATCGAATGGAATTTATACTTGAACTGCGCAACAGTGGCACATTGTTTGAGCGCTGATGGTAAGTTATTATACTTATTGTAGATACAAAATGTAAACGATCTTTCAAACAGTGAGAGCCAGTGAGCAGGCGGGGAAATCAAACCTCGAAATCGAGTGGTTATGTTATGAACGTCGGTTCTGAATCGTAGTTTCTGATGTAAATAAGGAGGACATTTAGTCAATAAAATTTTATGATATAGTGTGAGTGTTTGTAGTTCTCTACGGTTTATCATATTTAGCCAACCAACATCAGACAACCTATGCGAAACATGTTGGTACTTTCTAACACCATAAGTAAATCTTAAACACGAGTTTTGTACCTTTTGGATTCGTGCAGTGGTGACATAGTCGAGACACGAGTGATATATTTCCGAGCAATAACTAAAATTGGACAATACATAAGTATCACATAGTGTCTTTTTAATATTGATGTTCAAAACTGAACGGAAAGGATACATTTTTTAAGGTTTGCGTAAGACGTCCGAATGTATTGGTTAACCTGGTCCCTAAATCGAAACGTGTTATCTAAAAGTAAACCCAGACTCCTGGCTTTATTTACTACCGGTACGTGGGAGTTATTAATTGTAATGTCGATTATATTACTAAGAGTTCTGCATGTCTCCTTACCACCGAATACCAACACCTGAGACTTATCAGGGTTTAAATGCAAGGAATAAGTAAATGATGTTCGATAAAGAGAGTTCAAATCAGCGTTAATTTTAGAAATACTTTCTTCCCATTCACTCATCTTAAATGAACAGTATATTTGAATGTCGTCCGCGTATAAGTGAGCTTTCGTATACTTTAGGTTATTAACAAAAGAGGAAGTGTACAACGAGAAGAGGATCGGACTTAAAATGGAACCTTGTGGGACGCCACTTACAACTTGTGATGGCAAGGAGTTTTTGCAGTCAATACTGACGTACTGTGTTCTTCGCGTTAGAAAGTCAGCAATTAAGCTCACAGCATCACGATCGAAACCCATACCAGACAAAACGGTCAACAAGGTAGAGTGGTTCACAGTATCAAACGCTTTCGAAAAGTCCAACAGCACTACCACAGTCATCAGACCCTGATCCGTTGCGGATAAAATGTCATCAGTCACGTGGAGCAAAGCTGTCGTACAGCTGTAACCTGATCTGAAACCCGATTGGACAAGAGGAAATAAATTGTGTTTATTTATATGTGCTTTAATTTGTGTATGCAATACCCGTTCAAGAATTTTAGAGAGACACGGTAGCAAGCTAATCGGCCTTAGATCTTTGAGTTGTTCAACCTTTCTAGTTTTTGGGAGTGGAATGAAAGCAGCGTTCTTCCAACACTGAGGAAATGCACTGTCTAATATGCAAGAATTGATAATATGCGTAATATATGGGACGATGAATGGCGAACATAGTCGCAACATGGTTATGTTAATGTGGTCGCTACCGAAAGCAGTTAATTTCATATTATTTATTATCTCCGCGATTGTTTCAATCCTCACCAGAGTGAAGCTGAGCTTTTCGGGTACGCTATAATAGGACGGCAAAACAGCACCTTTCGGTGAAGGTCCAGAATTTATGTTGGGGACACTATTTATATGGGTTGGATTGCTAGTAGGCCGGGGATTTCAAATCTCGACGACATTTTTCGCTAGCTACTTAAGAAAGACAAGCTGGTGTCGTTTCCGGCGACATGTGACCAACTACGCCTTCGGAAGGTATCCTACCTAAATTAGGGATACAAACAATACCTATTGCCAAAATTTCAAACTTCTAACGTCATTCTAAATAGGTGAAATTGATTTTCTCCGACATGCGCACCTTGAACGAGAAAAAGGCAGTATCAAAAAATTGCATTTCTCACGCTGATTTCAAATATCAAACGATATCGCATCGCTGACGTTAAAGGAGAACAAAGACGGCGATTATCTCGAAAACCTCTGACACCATGTTCTCGAAAGATACACCATTCGACAGGAACTATCCCATAAAACATATTCTGAAAAATGCACGGGTCTACATCCATTAAAAATATGCTAAAATGAAGCCCGTCCATACTCACAGATACTGCGATGCGCATAGCCTCTTAAATTTTCAGCTTAATAGCTTCAGGGGAAAAAAACTTGTATATGGGTTGGATTGCTAGTAGGCAGGGATTTCAAATCTCGACGACATTTTTAGCTAGCTACTTAAGAAAGACAAGCTGGCGTCGTTTCCGGCGAAATGTGACCAACTGCGCTCTCGGAAAGTATTCTACCTAAATTCGGGATACAAACAATACCTATTGCCAAAATTTCAAACTTCTAACGTCATTCTAAGTAGGTGACATTGATTTTCTCCGACATGCGCACCTTGAACGAAAAAAACGTTGTATCAAAAAAATTCCATTTCTCACGCTGATTTCAAATATCAAACAATATCGCATCGCTGACGTTAAACGAGAACAAAGACGGCGATTATCTCGAAAACCTGTGACACCATGTTCTCGAAAGATACACCATTCGACGGGAACTAGCCCATAATACCTATTCTGAAAATTTCACGGGTCTACATCCATTAGAAATATGCTAAAATGAAGCCCGTCCATACTCACAGCTACTGCGATGCGCATAGCCTCTTAAATTTTCAGCTTAATAGCTTCAGGGGAAAAAAACTTGTATATTTATTTATTTATTTATTTATTTACAAATTTGGGACAAAAACAGGAAAGATATTCCCAAAAACATTATCCCCCATTCTGTACTAATCTATATATGTATGTATACAATATGTTCGAGATTTCAATTATACATACGTGTATTTAACACGAAATACACAGCAAGCAAAATTTGACTAGAGTTACGGTGGAAGCACATGTTTAGTTCTAGCTGTAAATAACCTTAGCGACACGTTGAACAGATCTATGTCAGAAAAGTAAGCATCATACGTTTGTAACATTCGTTGTACCGGAGCATTATTGTAAGCATTGGTGTTGCAACAGTCAACGTTAAAAAGAGGCGGGTTACGTAGTGGGCGCGATAGTACATTGAAAGAAATCATTGCTACAAGTTCCGAACAGGATATAGAGTTGTTGATCACTTTATACAAAATAGTAGCGTCACTGATTTTCCTAGTGTTCTGCAGAGTATTAAGGTTAAATTCACGACATGCGATATTATAGTTGTCGAATGTAGTGTAGTCGGTACCCCGTTAGAAGCAGAGGTACTTTACTAATCTGTTTTGAACATTTTCAATACGGTTAATGTAGCTCTGATACTGAGGGTTCCATACAATAGAGCAAAAGTTTAAAATACTATATACATAAGCAAAATACAAGCGCAATATGGGTTCTATTCGTGAAAAACTCTTGGTTATACGTACAATAAATCCAAGCATCCTATTGGCCTTTCGAACCATATTTTCAATATGTTCATCGTACATCAATTTGTTATCGAGTATTATACCCAGGTCGGTCACAGTCTGTGAAGTCCAAATGACATTATCGCCAAACTTATAGTCATACGATACGGGAGAAATATTTCTTGTAAATGTTATACATTGGCACTTAGTGAAATTCAGTTTTAAAGCATTCAGTGTACAATAGTCGTAAAATTGGTTTAAATCTTGCTGAAACTGCTGACAGTCTTTTTCCGATCTGATTTCATGATAGAATTTAAAATCATTTGCATAAACAAGAAATTCTGAGAATTGAATGAAATCTGCTATGTCGCTCGTATATATGTATGTTAAAAAGAAGTGGTCCCAAGTGCGATTCCTGGGGAACACCAGACTTTATGCCGATGAATCTAGAAGTATACCCATTTATCGTCACGGCCTGTGACCTATTAGATATGTATGATGTTAACCAACGCATGAGGTCACCGTGTATACCGACCCCAGACAACTTAGAAAGTAGAATCGTATGACTAACTTTATCAAATGCTTTACTGAGGTCGGTATACACTGCGTCCACCTGGATCCGATTATCCATAGCCCGATGAATATATTCCGTATAAACAGTCAGATTAGTTACTACCGACCTACCCGCGTAAAAACCGTGTTGTTGTGGTGGTATTCTGTGTTTTACAAAATTGAAGATTACGTTGTACAACAACGATTCCATTATCTTCCCGAATGCTGATAATTGTGATATTGGCCTGTAGTTCTCGGCAAGGCCCGCGTTACCTGACTTGTATATAGGAATTATATGAGCTTTTTCCCATTCCGAAGGAAAAATACCTTCAGTCAACGATTTATTAAAAATAATGTAGAGTGGCTCAATGAGACTGTATGCACAGTTAAGTATAAATGACGGTAGTATAGCGTCAGGACCCGGTCCCTTACTTTTGTTTAGTTTTAGTAGTACTGTAAGTATGTCGTCCCTTGAGAAAAAGACCGACGAGAGCGACCCGTCATTAATACCTTCACCAGCTGCCCGAACATGAGGACGGTGCACAGTGTTATCAAAGTTTGACGAAAAGAATTCTGAAAATAATTCACACACAGAGTGCTCATCGCCGGCCACGTGGTCATCATACGCTATTTTGTTGGGTATTCTCTGTATGGTTTTTTTGTTCCTTGCATAACTCCAGAGGCGTTTAGGATCCTCGGTGATTTCGTCCTCCACAGAGTTATTATAATTTTTCAAGACATCCTGAATTAAATGTTTACTTCTAATTCTTAATAAACTAAAAGTTAAGTAATCAATTTTGCTTTTATATCTTTTCCATCTCGAATGATATTTTCTTTTTTCTTTTATAACTTTAATTGTGGAGGGCGAAAACCAAAGCGGATAATGTGGAGATCTTTTTTTATACAAAGGGACATAGTTGTCGACTAATGAGTAAACTATCTCATAGAAAACAGTGATGGAACCATCTGTAGACAAATTGTTGAGCTTATTGCTCCAATTAATTTCATTTAGCTTTGCATTTAAGGTTGTGTAATCAGCTCTGCGGTAATTATAGGCTTTTTTAAAGTTAAATTGTAGTTGCTTTAAGACATTGCAATTTATGTTAATTTCAATTGGAGGATGACTTACGTCTTCGGGTACTAAACTGAATGTGCTTCCAACAACGCTAACTCGATGAGATCCATTACACAATACCAAATCCAGGACATTATTATAAATATTTTTATTACTATTATACTGTAGCAGACCGCAGAATGACATCGCGTCGACCATCGCTGCGGATAGCCCACTGAATTTACCAGTAGGTAAAAAATAATCGTCATTTGAATTGGTTCATTTTATTTGTGGCAAATTAAAATCACCGCAAACGAGCACAAGGTCATCCCGGTTGCCACCAACTATTTTTTCGAGTTGACTCAAGAAACAAGACATAGCAAAATCGTCACCCGGTGGGATGTAGACAACATATACATGTAGCGGTCGGTCGATCACACTCACTGTTACCCACAAGTCCTCCGCTTGGCTCTGCCAGTCCAGACGCACACTAGCCGGCAAAGTGTTATCTAACGCCATCAAGACACCTCCTCCGTCTGCTTTTTTTGAAGCTGATGTACAACGATCCCTCCTGAATACGGAGTATTTGTTATTTGAAATTTCAGAAGTTTGTATGTTTGGGTTAAGCCATGTCTCGGTGAGACACACAATGTCGAAGTCACTATTGAGTAGATTACAAGTTAAAGTATGTGTCTTCGTACGTAGTCCCCTAGCATTTTGATAAAAGATCGAAATGTGCTGAGCCGACGTATCCATTGGTAATCGCTAAGTTTTGTATTGTGTTACTTGTTGCATCTGTAGATTAAACTATCTTAGCCAGATCACTAGCCTCTCGAATGTTCAAGGCACGCGAGCGATCATCCTTGCGGAAAAAGATGTTGCCATTTTTTACCCAAATAAACTTATAGTTCTTAGAGCGAGTAGCCAGTCTTGCTTTATACAATAGAGACTTCTTGGTTAGAGTAAGATGTTCATTAATAAATAATTGATTGGCAACTTGTGGTACTGTAAGTTCGGGCGACTTTAGGTTACTCTTTGACCTAGTCATCTTCGCAGCCGCCAACAGTTCGTCCCTCTTACGGCGAGATACCAAGGACACAATGATGTTGCGCGGGCGAGAAGAGTTCGAGTTCAATTGCGCTACTCTATGAGCGGCGTTAATATCGGATTGGCTGATGTCACACTGAATCGCATCCCCAATCTTGTGTAGGATGTCGAATATATTTTCGTTGTCTTTTTGGGGTACACCTTGTATCTCTAGATTGTTTAATTTACTGTGCTGTTCTAGGTCCTGAATCTGATTTCGCAACTCGCCAGTTTCCTGTTTCAGGTCAGCATTTTCTTTTTCGATTTTACCCATGGTTTGACACTTCTTGGATAATTCAGACAATGCTCTCTCAAACTCGCTAACCTTATCACTGCAGAAATTCACTGAGTCCATCAAGGCGCTGTATTTGGTGTTGATTGACTTAATGTCACCTTGTATATTCTGTAGGACTCTGTATATAGCTGTCAGATTAGGTGGGTTGGATTGCTAGTAGGCCGGGGATTTCAAATCTCGACGACATTTTTCGCTAGCTACTTAAGAAAGACAAGCTGGCGTCGTTTCCGGCGAAATGTGACCAATTGCGCTCTCGGAAAGTATTCTACCTAAATTCGGGATACAAACAATACCTATTGCCAAAATTTCAAACTTTTAACGTCATTCGAAATAGGTAAAATTGATTTTCTCCAACATGCGCACCTTGAACGAGAAAAAGGCTGTATCAAAAAAATTGAATTTCTCACGCTGATTTCAAATCTCAAACGATATCGCATCGCCGACGTTAAACGAGAACAAAGACGGCAATTATCTCGATAACCTGTAACACCATGTTCTCGAAATATACACCATTCGACAGGAATTAGCCCATAATACCTATTGTGAAAATTTCACGGGTCTACATCCATTATAAATACGCTAAAGTGAAGCCCGTCCATATTCATAGCTACTGCGATGCGCATAGCCTCTTAAATTTTCAGCTTAATAGCTTCAGGGAAAAAAAACTTAAGTAGGTATGGGTTGGATTGCTAGTAGGCCGGGGATTCCAAATTTCTATGACATTTTTCTCTATCTACTTAAGGAAGACAAGCTGGCGTCATTTCCGGCGACATGTGACCAACTACGCCCTCGAGAAGTATCCTACCTAAATTTGGGATGCAAACAATACCTACTTCCAAAGTTTCAAAGTTCTAGCGTCATTCTAAATAGGTGAAAATATGTTTTGCCTTTGTGTCTGAAGGTAATATTAATCCATTGACCAAAGGACTGTTTATCTCATATAGAAATGAAAAGTCTACAATTCAGTCTTGTAGTACTCATTTCTTTTTAAAATAGCTGAGAACATGGCTAGATTTTTCAACCTTAAAAAATCAAACTATGTGTACCAGTCATTGTATTGAAGATCTGTAGCAACTTTTCTTCTTAGCGTTTTGCATTTTAGGTTTCCAAGTACATGGTGGATGGGAGTCAAGCAAAGTTGCTGCTGCGCAGAAGATCCAGATTGGGAACGCTTCAATGTTCACTAGATGCAAATGCTAACGAAATTGAAGATCTAGCGATTGCACTCAGAAACGGAATATATTTTACATTTAGTAATTGCGACAAAATAGATATTCATGTTCAAAAATAACCTTGTATTATAAGTTTGAACCGAATACCAAAAATACATTATAAGTTTGTATCCAACGTATTATGAGTAACCAGGATAACCTAGTAGTATTATGGTCTCAATAATTATCAATAAATCATAAAAGGAATTTAATAGATGGTTATAGGATATAAGAACTGCAAACTTACTAATTATATTATTATTAGTAATACAGTCATATTTGCAAAGGATATTTATGGCAGTTATGTTGTAAAAAATTGGCTGATAAATTATGTATCGAGTAACTAACAATTAATTATATTTTATTATTGTACAATACAAAAGTAAACTAAAGGTATAAAATAATACTAAAAATACACATAAAAAAATCAAAAGTAAAGAACAAATAAATACAAAATATAATACAGAAAGGTGATACATATGACATATGTATGTATGTACGAAATATATTCGATACACACATTATACCGATATCTCGTCCATTTTAATGTTAACAAAAAAATTTACAATTTGCTTCTAAAGTCGAATTTACACAAACTACTTAGTTGAAAACTTTACATGAAATAACTAACGCGGGCTGTTTTAATTATTTTATTACTTTAGCATCAGTCATTATAAGTTCATAGTTGATTATTTTAACTATATACGAGATGCATATTGAGCAATGATTACATAATTCTAAGATACGAATATAAGTAGATAAATATGGATCGTTAATAAACGCTATGCACGAGGAACTTTGGTTTATGTGTCATTCATTCATATAGCAAGATTTACATGAATGCAAGCATCGCAGGACAACAAGATTAAGCAACTACTGGCTTGTATTTTAAAAATTATATCTTCATAAATAATTGATAGAAATACATGACTAGCTAAAAATAAGGCGACATAAATATAAACTCGCATATAATTAATATTGAAATAAAAATGAGATATTTAATTAAAAAAAAGAAATATTTACATATGTTTTGGGAAAGAAGATATATATAATATACTCGCGTAAAACGTAATTGAGATGAAAACTAAAATACTAATAATATATTACTAATGGTGCTATATGGGCCACACATTGACGTTACTACATCGTTATATGAAATGGAGCAGACAATTGAAAAACTAGTAGAAATACCGAACTGATAAAAGTAAGGTCAATAAAAGTTAAGATAGAAATCGGATGGTAAGGTTACATGCAACACAAGCTTTGCCCGAAAGGCTCCTGGATACCAAAGTCATAAAGATTGCATGGGTAAGGTATAAATTAAAAGAAACGGTGAAACTTTCTAGGTGCCGTTCAAACAAGGATACCTGACGTCACATTCGTACCACAATAACTTTAGTCAAATAGAAAGTTCTTTAATAGTATATTAAAATACAAGTTTCATAAGACACGACCAGCGGACCAAAATCGGAGTAGTTATGATAGGAAAAGCCATGGAAATGGCTAGCAAACAGAATGAATACGGTAGAGGCAGGGCGACAATGAGTACAGATACAATAAAAATCTTAACAGAGGTAACTCTTTTTTTAATAATTAAAATACTTGCTGATATTTAGTATTCTAATGCACATTACTATAAATCTTCCTCCAAATGTTATGATTCCTAAAATGCAGTATAAAGATGACTTAGTTTTAAGCAAATATTGTAAATAAAAGATTTGATTCGAAGTTAGTAAAAAAATACGCTAAATTTACACATTCGCCAATTAAAACAAAGATATACTTATACGTGTTAGCAACTTGAATGGCGGTAATGTTTCTGAATTATATATGGGAACATACTCCCTGAACAACACTAAGGGTTTCAATTTACTAATATTTCTCAAATCAATGACAAGAGATTTGCTTGTTTCATCAAAATTTAAAATAAGAAATTTTTTATCTAAGTATAACATACTTAATTGTTAACACTAAATTTTCTTTTAGTCTGAGAACATTACACATATGTATATGCCTGTCCTATAGACGACTACAAAATATATTTAACTTTAATATATTTACACACTATAAATATAAACATATCTCTCACTCAAGTCATTCCTAATAACACACAAAACATGGGTGGACTATTTTAATAGTATCACTCTTGAGTCAATAAGCATAACTTTTACTCAAATTCATATACACACTTTGTATATTTAACTATTATATAAGAATATACGTAGAAAGATAATGATGTAAAGATAATAAACATATAATGAAGATCACTACAGATAAAACTTATTATAAATGGAGTGTGAAAGAACCACCAAAAACAACATATTACAAAAAAGCGAACCTGAAAACTGGATTTGAAATAAATATTATTTTATACCTAAACAAAATGTTGTATATATGGATAGAACAGACTTTCTATGTATTTAGAGTTGTTATCTATAGATATCTGGAATAAAAAAGATTACTATCGCATATTATAGATCTAAAAAGGTAACTGTACTATAACCTAAGTGATCACAAAATAACTAATACTTAAATTGGGTCGACATATAGATACGGGGAGGCCCATCGAAAATGAAACAGATGAATTATCAGTGAAACAGCGATTTATTGAACCAAATTTCGAAGCAATTTATTTTGTAGGGGAACACGTGCCTTATAAACTTGATCTACTAACTTTTTGCCCCCTACCAGGGCGGCTACCCTTCCCTTATCATCATTGTACTCAGAATTTCATGAAAACTAACGCTATTTATTGCTTAGCATCATTTAAGTAAAAATTGCCATTTCAAGTATATTTCTGTCATTGAAAATTAAAATGGTTTACACAATTGCAGAAAGATTTGAAATAATCGAGATTTTTTTCGCGAATAATAATTGTGTCAATAGATCATCAGAGTTGTTTAACCATCGACATCCGACTAGAAATGTTAATCGAAAATATGTGTTGGAGTTGTTGACAAAATTTCGGGAGACGGGGTCGGTAGCAAATAAAAGAAAAATGTTCAAAACCCGGCAGTAAAAACAGAACCAGTAGTAGAGATGGCCGTTTTGGAACAGGTTCCCAGATAGCACGTAAGCTTACAGCAAGCTGCATTTTGATTCGATTTTCACTTGTTTATCCAGCCTAATCTGGTTAGTTTAAATCAAGCTTACTCTACGCTTGAAATTCTAGCATACTGCAATCGCTTACGCAGCAAAGATGAGTCAAGTATAATATAAGCTTAAAGTTCGAGTCGATAATGCGTAAAACGTTCGGCGCAAAGCAAGTATACTTTAAGCTTGTCACGTGTAAAGTAGGATGCTTAATTCAAGTTGGATACAAGCTTGCAGCTTTCGGCGACAGTTGGAAGTAAGCTGTCACCGTTGTCATGGCAACTTTTATGTCAGCTTAATTCAAACTGATTTTGCTATGGGGGTTGCTGTCGATCCTGCAACATTAGCTGCCGTAACAGGTATAAATGGTACTAACGCTCAACAAATTGTGACAAAATATAAATTCCATGCCTATAAAATGCAATTAGTACAGGAACTTCATCAAGACAATTGTGATCGCCGTTTAGAGTTTTGTCAAGCAATAAGCAACCGCGCAATTAGTAATCCAAGTTTCCCTTCTGGCGAATCCTCGTATTATTTAAATAGTCTAGTTAACCGTCATAATTGCTGCTATTGGTCAGATTCCAATCCGCAGATATTTCGCGAAGACATACCCAAGACATATCCACAAAAATTAAACGTATGGGCTGGAATTTTTGGTGATAAAATTGTTGGGCATCTCTTCTTGGATGGTAATTTGAAATAAGAAATGTATTTGGAATTGTTAGAAAACAACGTGGATTCGATGTTGAGTAACATTATTGAGAACGATGATCAATATAGTATAGAGCAAACCAGTTATTTTTTAACAGTCACACTACAACTTCACACTACACATAATCTGTTCGACAGTATTTAAATGAAAGGTTTCCTTGGCAACGGATTGGAAGGAGAGGCCATATAGAATGGCCAGCAAGATTGCCCGATTTGTCGTCCTTATACTTCTTTTTCTAGGGCCACCTAAAAATTCAGATTTATAAAACTCAACCAACTAGTCTAAATGAATTGTGACAACGTATTGAACGCCATTAAATCACTACACAAATGCTCCAGAGTGTGCGCCGACGTTTTGAGCAGAATTTGTTATATTGCATGGAAGTTGGTGGTGGTCAATTCGAACATTTACTGCTAATATGAATTTTTACTGTGCATGGCATTCTTTAAAAAAATCGACGTTTCATTGGTAATTCATCTGTTTCGTTTTCGTTGGGTCAGCCTGTATAAAATATTAATTGCCATTATCTAAATAGTAGGCCACATCACTCATTACTCATTTCTTATAACAGATAGTATTAAGCCAAATGTCATACATTTTATAGCTCAATATTCTTATGATCAGTTTATTCATTTGATTTATTACGAGTTATTATCTTTACATTGTGCGCAAATAGATACTGCTATAACAAAAAAATTATCAAGTGTATTAAACATATCGTTGGTAACATGAACACCATTTCATAATAATAAACCAGCATTATGTTGCATATACCGTGAGTTTTTTTTATCTCTTAACATATTCCATATGTTCAATTTTAAGTGGGACAAGTCAATGCATTGTAGACAATTATACATTGTAAGTTAATGCACTCTTTGATAAAACAAATGCAAAGCAAATTTATTAGCAGTTGTCAATTTTGACAATATTATAAAGACATAAAGTTTTATTAATTTCTGTTTATTCTTACTTCAAACATGTATACTACAGAAGAAAAAATAACAATTAATTGTAAACTGATATAGGGTAATAACACTATGCGCAGTATTCGTGACCTATTTTCGGTTAATTATCCAAACAGACCAATACCATCCATTGGTACGATACACAATATTGTTATGAAATTTAATACAGAAGGTTGCATAATTAATTTGCATAAAAAAGACAAAGGTTTCGCATGTACTTACTGAGGAAGTGTTCAATGTTTCCAGGTCTTCAGTATTTAGGACATTAAAAAATTCAAATATAAAGCTTACAAATTCGGCAGCTGTTTGAAGATGATAAAATAAAAAGAACTGAGTTTTGTGAAACTATGTTTAATCTATTAAATGAAAATGGAGACATTTTAGTAAAAATAGTTTTTATAGGCGAAGCATTATTTTCCTTGAATGGCATCGTAAATGCCCAAAACTATTGCACAATTGTACAATTGTCTACAATGCATTGACTTGTCCCATTTAAAAATGAACATATGGAATATGTTCAGAGATAAAAAAAACTCACGGTATATGTACATACTAGCAATACGTTACCATTTACATTTTTGTTTGTTAAAGTGTATTTTATCACACTCGTTTTGATTGCATACTTATTTACTTTTTCACACTGTAATTTTCTCAAGAGCAAAACTACAATATTATAAATATATGATGAAGTTGTGTTTGAAAATTCTGAAATTCGTGGTATATGTAGTAGGTTACCAAGCTACTGTTTATACTATATGGATTATGGGTAATTAACTTTTGTCTCTTACATAATTGACGAATTTAAATCCTCCTCGAAATATTTTTGTTTCACTGCATACTTCATAGCTGCTGCCAGTTTTACATTGTTCCCACAACGTGTAGCTACTACACTACTTACAGTAAACTATGCGTTAAACTTCTGTGGCGAATGTTGATAACGAATCTAATAATGTGATTTTCTCACATTTTGAATTTGTCTCGATGGTGGCGGTGTATATCTTGGTCTATTACTTTCTATTTCCATTTGAAATATTAGCGGCTCTGGCTGATGAAATACTTTGCCAGTAGATAAAGGACTTTGTAGATGAGACTGTTGTGTCTTCGTACTGTATGGAGCACGTGTTGTAACTCGATCATCTATTCTACTACTATATTTTCCTGTCTGCTGAGGCATTTCAATCAATGCTACAATTTCCGTTTCCTCACCTTGTCTATTATTTGGAAAATACCTCACTCGATCATAGCCTGAGATATTACCATTAACTGAACGATAGGGCGGTTGGAATTTATTTAGTGTTATATGATATCCATTATCGTTAGGCGAAGGCGTATACAATACATTATCTTTGTAGTTTGGTAGAGAGCATTCATTAGGTATCAAGTAATCAGGCTCCACATTTATATGCAGGAGTTGATTGTATTGGTCTATAATTATAAAATATAAAATAATGAATACGAATAAATAATAACAAATATAAACTAAACTACAATCTATAATATTTACTCACTCTCACTGTAATTGTGAGGAATTTCTTCGTATAGAGGTGTAGACGGTGCTGAAATTTCTTCACTTGTAGTTTGGGCAGTAGTTCTACTACTTTGTCTAGAAGCACTTATATATCTCTTTTTTCTGTGATTGTCTCTCCAACAGGTGACTGTGATGAAGATAACAATAAATACAATAATTCCGCCTGCGACTGCCAAGAGAATTTGATACATTACTACAGTATCTTCTTTTTCTCATAAGTTTCAAATTTTCGTGTGGTAGTGAGATTAATACACCGATTGGTTGTGGAATTGAACTGTCCACTCTGACAATCTGCAATAAATTATAAATTTCTTGGAATACTTTGCTTGAAAAATTAATTTTAAACAATGTATTTATATTAACACTTATTATTATTATGCTCACTGATATTGAAGTTTAAACACTTATTATTCTTACTGTACTATTACTACGATTAGACAATATTTTACTATAACCAAGTTACTAAATTACAATCAAATCTGTTTGTCGCAACTGTGTGAGATTTACAATATATCCCAATAGTTATCAAAATAAAACAAATTTCAAGAATAGCAAATATTATGCCCCTAAGTATACATACATACTACAAACACGCCCAATTTGATTTGTTAGTAACACACCAAAGCAGCGTAATACATATACAGTAACCGACTTCATTTAAAGAATAAATACATATTAATCCAATACCTGATAACTTCTGCTTACAACCTATTCCATATTGTTCTGAGCATTTTTCGTTGCATAATTCACCTCCCCATCCAGGATTACAAATACACTGTTCCGAACTGTTACATTCGCCATGTTGGCATAAGCATTTATTACATATTTCTCCTGAAAAGGAAAAGTTTTCTTATCATAATCATCTAAAATTACTATTCAAAGTGCATAGGGATGTCTTTTAATCACGTTGCTTTTCTAAAATTGTCATTATTGAAATAGTAATTGCATTGCTTTTCAAATTATAAAATATTAAAACGAATCATAGGTAGCTTTATTCTCAATAATTTTCATAATTAGCATTATCGTTATACTAAACACCATTGAATTCACAGGAGCCAATATTAATAAAGCTACTAATAAACAAGTGTATGATGTCAACAAGAAATTACCAAAAATACTACGTCAAAAATTAAAAGTAAAAGCTTGGTTTAAAAATGTCCACTGTGAAGCATATGCGAATCTCATGGTAATAATAAATATTTCAATTTGGTGAGCGATATGATACTTAATAATATTATAATAATGGACTTTATTACAGAGGCGGAGTCCAGCTAAAGCTGTTCTACTCAACCTCTACATCAGTATAATATACAAACAATTATATACATGTCCCCCATGGAGAAATATACTAACACTAATTCCAACACATGAAACAAACAGAAGTTGTACTACCTATGCCAATTACGATCCCTGTTCATCAAGTAATATCCTCCTGAAAGACCGTCCAAAAGCATGGCTACTTTTTATCTTAAGATTCTCTGAAAGGGCATTATAAAGTTTCGAAGATATATAAGAGAATGATCTTTCGAACAAGGCCGAGCGATGTCGCGGCACACCCAAGCAGTCCACGTTTCTAAGATTTCTGTTATGCATCATATCTCGTGTGAACAAGAGATCAGTAATGTACTTGGGCGCATTTGTTTTAATAATCCTATGTATGAAACTGCATATGTGGAGATACCTCCTGTTATACATGTTCAACCAACCAGCTCTATGTAGACAGGGAGAGACATGCTCTCCTCTTCGGAGATTATAAATAAAGCAAATGCATGAATTTTGCACTCGTTGGATTTTTGACGTGTATTCGTAATCAAGACATGGGCCGTAGACGACATCACAGTAGTTTAGATGTGACAAGACCAAACTATTACATAATAGAATTCTAATACTGGTATTCATAACTTTTCTATTACCATATAAATATCTCAAAGATGCGTACGATTTCTGAATTGTTTTGTTAATATGAGTTCTAAATCGCATATTATTATCCATGATTAATCCTAAATTTTTAACTGATGAGGTTACTTCGAGTGTAACACCATCAACTGTTATAACTATTTCGTCCACGGCCACGTGCCTCCGTTTAGAAAAGATTACAACCGATGACTTGAGCGGAGTTATTTTCAAACAGTGTGTTCTAGATATTTTTACTTAATTATCAATATCACGATTAATGAAATTCGTAAACTGCGGTATGTGATCGGTACGAAAGTGACAATACAGCTGGCTATCGTCAGCAAAGAAATGAGGTGTGCAAAGAATAATGTTTTTAGGAAAATCGGAGGTATATAATCTAAAAAGTAGAGGAGAAATTATTGATCCCTGCTTGCGGGTATTGGTCAAATCATTCATAGTTTGCCATAACAGTTGCTTGTTATTTTGCTGATAAATAAATTGCAGGTAGGCCCTTTTCTCACGACGTATTGCCGCGGTCGTAAAATTTCTTAAAGATTTGTAGTTATTCCAGTCCACTTGAGATCTTGAACCCTTAAACTTAGAAAGTGCTCTTTTGCGAGATTTTATCAGTAATCTAATTGTGTCTGTAAGCCATAGAGCCCTAGCTTTGGATATACGAACCGTACGCCGAGGCGTATGAATGTCAAATAGCTGTGAGTATTTTCACTTAAGAATTGGGCTATTAAGTTAACATCATCCATGTCATATACCATGCTCCAGGGTACAGATCTGAGATCGGCAACAAAGCCTTCATAATTGAATGCTTTAAACTCATGGTAAGTATATAATTTAATAGTCTCACGGGGCTTTACTATATTAAAATCGCAAATAATGAGCATATGATCTGATACGTGATGCATATCAATCATTCTCGTAGTAGTAACCAAGGACGCATCACTAACCAGCACGATGTCAATCAGCGTACTACTATAGGGTGGGATTCGTGTTGGCTGGTTTATAATTTGCGTCAACCCGCAAGCATCGCATATCGAGTTAAATTTGATTGCTGCGTTGGCAGTTACATTAAACAAATTTATATTTAAATCGCCCAAGCACACAATCTCGTCCACCACCGGGATAATGTCGCAAACTATAGATTCCAATAGTGCTAAAGATTCAACAACATTCGAGCGTGAGGCTCTGTAAACACAGCCAATAGCATATGTTTTATTGTGTAATTTAAATTTTAAAAAGATATATACAAGAATGTCTGAGTTACCTGATTGCAATATATTACAATTTATCGAATTTCTAACATATACCGCAACACCGCCCTCCCGCAACTCCCTGTCGAACCTGTATATATTATATTGAGGAATAGATTACTTCATCGGAAATGCTGTCATTAAGCCAAGTTTCTGTTACCGCTATTACATCCAATTTCTCTCTTAATATGATACCTTGATATTACCGAATTTAACTGACATAAAGAAGAGAAGGAAAAATAAAAAAATATATAGAATTAATGCCAATAATGAAAGCAAGTAATGAAAATATTTCGAACGTAAAGTTAGATATTACTATGTATATATAGAGTAACTAGTAGTTATATTTATAAATTTATAGTTTAGTTTAGTTAGCGTCTCAGTAGCCTAATCTAGTACAAACAGAAATATATTATGCGGCGTTAAAAGTGCAAGAACTAATATCAGTACAAAAAGCATGATCAATATTTATAACAAACTGAATTATAATAGTAATATTGGTAGTATATAATATAAAAAATAATTAAGAAGAATATGAAAAAAAAAGAACAATTCCAGTCCGTAAAATGAAAAAACTCGAAATGAAGTGTGGTAACTATTATTGCACGGGGCTTGTCCCCTTTTCGTCCTAATCGATAGCTTCGGTCGATATTGCATACAGATACATCTACCTTTAATTTGCTCCTAATTAAATCAATGACCAACTCATCGGTATTTTCCTTTTCCTTCTCACAGACTCCAAAAATACGAACATTATTCCTGCGGGAGTATTGCTCCAGTTCATCTATTTTATTCGCCAATGTTATATTTTCATCCTGAAGTTGTTTACATTTTTCTGCGTAAGTTTTTAATGGGGGGCCGAGTTCTTGCTTTATGGTTTTTATTACCTCGGTTTTTACAGTGTCAAGAAATCCACTATCAGCCAATAATTCACGCAAAAATTCCTTAATTACTGCTTTAATGTCTATTATTTGTTCTCGAGTAAAAGGCTTGATGCGCACTATCAATACGACTACTGTTAACCCAAAATTAAATTTTTAATACACACTAAAAACCGTTGAAACTTTTTTAAAGAGCGGAGCGATGTCACAACGTGTTACAGACTACACATGGTCGGACTACACTCTCTTACTTCTAGTTAGAGACAGGCTTCAGAATCCATTCAAAATTTCAAATCATTCGTGAGTTAAAATCATGACCGTCCAATTTTTTTGTGAATCATTCCCTTCTTGGGGGCCAAACCCAAATCTGGTATGCAGATGGGTCAAGAAGGACCACAGGTTTTGGAGCAGGTATATATAGTGAAACCCTAAATCATAAAGAATATTTGACACTAGGACAATATACCACCGTATGCCAAACGGAAATACTAGCAATAGACGCATGTGCTCTAAGGGCATCAGAGAGACAACCAAGGGGTCAGCTGATTCATATCCTGTCGGATAGCCAAGCGGCCTTAAAGACACTAGCAGCTTATCAGATAACCTCGAGGCTAGCTTGGGAGTGCCTGGAAAACCTAAGAACCCTGGCCAAACACAACAAGGTAACTTTGGTGTGGGTACCGGGGCATAAGGGTGTACCAGGTAACGAAATAGCAAACAAGCTAGCAAGAAAAGGTTCTGCAACAAAATTCACCGGACCTGAACCAGGTCTGGCGATAACCAGAACTGCGATACGCGGTGCAGTGGCTGAGTGGATTATAAAAACACACCAGGCACACTGGAAGAGCGTTGAAGAGCAGATTCATAGCAAACGAATGATGAGGCAGCCATCACGACAGTTGGCAGCTGATGTGCTGGCTCTCAGCCGGTTAGAGCTTAGAACAGTCACGAGCCTGATAATGGGACACGGCTGTCTAAGGAAATATCTACATAAGATTGGCATCCTTAAGGACGAGCCTATATGTAGACTATGCAATGAGGAGGAGGAGACAGCCTACCATGTCATATTCGAATGCGTTGCGTTGGAACGACGGAGACTGCCACTGCTGGGGCCAATTAACCAACTGACAGATCTACCGGAAAAAGACCTACCACACAGGCTACTAAATCTAGTAAAAAGGACTAACCTGTTTACAGAAGGAAATTCACTTGGTACCGAATAATACATAGGCCGCGGGGACGCTACTAAACAAAACCCGGCCGGTAACCAGGAAACAAATCAATCAATCAATCAATTCCCTTCTTTATAAATTAGAACCATTCACTTGACATTTTGGAATTACGCTCAGAATATATAAAATATCATTTGCATTTAGACATAGCAACTGCTTCTATATATAGTGGTGGCCATATAATTAAGAACGCTAAATTGTTGGGATATTTTTCATATTTACTGATACATTAAATAATTAAGCAGTATATATTTTATTGACGTAGAAATGCATTCACAAAGTATGTATTCCATAGATAACATTTTATATAGAAACAGAACAATTGATACTGGATATTTAATTAAGAACAAGGGATAGTGTATTTAAAAACTGTATGATATACCCTAAAAGTAGTCACTTTTACACTTAATTGTTAATATTTTGTGGGAAACTCTTTATTTTTCAAAACTTCGACACATCTGCGACCCATAGATTCAACGAGACGGGCACAACGTTCTTGTGGAATACTCTGCCATGTTAGCACTACTTGCTCAAACAGACTATCTAAATTACTTCATCTTTTTGTCGTACAATCCTTTTGACATCGTTCCATAAGTTTTCGATAGGGTTCAGGTCCGAACTGCACGAGGGCCAGGTCAGAACTATGACTGCATTCTGATGTAGCCAATTTTTTACTGTACGCGTGGTGTGCTTTTAATCATTGTCATGTAGGAATTTCCAAACAACCGGCAAATTCTCCTCCGCATAAGGCAGCAACACGGTTTCCAGAATGTGCATATACACGATCTGGTGCATAATGTCTTGGGTTCTGTAAATTGCACCAACTCCGTGTCAGGACATGCAACCCCAAACCATTATGGAACCATCTCCATGCTTCACGGTTACTTTAGTATACCTCGGATCGAATTCTTTGAATGGTGGAAGACGTACGTATTGCCTGCTATCAGATCCCAATAGATTAATTTTGGTTTCGTCGGACCAGAGTACATGTTTCCGTTGGTTAATCGTCCATTCGCTATGAATTGTTGCAAGTTGTATTCGTGCGTTTCGATTACGCTTGTTAAAGGTTTCTTGCGCGCCACTCTTCCGAACAATTGCGCTTCACATAAGCGACGTCTAATAGTTATTGGTGACATCCCAGAATCAGCTTATCCAAATATCTCTTGCCTTATTGCATTAGATCCAAGTCGACGATTTTTCTTTGCTGAGCGTACAATTCTTGCGTCAGTCTTAGCAGTGGTTTTTCTGCGTTTCTGTTTTCTTTTTATATTTTGTGTAGTATTATATAACTTATAGTGGTTGACAGCCTGAAATACCATTGCTTTTGAACTCTGCAAATGCTCTGCTATTTTTTGATATGACCATTTTCCGTCGTATAACTTAAGAATAGATTTTTTCTCTCGCAACTTTTGCTTTTTCCCATGTTTATTCGAAATTAAAATAATTGTAAATATCATATATACTTATATACACACATCAACATAATCTAAGGATATCAATTTTTATTTTATTTGCTTGATTTTACTTCCGTTAATATTGTCTTTTGTTGTTTAGTTTGGTTGCTAGGTAACTTATAAATAACAATCTGTCAAAAGTATCCATTAAAGAAGTACAGTTAATGATAAATCTTAAAATGTTTTGAAGTTTAACTTTAGTGTGTTACTTCTCCCACCATTTCTGCGTTGTTTCACAAAAATTAGTAGCCATTGATAAGTGTAAGCATAAATTGCGTTAAAAGCAAACATGAATGAACAAAATAGACGTCGTCATTTGCATCCTGACGATATGAATAGGGCAGTCGGAATGCTGGAAGTTGGAGTAAGACAAGTTGACGTAGCGGAGCGGCTAGGTACAACACAGAGCGTAATTAGCCGACTATGGCGACGTTACAGAGATACAGGTAATCCCAGGGAACAACATCTTGGAAGAAGACGCGCCACCACTGCTATTCAGGACCGGTACATCACTCTTCAGGCTCGCCGACAGAGTTCACTAACTGCTACTGAGTTAAAATTGCGTCTCCAGGCAGTGCATAACGTGACAGTCCACAGCCAAACCATCAGGCGTCGTTTAAAAGAAGTCAATCTTCACTCCAGACGCCCCATTAGGGTTCCACCGTTAACCAGGGAAATCGAGGACATCGAGTAAACTGGGCTCGAGAACATTTAAACTGGAGTCGAGAACAATGGTCGACTATACTTTTTTCTGACGAGTCGCGATTCGGATTAAGACCAGATACTCGCAGATTAAGAGTCTGGCGTCCGCCGGTTGGTAATGCAGCAAGGCTACAGCACGCCCAAGAAGTGCACAGCTACCGAGGTGGTACTGTAATGATATGGGCGGGAATTATGCTGGGTAGGAAAACTGATCTCGTTTTTCTAGATCAATTCTTAAATGCTGAGCAATATATCCAGAATATTCTTGAATCTTTTGTTCAGCCATTTGCAGAAGCGTTGGGCCGAAATTTAACCCTTATGCATGACAATGCACGACCACATGTGGCAAGAGTTGTTACCGATTGAATCAATGAAGCAAGAATTGAGGTTTTGCCATGGCTAGCTCAATCCCCAGATCTCAATCCCATTGAGTATGCATGGGATATGCTTCAGAGAAGATGCCTGCCACATATGGACGCTATACAAAATCGACGGCAACTGCAAGAACTTCTTTCACGACAGTGGAATCTTCTTCCAGAAGAAGACTTGGACAATCTTATTCTGTCTATGCCAAGATGTAGGGCGGTTTTAAACTGCAGAGGAGCTCCCACTCTTTATTAATTCCTTAATTTTCAAATGTTTTAATTCAATATAAGATTAATTTTGAATTGTTGTTTAGTTCCATTTTGTAGAATTTCTAATTTATAATTAATAAATTATTATTAAAATTGTGGTAAATATTAATTTAAGTTAATTTCACTCATAGCTTATTTTACATTTAACTTTCAAGACAATATTAGATAAATAATAAGTTCTCGATATGCACAGTAATACGGCAAAGCAACAACTATTTGATATCCACATCGTTCTTAATTATATGTGCTGATTCGGCGAACTGTAACCGTTTGTTTTGTTCCAAGACATCGGGGATTGACAATCAGTTGCACTGCACATGTGTTTTAAAGAGAATTCATAGACTTGTAAGTTTCGCGAATAATAATCATATATCTTGAATGTACACATTAAAGCAAAATCAGTACTTGATAATTTGATGCCGTTCTTAATTATATGGCCACCACTGCACATACATATATCTGAATGTGTTTACATTATTTTATATTAACACTCCCAAATAATAGAGACGTTATTTTTTTATTTTTCAGTGACGTATTCAGATCGAGTCATCCATTATGAATCGTTTTATATGTTAATATTTACAGTTTTTTCTTATTTTAATTGAATTTATATGTTGTCACGTCCATCATTACCTATTCAGGTATAAATCAACAGAATGTGCAAATCGTTCCTATCTAGAGAGAAATGTGATGAAGTAGTTGTAATTTTGAACTTCTTTGTTTTTGGACCGATCTATTTCAAAACTGATGCCTACATGACTCTTAGACCTGCAAACTCAATTATGTGATCAAATTTGATTAAGTAGCCGCCATTTTGAACTTGTTTTTGAAGCGATTGCTTCGAAAATCGATATTTATGAGACCCCAAGACAGAATAATAACTTTTTCAATTGTCGACCAATCATTTCCACAATCAATATCTACATCAGCTTGAAACCTGCAATCTCAATTATGTGATCAAATTTTAACAATTGACCCCATTTCGAAGTTTGTTGTTTTCGCGCCGATTGATTTTTAAATTGATACCTATGTAAACCTGAAATCTGCAAACGTAATAACGTAATTGCGCTCTACTGCGGCCGTAGGGTACTGAACTGGGCGTAGACATGTAGACGTGAGAGGTGCCTTTTCTCACACAAACTTTGTCAACCCCTTAGGAACTAACTTTTAAAAACCGCCGAAAAATATTCTTTTCGATACAACTTTTGCACCAAGGAGCATTAATATCAAGTTAAACTTCAAACTATGTACGCAAAAGCTTCTCAAAGTACGGAAACTGAAGAAAAACTACCAAATTAACTAATGTCAGCTACATCGATCATGCCACCATAACATCTTTGTAATTACAATTTTTTTCCAAATTGATGGAGGTGCTGAGATATTATTATTCCCGCGACATAAATTTATATCCGACACGGTATATAATACTTTTCTAGGACTACAAATTTAACTAATAATGTTAATGTATATTAGGATGTTAATCACCTTCAAATATGTTATCTAACTCCAATATCAAAAGCAGAATACAGATTATTATACAGTACTTGAAGAATTTACATTTTACTGCTGTACAGGATAAGGAAACTCGGTCATACAAATTGGTACTTCTTTTGCAAAAACTAGTATCTAATTTTCAAAAAATTATAGCGCTAAGCTGGCTTTTGTTTAAACAAGATATAAAAAATAAAAAACATGAATTTGGACAGGGTGATTGGTGAGAACGGCCTACTAAAAGTATTATACAAACGGCACGGAATTTTACAACAAAATTTTGCAGTTGGATATGGTTGCATATGAACTATCACGTAAAAATATTTTTAAATAAATGTCACTTCCGGCTAACTGGAAGTGGATCAACTTCGATATTTTAAATAGCAAGCTATAAAATAAATTATAAATTCAGCTTCTATGATAAATTTTACACACATTTCATGTATCATACCCTATACCTAAATACCATTCCTCCTGAGTTATTCGCAATTTGATACCGAAAAAATACGTCAGGAGTAAAAGAGACGAATGAAATTTTGCATACTCACAGGTGATATTATGTAGTTGCACAGCATTTAAAGTTCTTTTCTGTAACATTATACAGGGTGTTTAAAACCTTAGTTGCTTGTAAATAACTTCAATCTGCGGAAAGTAGATTTTTTTAATGGAAAGGTACATATTTTAATAGATATTCTGATTCTACAAAATATTCTCTTTTAATCTGTATTAGGTGTTCCTATACCTAAAATAGGAGGCGAATAAGTTATAACGATTTAATTAACCTCCGTACCTAAAATGCTCAGATATGTCATTACTGAAGCAAGAGTGCTTAGCTCATTTGTTTTACATACTTACTTGCCACTTATTTTGACGTCTGTCATTTTGTTATTTAGATAACTTATTTATTTGTGTTATTATTATTGTTGTTGTTCTTATAGTTTTTCTACTGTATCTTTTATATTCTCTTTTTATTATTTTAATTTTACCTACTTTGTTATTACTAATTATTTCTCAGAAAGATTGGTATTTAGGTATAGGGTATGATATATGTAATATGTGTAAAACTTATCATAGAAGCTGAATTTGTAATTTATTTTATAGCATGCTATTTAAAAAATCGAAGTTGATGCCTACTTCCGGTTAAGTGACATTTATTCAAAATATTTTCACGTGATTGTTCATATTCAACCATATCCAACTGCAAAATTTTGTTTTTAAACTCCGTTCCGTTTGTATAATACTTTTAATAGGGCATTACTTACAACATTACGGCAGTCAACGAACTGACTCATAAATCAGCTCATGAAGCCGTTGGCGTCAAAGCAATAAAGCAACGTTTGCTATACAATAGCAAACATCATCATAACGAGTATGATCTTGTTTACTTGCTACGTATTGTGAAGCTGTTATTACACGATATATGGTGGTTAAAAATGCAGAAGTCCTTTATTTCAAATTATCAAACGAAACTTTTATTATTAAAAAGTCTTGTTTATATGATTTATACTTATATACTCATACTTCGCTGTTGTACGCTTATTAATTATGATATTCTTAACTTCGATCTTCCTTGGTATGTCTTAAAATTAAAGTTTATTTATAATAACGTATACCGAGTGCTCACCTAATGCACGGAAGTCCAATATTTTAGTTGATAAGAGAAATAATTGAATCTTTGTTTATGTCATGTGTCTAGTTTTCTCAAGATCTACAAACCCAACATGATTCCAATTCTACAAAAATACTCGCGCTAGATACGATTTCATAACAAATAATAATGCAAACATGTTTTAGCTTTTGTAGAAACAAGAAACAATAAGAAATACTGCAAAATAAATATGTAACAATAGGAACTTAGATGTATAGATGTAAAAGCAATATCTATGTTTGCCAGTTGTGAGGTGCTGAGACTCAAACTCAAACCCAATGATAAGGTAACAACTTAGTAAATAGCTGAAATATACAAAAGAGGATTACATGATTGGTGATTTGATGAAATTATTGCAGATATGACAGTAATGAAAATGCATAACAGGTATTTTAGTTTTGATGCCATTATTTATTACTATTATTTGTTGGTATGAAATTAAATATTCAGAAGAATATTGTGCTATTTTGAGGTAGATACTGAGCAAAAATGTTCAAGCAAGAGAATAATAATTTCTATTATCCAGGTATGTATAGTCATTATTAATGACATATTTAACTAATTTTCATTATATTTTGCAATAAATAATAATTTGCAAGATGCAATAATTGCGGTAGTAAGGAAAAGAATCTAATTTACATTTATAAAATATGGACCTCCAAAAAATTACAATGTTATGAGAGAATTGCTGGGAAATCTATGATGCTGTATAACTCAATTTAGAAAAGCTAACTGCCGACAATAATTAATATGCTACCCATATACCATACCTACCATACCACTTTGCTTTACATTTACATTGTCCAGTCATTTGATCACAAGCCTCTGTATGGTCCTTTACACATAAGCAGATGTTGTTGCAAGAAGCTCCAAACTTCATAGGCGGACACTTATCAAATCTTTCGCACATATCTCCTGACCAGCCCAATTTGCAAATACATTTTCCAGTATTTCGAAGACATCTGTAACAACACTATATTAATGATAGCCAAACAGTCTGAAGACAAGGGATATAAATATAAATTTGCATTCTTTGATCTATGATTATATTAATTATAAACCAACCACACCACAGACCATTATAGGTCTACTCGGCGACGTATTAAGCAGTACATAAACTAAATGAAAAACAAAATAATTACCCTGTAGATCCTGATTTAGGACATGGACAAATTTTGTCACACTCGTCTCCATAAAATCCGAAATTGCAATTGGATATGCACTATAACAATCAGATATTTCCAAAATTATTCGAAAAACAAAGATTTAGTTTACCTCTCCACTTGTCTTGTTGCATATATCATGCCCACACTGACATTTGTTTTTACAATCAGGTCCCCAAAAGTTGCTTCGCAACTTGATTCAAGATTTATTTCCGTTGGTTGAAGATATATGTCCGGAGGAGCAACTTTACATTCACATTTACCATTACTACTGATATATTGATCGCCATTTAAACAGTTACATTCCACGTCACAACTAATAAAATAAGAAAAATATTTATAGGAAAAAGTTAAGTCATTTTAAAAAATTCTGGAAAGACGATATAAGATTTTTTTTAATAATTTTCAAACCAATTACTTATTTGTTTCCCTCAAACTCTAAAACATTGAAGTGAATATGAATTAATTCTGCAGTAATATATAAAATACGAACGTATTTGTACATTTTGTATCTTATCAAATGAAAGGGTTTTGTAAAATTAATGTTACAACGTTAATAAAAATTGAAATTTTCAAATAAGTATTTACGAAATTAGGTATAAGGCAAGTAGAGTTTAGGTTCGCAAATAGAATGGCTATTTCATAGTTTTATGTAAATATTTCTGTAAATCGCACATAGAATGTTCATTGATTAAACTTAATATAAGCAAAATGAAACTTACCTAGAACCTATCCATCCTACATAGCATTCACATTTACCGCTAATCGGATCACATTCTCCATTTTCACAGACGCAGGTCTCCCGGCAATTTTGACCATAAGTATTTTTTGGACATGGTTGATCACAGTTTGTGCCTATATATCCGGGCTCACATATTTTACTATCACACAAAACACCGGAATAATTATCAAAGCAAGTACATATATTAGGGTCGGTGCAATGCCCATGCATACAATTTGGGGTGCACACTGGTTCACATCTCTCATCTATTTCAATGTAACCTGGGCAACATATATCCACTGATGAATATGTAAGTTCTTCCTTTGTTTCGTTTGGTCCTATGTGAACAATCTCTTTTTCCCTTTAATCAAAAAAGAAAATTAAATAATTTATTAAAAGAAATCACTGCTAAATGCTACTAAAAAAACAAATTAAATAAAATTTTATTGCTGATTTGTTTTGATTCAGATACTTTTAAGTTAGTTGCATCATTTTTCCACAGCTACAAAAACGAGTCATTAATTCTTAAAACAGTTTTGTATAATGTAGCAAACATAACAGCATTCGCCTTGTAGCCTCCAAGTTTATGAATGGTGGACCTGTACAAATATTGATGAAGGTAAAATGCATCTACCGCAAAAGAACTTACTTCAAAAAGTGCTAAATAAATCAATTTTTTAAATTACGGTTGTAATTTCCTTTTTTTCTTTTAATGTCGTCTGGTGGTGATATCATAAGAAATCGTAAGGCTAAATTTTTACAAAACGGTTTGAAAAAATTGTTTACATAATTAGTTATACTATATAACCAACAACCTTTACATTTCGAATTATTTGGATTATTGATGTTCGAATTATAGAAATTAGACTGAATTTAAGTTTGAATCCTCTATGTATAGTGTATGCCAAACTTCATAAACATAACACATTACTTCCAGCGTTACACAGGTAATACATACAAATCATCACATCAACTTGCCGCGGCCATCTCGCCACGAAGACAACTGATCACGAAGACATCTCGCCGCTAAAATCTTATATATAGTTGTATACATATGTATTTATGTAAGTATTACATCTAATACATACATCGTTATCAAAATGATGCCGATTTTGTTTAGTATGCCAAAATGGTTTTATCGCTTTAGCATTTGTGCCAATATCGGACTTGGATCACATAATACTAACATTGTCAGATAATTTACCGAATGAACTAGAACAACTACTTGATTGGTTAGAGGACAATTATATTGGTTGAAGGAATAGACGAAGAGCTGGACAAAGAACCTATATTTTCTTCAAATATTTGGAATGTTTACAATAGGACACTAAATAGAGAGGACCGAACAAATAATCGTGCTGCAGCAGCATATCGTCGTCTACAAACAGAACTTGGCATGTATAGCCCTACAATATGGAATACATCACACACAGACACACACACACACGATTTTTCAAATGTATTTTACAATTAACTTAAACCGTCTACGGTTCGAATTGCTTTCACGGCCAGGCGTCCACGCGGCGAGTTGCCTTTGCGCCAAGATGGCCGCGGTGGGTTGGCTGCGGCCAGTTGTGCTAGATCCAAATGGATACCATAGTTTAATTGTACAAGAGAAGCACTCATAAATGATTAATTTGATTAGAGATCTATAGGTAAACAGAAGCGTATAAAAACTGTCAACTATCGACTTTGCAACTTTCTGGTTAGAAAGCTTAGGGATATTTTATAGTTGACCAACATATTATTGACGTCATCTTACGTCAGAGAGTCACGTGGTTTTAATCTTAAATGAAAACACTTTATACAGCCTGAGTCGCCATTAAATATATTACTGTTTGTAATGAGAATTGATAAAAATTTTATTAATAAAAGTTATGTCAACCAACACATACTTTAACTCTGTGCATAAAAATCATAAAAAGTGTACTTTTTTTTCATGAAATGGCCCATATATTTTCATTTTTATTATAAGATCACCTAATTCTGAACAAAAAAAATCTAAGTAATTTTTTTGCAAAGCTTATAGTTTCCGCGAAAAAAGGAATTTATAGTTGTTGTTATTACATCTCTACTGCATGCAAATAAGGAAACAATGTCAGGCCATCTAGGCGGCCAGATCATAACTCCTCCACGCCCATTCCAACAATTTCCATAATTATTATTTTAAAAAATGTGCACTGGCAATGCATAGTGCGCAGATGCACCGCTAGCTCATTTCTACTTAATGTTGTGGCATGTTTATCAATAAGCAGCAATTAAAGAGAGCGCATTATTAATATTCTGACAATTAAACAATAACGTTTGGCAGTTGTCAACCACATTTTTATTTCAGTCCTTGCTATGATTTTTTTCATTTTCTTAAGCGTAATAATGAAAATTGGATGAAAAAATCCACAAAATAATTTTTCCACGATAACAAGAACTTTACAAAAAAAACTCATTTAGATATTTTGTTAAGAATTAAGTAGCCATACGATTAATATAAAAATATATACTTAATTCCATTTAAGAAATGTATATTTCTATTGTTAACTTTTTTATAGCACAAACATTTTTATACATAAAATTAAAGTATGTGTTGGTCCGCACAATTTTTGTAAACAAAATTTTTAGCTATTCCCATTAATAACATTAATATATTTGATGGCGTATCCTTCGACTCAAGCTGTACAACAATTACACTCGTAAAAGTACTCACCTTCGAGTTATCTGACAAACGCTTTTAATATCACCTTTCAGACAATTTACTACATGGTAATAAAGTAGCAGTACTGCAAAAATATGGTAGTGTTTCATGCCCGCTGGTCACGTTTACCAATCTGTAACTGAAGAGATAAATAATTGATAATAATACATAATTGATTTAATTTCTTAATTTTAAGCTATGTCAGACTAATTCGTGTAGTTCAGATATTTTCACCATTTGAACATGCATATTGACACTTGTTATTTTATTTCTAATAGTTTTGTATTTTGTGTGTTCCGATTTCACTAATTTTGTGTACTTTCTGGCATATGCAGATTTCGGATCTACCACCTTTAAATTATGAATTGATTTAACTTTAAGGATTTATTAAAACGGAACACATTCGAAATTGTTTTCTTGCTATCAAAGTATTATTTATGAAAAGCTAACAGCATAAGGAAACCATAAAGTATATAGGATACTCAGCAGATATTTACAGAGAAATACTCTGCACAATTTTGCCCCGTAATTTGAAGCTTGACCAACAAAAATTGCTTTAACAAGTTCTTGTTTTGTTGAACAATATATACCTGGACATCCGCCAAACATCGGGGAAATTAGAATTAACTTTGAATTTATGTAATGTTTAAGGTTAATATCTACCACACCTCACATTTGTTACAATCAATAGACCAACTTGTTAATGCCGCATTCAACACTTATTACTTTCATGTACTATTTCAAGAAATGATTTATGAATCTGACACTTCGGCCATCATTCTCAAGCAATACTAGAATACAACATATTAAAAGTGGTTAACATAAGTGTAACGTCGAAATCCAACAAATCGTTATGGTACATGTTATCGTACATGGTGACATTACTTCGCTAGTAACGAAGATGATCAAGAAATAAATGCAATTACAAATGTGATGCCTAAATTGGTGAAAGAAATTGGTCCTGAGACATTATGCACAGACCTACTTCAAAGTCACAATAACCTTTAAGAAATGAATAACTGGAGGAATTAGCGCAAACCCTGACAACTCAATGAACGGATCAAGACAACTAGGATGAAGAGAGAAACTTTGTATGAAACTAGTACATAATAAATCGCTAATTCCACTATTAGGCCACCTATCTATTATTGCATTTATCAAATCTTGACGGTTTTGAGGGTAAACATTTTTTCGGCGCATTTTTTCCACATCAATCTCCATTTGAGTTTGAATAGGGTTAATGTCAGGGTGTTTGGATGGCCACGGCAATACAATAATATTGTTGGCCTCAGGCCAGTTTTGTGTAAGACCTGCTGTGTGGATCGAGCAGTTGTCTTGCCGAAAAAGTTATTGAGAGGAAAGACTTCATCGACCGATGGAAGCATTACTTCATCAAGAATCCCTATCCTTCAAAATACAGAACGGTCCCCATGCCCTCACACTGATCCATGCCCAAACATTAACAGCGGCCAATTGAATAAGTTTGCTATCTTCCTACGAAATGGGTATTTATTGGCCTATACACTTTCACTTACACTGTCATCATACTTTATCTTGAATGTTTTCTCGTCTAAAAACATGATATTATTCCAACAATTTTCCTCTTGACGAAACTGAACCGCAAAACTAACTCGCTCTTTATGAACATTAGTGAGAAAAGATTTGTTTTCATTTTTAATCCTCATGACTTGTTATCCCTAGCCTACAACTTTTGTAAATTCTCCTTTAGGAAACAAAATATGGAAGATTTTCAAAAATGCATTTTTTTCTTTTTCAGCCTGTATCTGCCTAATGACACAAAAATTTCAAAATCTGATGTCGGATTATTCATGGACAAATGAATACGCAACTTTTCTCTCATTTAACCGACGTTGTATCTCCAACGGTTTCCAATATCCCCATGTACTGCATTTTAAACTAGATACCCTGAGGAATATTTTTAAAGACAATAAGATGATTTATTTTATTATAGTATTATTTTTTAGGATGTTTTTTAATACAGTCTGGCCAGTCTGTTAAAATCTTATCACAAATGTATGTAATTATATGTATCTACTCACATCCGCTTAGATATAACAGTCGATTCCTGCCACATTCAAGAAAAAATAATACATATGTACATACCTATATGTTAATTTTCATCTGAGTATCCAATGAATTTTTTTTAGATGTTATATCATTTGTTATTCTATTTAATTCACTATTTACAAAATAATATCAATTACACAATTAGTACACTTTCGTTAAACAGGAAAGTCTGCTTTCACCCATTTTCGCGGCAAATCTTCGTAATTAAATAGTACATCAACTACCGCACAGAATATGTCACAAGTATCAACATTTAACAAAAAATAATGCATACATCACCAAAGCTTTCTTAAGTCATTTTATATTTTTCAAGTTGTTATTTCAGTTAACCGTTTAAAGCATAGATACTACCGAGAAGCGTGTTTTAACGATAAACATGTTTAAAAATTGAAATCAAATGGTTTTGTTAAAATTAAATATGATAAGATATTAATGTTGTGTTTACACTATTACTGCAACAAGTTTACACAAACTTAGTAATTTTTATGAGTTATATCTATTTATTGTGCTATATAAAATACACCCATCATAACCTATACATGTATATACATACATATGTATATACATAAGTTAGTTTTTCCCCTAGTTATGCCTAAAGACACAGTAAGTGTTTTGATACGGTATATGCAGGGTAATTGAACAGTATCGCTGTTATCTTTACATTAACTGCCAGATGATAATGTATCTAGAAATTTATTACTTATAAAAATACTTTCTATTGTATTTATCAACAAGTTTAAGATTTGAAAGCTAACTCTCTATCTTTAAATAAATCTTCTTACGAGCATTGTTTTGAGCATCAAATCTGTATCGTCAGACAGTGTAGCTTGAAAGAATTTAAATTTGAACAAAATGACGCAGCAACAAATTTAAAAATAAACATAAACATAAAGAAATCTGTAACATTCTTAACTGTCCTATAAATGACAATCTGGTACTTGTGCTATGCTCCTTGCAATGATACTATGACACTAACGCTTTATAAAAACATTTGTGGGATATTCGTTTTTGCATACATAACCTATTCTTATATATGACGATAAAAAATAGGAGTTGATTTACTTTTCGTGACATCTTAAGGGTCTACTGGGAGCAGCGAAACATTACACCATCAAAACTGCCACTTAATTTTTTCGGCTCAATATGTCGCATATTATAGGTCTGATAATATATGTATAGTCGATGTGGATCCAAGGGGACTCACCTATCTGTAGATGCAACAGAACCAAACTACTTTTGATGAGTGGTTTCTAAAACTGATACTGTATTTTCAAACACTCGAAACAGAAAAGGTCGTAATTGGGAATAATTTAAGCACTCATCTTTCTCTCGCTTATAAGAAAAAACACATAAAATTTATATTTTTATTTGCAAACAGTACGCACTTAATGCAGTTGCTTGATGTCTCCTGGCTATAAAAAACGATTTTTTAACATAAGTTGTTTTTAAGATTTGGTTATCTACTTAGAGAATAAAAAATCTGGCTTTATTTATTCGGGAATTAACTACTATAGATCCTAACAAAGTTTTAAACAAACTACCGTGCGATGTACTAGTATCAATGTATCAAACATTCAAATTTTGCGAACGATTTCTGAACTATTTAGCGAATCCTATTTTGAAAGAAAAAGTTCTGATAACCAGCATCCAAAGATACGAAAACGCAAAAAAAAATCTGGAACCTGAGTAAACCGTAACATCAGAGTAATTGGCATTTGGTCAACAAAGCGCTGGTTTATGTAAAAACAAAACGGCTAATAAGAAAATAATCAAATCTAATCGCAATTCGCTATTCTGAAGAAGAAATTGCTCCTTCCTTCGGCCTATATGATATATGGTAATTAGCGAATTAAGTGATTCTGGCGATGATAACTCCATTCTGCATCTAAATACTGAATATGAATCCACAGACGATGAAATGCCGGAAATAGGCAGTATTCAGTTAAACGATTTTCTACTAATCAAGTTTATCACTCTAAGAAAAAGTATTTAGAAATATGTGGGAGGTGATAAATAAAACAAAACAAGACAAAAAAATATTGTGATGTTCAACAATTACATGTTTCTTGATGATCTTTGTTGATCAGATTATTAAGGAGATAACTTGTTTTTAATCACAAAACAAGTTATCACTTTTCGTAAAACTATTATTATTTTAGTTAACCTTGCAACACCAAAATTGCTCTGACTGACTATACCTTTGTTATTTTTGAATATTTTTTATAGCATTGTTCTAAGACACCCTACTTGTAACGTTGGAACAACCACCTTTCATTTTTTTTTGTTGTGGCAAAATTTTATTAGTATATATTCTTATGCTGCAGGTAAAAAGGCTTATGATGCCATATTTCTAAAAACATTGAAGACAGATTTAAAAAATCAAGATCGTTCTAAGGAAGTGTTGTGATAAGTACAGTTGTATGAAATAGCACTTGTGACTGGAGAGTTGTACAATTCCACATACTGAGCCAGAGCAGCTTATGGCTATACTTACTAATACTAAATGTAGGTTGCAGAAGTATTCTGAACTTATTAAACTCTTTCAATATCCTATATATCCCAGAATGACCCATAAGCAATAGAAGAAAAATAAACAGCGATAATACAAATGCTTGACACAACATACACTTTGTTTTTTTACTTAGAATACCTCTATACGAATACAACAATTTATTTAAGATTCTATGATAATTCCAAAAATATACTTAGGATACCTAAATGAGTTGTCAATAATTAGTGCCACACTTTTAGCCTCAGATGACATTGGAACAATGATGTTATAAAGTGTAATATTCAAATCGTTTTGTACTATCTCCCTACATCTCCCTCTCATTCATGTTACTGATAGCAGTATCAGTTTTAGTCGGAGGACATCATTATAAATATTGTTGAGTAGCGTCAGCATACTGTGTTACAATAATTAATATATTCAGACATAGCGTATCTACCTACATATATTCAACAACTTTAGTATGGCATCATTAAAAAATCGTATCTTGTTCTTCAGATTCATATAGAAGATAAGGTTAAAAGGAGTATTAAACAAATTTTTGAAGGTATATAGATATGACGGCACACAATTACGCATAGGTATTACATATATATTTACCAAAAAATATATCATGATTAGAAATTGCAAAAGATTAGACCGAACTTTTACTTCATACAAAAATTTTACGGCCATTTCTTAATTTTCAATTCCCGTTAATTAAGAAAACTACAACAAGGTAGGCCATGACAAAAAAATGAAATGTTTTCAAAACGATGTGTATGTATGTGTACAAAACGAATACAACTTTGATTAAGTAGGTACATCTTTTGCGAACTTGCTGTATTATATAAAATATTTTTAAATGATGCCTCTAATACCGCTCGGTATGCCATATTACAGGGTGAATCATGGTAAGACGTTAATATAGGGTTTGCAACCCTAAGATTACCTAAACAAAAACTACCAACTACATGGGCTACATCGCGAGCTTAATTCCATTAGTAATTATCATGTTATCTACACATATAAATTTCATGATAAAAATTAAGTAAACACAGAGATTTATTTTTATCACACAATGTGCTCACAGTTCTCCATACTGTAGCATATTTTCTGAAAACATACAATCCTTGCTGCTTGATACTATACTGATATTATTTATTATTTATTTTGTTGAATAAAATTTATTTCTCAATCATTCATTTGATTTAATACAACATGATAGCAGTGCAGCTAGATTTATTAGTTTTCCTTGTACTCACCAAACAGTCTAGCAATAGACTAAACTGTTTATGTACATACATATATGTATACTTTTTTATTAACAAATACCGCGACAGAATACATTCATTCGGATAACACTATCTCAAATATTTGATGACGCCACGCCGTTAAGTGTCTGTTTTTTTTTTGATAAAGCAGCATGTTGCCTTCTTCTTTGTTACTTGTTTTTTTTTATCAGTAGTCCAAAGATCTAATTGAACTTAACATCAAGCGATTGAGTCATTATTGTTGTCGTTTTTTCAACTATTGAAACTGTGTTAACAGTTTAGCTGATTCTCTAGAATTTTTTTTTAACATTAAAACTGCAAAAGAATGACCAGTCTGTGAATCCAGTAGTGATACGCCTTGTCCGTCTATGTATATTGGTCACATATGTGTGTGGCATATTCCTGGGATCCGTCGATTGTAGATTTGCTATTCATTTTATCGTAAAATGTTGTTATAATAAGTTATCTACAATAAAGTTCTCTGCAGTACAAAAATATTGTTTTATATACAGTATTTTTGGTTTTTTTCTGTACAATAGATTACCTTTTTAGTGGAATATCCTGAAAATTATTATATCTTTAAATTCTTTATATATAGCATTCCTTAAATCTCAAATTGATACCTTTTAAGCTGTAAGTAATTTTGTACAAAACTTGACATATGTACTTAATAATTGTGGATCAGAGCACTGTAATATCATTCTTGTCCTTATTCATTGAGATGGTTGTGGAAAAGAGTTGTACATACATTAACCTACAATAACGTTTATATGCAGACTATTTGTAATCATCATATCCTATCAGCTCTAATATTTACACACAGAGAAAAATGTTCTTGATTTAAGAAAATATACTATTTTACCCAAATATTTTTAATGCTAGAATATTTCTGTTTTGATTCAAACACATTTTCTTGGAATAAGTAAATGCGTTTAAGACAATCTAAACTATATTTGTTGTAAAATACGTATTTGATCCGAATAACTTCCCTATTTGTGAAATAGCTGAATTGCAAATTTCGAGCAGCTGCGTTCGAGATTATTATGTGTATATGAAGCGTTTATACGTGCATTTTTATCTGCGTGCACAATTTGGCAAGAATTAGATACATATAAGTTTTTTGTAGTTAAGGCGTGGACATTTGTACTAACAAAAGTACATATTTAATAATGCATTATGTGAAGTGTATTTTAGCTTCATGGGAATTGGAGGAATAATTTCAATCAAACGTTGTACTTGAAGTAAATCCAGTGGCTAAACTTCCGAATGTCGACCACTGAACTGGCAATTTATAAGCAGTTTAACGGAAAGTACAGGTTTTACTGAATCCAAAACGGACCCCCGTTTCTTGCGGAGATCAGCCTAAGATACCTAAAAATCGTTCTAAAAAGGGTTATTTCTAGGTTATGTTTTGCTAGTGTTTTGACATTTCTGCGAAGATTTTCAGTTGATATCCAGTCAGAATTACGAAATATCGAGCGGCAATTTAAAAAAACTTCGCCCAGGCGAACCCCAAGCATGCATAATTTATCATCGAGGATCACTCCCACATATTTCATTTTCCGTTTAGCAACTATAGTACATACTTCCTAACATTTAAAAGGTGATGCCTTTCCGCTTGCGAGGACCTTTAACTATTTACTTATACTTCTAACCCGTGCGGGGGCTATTTCTAGTTCCTTCATATTTATTCATTCTGTTCTAGCTTAGAGATTCATTTGTCGCATATCTATGACGTCCTCCGCTTTCACGAAAAGTACCAGCTTGTCGGTTCCCTCTGATAGTGAAATCTCTAAAACGTTATTGTACGGGATGTTCCATAGCGTTAACCCCAAAACTGATTTGTACGGAAAACCGGTACCCACCTTGAGTTTGGTCTTTTTGCTGAAGACAATAACTCGTTGCCTGAAATAATCTTTCATTATATTCACAATATATTGGCACATCTCCTTTTTCTTTATTTGACTGACCACCTGGCATTTTTTGTATCAAAAGCTACTAGAAACACCAACTTCTTCTTACTTAGAGTTTTTTGCTGTTTACATTCTCTTTCGCAAAACCGTATTCTCCCTTATATATGCCATTTGTTTTTGCCAGATTTGTTTGCAGCCTCTTCTTCAGAGTTTTCCTAATTCATAAGACAGATTAGCCTGCACGCAGATGAAGTCTTTTTTACGTCATAACACGTTTGGATGATTTACGAAGTTTAAAGATTAAGTCAATGTATAGCAGCTCAAATTTGAAAATAATGTCCTGAGTTTGTAATTAATTCTTAATTAAAATTACACGTGCGACATGTGTCATTTTAATCTGTTAAAATGTTTTTATAACTTTAAAAAATATATTTGTGTATATATACAAAAATAATAATGGTGTAATAATATAAGTTAGTAATTAAGATCAAAACATCATGGTTTTAAACAATCACAAATAACAATAATTTATAATCCTTAATATTCAAAATCGAACAAAGAATTCTCTTAGGTACAGACTACACGATTGTTGTTAATGATGATATACAAATGGGATTTGTACTTATTATTGGTAGATTAAGGGCAATGATATAAAATAGGTACGTGCAGATTAACAAGTACACTCGAAAACAGACTGATCACGTCTAGGCTTTAGTTTTGTTAATGCCATCTATTTTAAAATACCTACTATTAACTTAGACACTAGTGCAAAATTAATCTACATTTACCAGTATCTATAGTGATAATTAGAATATTTTCAGAACGTATGTATATGTGGAATTATTAACTGCAAAAATTATTTTACTACTAATGTGGTACTTGTTTGTCCCAAAACCAACAAAAAAAAATCTTGTAATGTACGGGATCAGTTGATTAACCAAAAGTCACAACAGAAACAAGAGACAAACAGACGTTTCTGTTTAAACAAATATGATGACGTCGTAGATACAATATCAGCGACATCATTAAGAACATTCTCGCGTTAGATTTAAGAACTTGACGTGTCAGTACGATTTCTATAGAAGTTTTAGTTATGAATTTTATGCTAGGCTTTGTGTACACGAACGGCTTTTTGTATACATTTATTAACTTGATTAGGGACGGGATATTTTATATATTAGCGTTGTTTCACTAAAAATTAATCCATTATGTACAATATGTATTTTTAATCAAATAAATGTGTAAAAGCAAAAGGATGTTATCTTGGAGCACTGAATTAAATAATTTTTCAAAGGAAGCATATTAGATATTCAACTTAAAATTTATTTAAAGCGGTTCAGTTTGGTGTATAAACCCTAAATCAACTATTTCCTCCAATTGCGAATGTATTCAATGGTATAGGTATATAAGAATGTAAAACACGCACCTGACAACGTTTTCCTGTAACATATGCGATAATGTTCGCTTTCACGCATATTTTAATCAAAACTGTGTTTATTCCAAATTTATCACTAATTTTACTAAAAACAATCACTGAATTTCGTTAACTTTCTCGCGAAATAAGCCAGTTTGTAAACTTCATTTGATATTTGTTCAGATGAAGATAACGTATCTAAGGATGTGTGTAGGGATTACTTATTAATCGAGTAATATGTATACTGTACAAATCATGTACCTATGGTCGGTGCTTGGCTTAGTCACGAACAAAATTAGCTCAAGAACTTGAAAACCATAACAACTAGAATAGTGCTGTCTTCGACATTTTTTAGAAAATTTCATGCTCTGCAAAAAAAGTCTTACAAGTTTTCTTGATATCTCATACGGTTAAAGCTGAATTTGCAAAAAAAGGCAAAATATTGCAAAAATAATCCGAATTGTCCCTTTCTTTGCAGGCGTAGACTTAACGACAGCAGATATCAAAAAACTGTTAAGGCTTTTTTTATAGAGCATGAAATCTTCTCGAAAAAAGTCTGCGAAAGCAGTATTCTAATTGTTATGATTTTTAAGTTATCGAGCTAATTCTGTTCGTAATTAAGCCGAGTCCCGACCATAAGTGCAAGAGTTGTACTGTATATACGTATGTATAGAAGATAAACTATCAGGGTATTTTTGACACCGAAGTGTATTTACATTATATCAGGGTATTGATCTGTTTGTGTCGAAAAATCCTGATACCTAAAACATGTCGACATTTCGTTAGTTATTAATTTCTTCAGGAAGAGTACTGAAACATCATTATCATTACAATGAGCAATACGAATTGATAATAAACTACGCTAAACACACACTTAGGATGTGTTCGTAAATCTTTCCCACGTTATCCAAAAAATACTCAAACATGATCTTTTTTGTTTGTAAACTGATAGTAGTCCCTTCTTCCTACCAATATATAAACAATAAACGAAATACAATAGACAACATAATGTAGAGAGGTATTATGTATAGATTGATGAGTTAGTGAAGTGTCTAACATATAATTGAATATTAAAAAATAAAATCCAAGTTCACTTAAATGTACTCTTTAATTGTTTGGCCATTTCATTACACAGTCATACTGAAAATATTACGCACTAAGTAAGGAAATGGCCATACAATTAAAGAGTACCTTTAAGTGAAGTTGGGTTTTATCTTTTAATATTCAATTGTAGAGAGATATTTTCTAACATTTTCTACTACAGTGACTATATAATAACATATTTTCTACTATACAATTCCTTAATATAATATAATTTGAATAATAGTTCCCATTTTTTGATTATCAAATCTGATTACCACGTCATATTTCCTCCAGAAGTTTTCCTTAATTTACTCTAAACAAATACAAACAACACGCAAATGCTGCCAATGACAAAACAATTAGTCAGTATCATAATCAAACAAAAAAATTCAGAGAATATGGTGTAATATGGTACTCACAGAATATGCAATACTACCACTTACAATAATTTTATTAGAGATCCAATTTCAAAACTCCAAGGTAATTATAATTCTAAAATATTAAGATCTTCGACTGTATTTAGTGATGCCACAGCTTAGCATTTTACTATGTATAATTGGGTCTTCTGAAAAATCACAAATAAGATAGACCTCTCCAATTCATTCCATAACTTATAATCTTTCTAAATATCTTCCCTATATTCCCGGTTTTGTTAAATATAATGTTGAAGACACTTTTCTCTATGTTAATCAAATTGACGATTTAACGTTGGCAAAATATTATATCTTAGAGCTCATTTCTTTATTTACTGACATTGAATGAGGATTCCTAAAGATAAGATTGATGTTACTTTAGAGATTTTTTACTATCATACTAAATTGCAATTTAATATTGAAACAGAAATTGATTATGCTGTTCCTTTTCTTGACACTAAAACTAAAAAATACTAAACTTTCCCCGAGAAGTGCCGTAGAATATGTGGGACACGCATTTTTGGGAAAAAAAGTAACGGATTTAAATTTTTTGCCGAACATTTTTGGCAGATTTTAAATGCTTTGAAATATCGCTCATATATCTAGTAAACAAATTGTTTCAGAACGGCGCTCTAAGGCAAAATTTGCTGAAAAATGAAAGAGTTATGAATAGTACGTATCTACCTAATACGTCAACGAATATTTTAGCAGGATTTAGGAGTTCAGTCATCGTTGCTCTTCATTCTTTTTAAGTATTAATTAATAATAAATTAATATTTTTTGCAGTAAACTCGACTTTTTTTTAATTTGACACAAGAATCGAATGTAGGCTTTCAGAAAGATGTTGCCGTGATCGTTGTAACAAACTTGACGTTTCGCTGATCATACTGTCAGCTTCTTCAGATGTTCTCTGAAGACTCATGTTGATGTCTCTTCTGCTCCTCGTTATATACCCAGTCAAACACGCACCCGACACCATCTAACACGAATCAAGAAGAAGCATCGGATACGAATCAGAGAACGATAACGGACACGGTTCAGCGGACTTGAACGGATACGCATCACTGGAGTGGAGCAGGGACTGAGAATATAACGAGAAGCAGAAGACACAACATCAATCTTTAGAGAACTTCTGAAGAAGCTGACAGCTGATGAGCGAAACGTCAAGTTTGTTACAACGACCAAGCAACACCCGAAAGTTAGATGTTTATGGAATTTGTCACAAGATATCGAAGAATTCCGTGAAGACTCCCCAAAGAGCTATTCAGGTGCTACTGAACGTGATATTGAAGATAAAATTTTGCAAAATGACGACTCTGAAAATCATAATATTTTAGAACAAAATCATGTTAAAGAAAACCAATAGGCTCATTATCTCTTCCTTTACTTATAATAAGGACACCGAAAAAGAAAAAATGTTGAAGAAAATCACCTGTTTACTGTGTACATATCTCAGAAATTTAAGAAGAGGTACATTTAAGCTTCCATATACATATATGTGTCAGATATGTGTTAACCAAAAACCAAATAAAATATATTTACCTAAACCACTTGTATGTCTCGGAAATATCATGTTTCAGTGAACTGTTTTCTAATTCTTCTTTGGTTTCATATTATTTAACTTTTAGTTTAGATTTTTTTTATTGTTTGAATTTATTTTTCTATCTTGAAAGTACTGCTTTAAAGAATTTTAGTTTTTGTTTTCAGTGTTCCCGTTTCCATTTCTTTTATTAAAGCTTTTGTAATATGTCTTTCCAACACGGACATTTTTAATTTAATTTATATGCATCGAGAAGGTTACAAAATTATTCGAAAAACTTACCGTACAATCAATTATTTATCAATGAATTTTTAAAATAATACAAAAAAAGTAAAATAATTGCTCATAAAAACACAAATACAGTCTGAAAAATGATAAAAGTAGTGTGTATTCAGCTTTTCTTCTATAGTTAATCATAAATTTTTGATGTTGTGAGTTCTTTCTTGCAAGTGCCGTAAATGCAGTTTGGACTTAACTGGAGAAATACCATTCTAATGTCATTTTCATTTATTACGCAAATTTCCTCCAAACTATCAAAAACTGTAATAATTCAAAAATTATTACAGACCTGATATGAATATTGTATTATATAAAAAATATATTTATTGAAAGCTCGATGTCTATGGTTTTGTTTATATTTGTATTTTAATTTTTTTATTAATTAGCAAACGGCTTGCCAAAAACAAATACATTTAATCTTCATCATTAGATGTAATTAAGCACAGTAAATAAAACCAAATCTAAAACAAGTAATGAGTAACACTCAATCCTTCCATTGTTAAGATTTTAAAACTTTAATTTTTTGCCCTTTGCTATTATCTCCCTTAATTTACAAACATGAAATGACTAACAGTTAAGAACTACGTATTTTATTATAATACATTTAAGAAATCAAAATAGTGTGTAAATTGTATTATATATTGCAAAATTAGGAATCTGCTTATTCTGAAACAATTGAAAAAATATGTCGTTATAATATCTACGAAATTTGGCAACTTAGTGGATATATCGAGATTTAACTGGTTATCCACAAATTCCTAGCAGCACATTTCTTTACATGATATGCCGCACAAGTAGATGATGACATAGATTAATACCTGTCATATGTCTGATATAAGGTTTGTTCCTACTTGCGTTCAAATCGATCGGTGATTAACCGCAGCAAGCGCAGTATAAAATAAGCGTTCCAACAACGACAAATCGAAAGTCCGGGACTATAGTACGTACATAGTTCCAACATAACAAAATGCGATTTGAGGATTGTCGGAGGACAGTCATAGCAGTTTGAGGATTTTCAACAAACCAAAAGCTGTGATTTTTAGCGCATGCGTACTCAATACAAGTCTGTCTAGCTTATCAATTTACATCAATTTTTCTATACACGCCATCTGGTGTCAAGTAAAAAAAGTTATTTCGTTCCAACAAATTATTAATGCAATTTGATCTAAAACTGGTTGTTGATAGAACATGCGCAGTGTGATTATCACATAGGGACTAATCCGAAATCGATCATAGATTTTAAGTAGGAACAAACCTATAATTTTTACAAACGTAATAAATTTCGTGCATTTCATATGCGAACTTACAGATTTTCTTTTTACAGCTATATCAATTAAAAACAAATACAATACTTTAAGCAATAATTTTGCCTAGTTAGTAAAATAACTGCAGTATTTCATTTGGTACCTGACCTGACTTGAGAAAAGAATCAAAAACAATCCGAGTAGGGCTTTTATGGCCAAAATTCATCAACGGGAGGATGTACCACGATTCACGATTGCACGGTCAAATTAACTTCAGCGGTCAATTGATTTGGTAGCTGACTAGAGTGGAGAACAAAAACAAAACAATTCGTGGGTGAGCTTTTTTTAGCCATAACTCGATAACCAAAGCATGTGCCAAAATTCTGATGACTATGTAGAATGCCCGGTCCCTTTATCAAAATTACTGCATCTGTCAATTCATTTGATAGCTGACCAGAGGAAACAAAAAAACTAAAACCATCCATAAAGAGGGATATTTTAACCAAATCTCGATACCCGAAAGGTATGTCAAACTGTTGACGATTGAGTAGGATTCCCAGTCCCATTGCCTAAACTACTGCACCAGTCAATTCATTTGATAGTTGACAAAAGCAGAGGAGAAAAACAAAAACAGTCTGTGAATGCGTGAAACCATTTCTTTTCATCACTTACCTAGTTGTTTTCCAATAGGCGAGCGAAACTATACTTCGCGAAAATATTCTTTTCTATTGGTGTGTATAAAAATAGCAATGTTTCTACAGTTTACTCTGTGTAAATGGTATAATTTATCACTCATTAACAGAAACCGGTTGTATCCAAAATAAGTTATGACTAGAAAGCACCTATAAACAGATTTTTTATCTATTTTGGTCAACTACCAAATGAATTGACTGGTGTAGTAATTTTGGGAATGCGACTGTGTATTCTACTGAGTCATCAGAATCTTGATACATCCTTCGGCTATCAACATTTGCTAAATAACCCTCCATCCACAGATTGTTTGTTGTTCACTCTTGTCAGCTATAAAATGAGTTGACTGGCAGAGTGATTTTTGCAAAGGGACTGTGTATTCTACACAGTCATCACACTTTCGGCATATCCTTTGGTTATCGAGATATGATTAAAATCTCCTATCCACAGATTGTTTACATTTCTTTTTTTCACTTTAGTCAGCTATCAAATGATTTGACAACTAAAGTGATTTTGACTGTGTATCCTACTCAATTACAAAATTTTGGCCCGCCGACAAGTTTTCGCCAAAAAAACAGACTACAGATTGTTTTCGTTTATTTTCTCAATTCAGGTCAGACACCAAATGAAATGATGCAGTTATTTTGCCAACGAGACAAAATTATCGCTTACAGTATTGCAAGTTCGCAAATGAAATTCATTCAAGTCGTAAATAAATGGCGAAATATTGAGAAAATTTTATTATACATATATATATGTATATAGACCGTTTACCCATTATTATTCAATATGTCTAAATGATATAGATAACTATATCAAATATTAGTACGCAATAAGAGCAAGCTACTTTAGATTAGGTACCAATTTATTTCGAATGACAAATCTTTGACCTAATAATGCGCGTTGTGAAATTTCGAATTTGAACAAATAAACGTAAATATGTATTATCATCTAGAATGTTTTGCTCCACTAGAACAAATATTTAGCCTTTTCTTATCTTACAAGAATCCTACGTTACAGATCATGCTATTTAAGATTCTACACCATGGAAATACCCGTGAGTTTCCACTAATTTCGCCTAGAGCACGGTAAGGAATAATGCACGCGCAAATATTATCAAGTCATCTGATCTAATAGTTACACATTTTTATTAGCTTGGGTTTATGGTTAAACATCTATCAGTGCTTTCTTTTTTTTCTGGCGCGTTAATATATTATTAATAGTTTCAATGCAGTGCGGAGAACATCGTGGAGGGGCCGAGCAGCCATATCAAGGCTAGCATTCAGTAATGTTTACATCCTGGTATCATTGTTCGTGACTTTCATGAGTGAGCATAGGCGATGCGGATGCATGAATGTTTACACACAAAATAACAAAAAATATATTATATAACGTGCTGAAACACCTACTGTTTTAAGAAGCTTCCATGAATTACCAAACTGCGTGACATCTATTAAATATTTGAATCATTAAATATTTTTCCACGCTTGTCTCAGTCAAATGAGTACAGCGTGCGGAATAAATATTTTTTAATTATGAAAACGACCGTTCCACATCGAGTGATGTTATATTTGCAAATTTAAAGTAATCCTTGTGACAACTTAATGGATCTTTCGACGCACCTTCACAGATTTGTCTTAGTATGAAAAAATCTGAATCCTTGTCGATAACTCTTGCAAATAACACATAACCACAATTTTTTATCTTTCAATTCTGCTTTCAACATGGTCACGAGCCGATGGCATAACTTTTCTTATCGATGTCCAACTTGTTAATGTATAATCTGAGTACTGGCTCCAGTAAAAGACAAATGCTTCTTGGTCTAGTAAAGTACACGGTAAATTGCATAGAATAAGACAAACAGCTATATTAAACGTTAATTGTTCGCTGTATCGTTTGCCGGGGATTGCAGTAGGTGGCACGTTATATTCGTACCACCCGTATATATTCTTAATATTAGGTCACATTGTAATTATGCTTGAATTGCACAAATGCATAACTGCGTAGTTCCATAAGTGCATACCTATCACTTTATGTAGACGTTGATTAAAATATGATACATGGAAAAGTACGATTGTGAGATCACTCTCGTCAGAGCCGTAGATGACTCTCGTTCGACCGTCGCTTAGATTAAGTTTTTTTGTATTACAAACTGTAATCCAAATGTTTTAAGAATAAAGTTCAATTTTAAAAACAGTCGTTTCAACACGAAGAACGTAATTGGCGCAGTCAGTAGGATTAATCGCCACAAATTTATCGTAAATTTGGCTGATTTTAATCTTTTGGGTGAAAACTGTAATTGTGGAAAAGTGAAAAACTACGGACTTCCAAAAAACCTGGACCTAGTGATACTACCCAACTACAGGGACCAAGCGGATCTTAATTTCCATCGAGGAGAAGAAGATTCAGCCCTCAATCGCAAAACCAGTACCATCGAGGTATCCGGCAGCGAAAACGACTAGAAGAATGAAATTGATGCTATTATTCTTAGTTCTGTAAGTTTTTACATTTTTACATTTTTTTTATTTTTACATACATATATGAGCAACGCAATTGACGAAATAATAAACCTTTTAAGTAATATTAATCTCCAAGGAAATAATAATAATTCAGAAGTAACTTGCAACGAAATTGTAGAAGTAAATTTAGAAAATATCACAATGGCGAATTTTGAACCCAAGTATTTAGAGTGCATTCCAGTATTTAACGGAAATACAGACGAACTAAGTCGATTCTTAAGTGTTAGTGAGCAATTAGTAACTGCATTTTTCGATCAAGATAATTTAAATAACTTTAGAAATTCGTATATTATTAATTCAATAATGAACAAGTTACAAGGTAGGGCTAGATTAATCATAAACACGCACAGTATTACATCATGGGAAGATTTAAAAGACGTTTTATCTAGAAATTTTAGTGATCAAAGAAATGAAAGTGCTTTAACCCGAGATTTAGTGTCCTTACGACAAAAACAAAATGAGAACTCTCACGAATTTTACGAAAAATGTTTGCATTTATTACAAACAATATTTACATATGTTAATATACACGAACCGGCAGCGACGAAAGAAGCAAAGAAAACATATTACAGAGATTTAACCTTAAGTACATTTTTAGCAGGTCTAAAAGAACCTTTAGGAGGAATGATTAGAGCTAGGAAACCTACGGATTTAAGTGTAGCAATGCAATACATTATAGCGGAAGAAAATATTTTATATTTGCAAAACCCATCAAAACAAGTTCAAAAACCAATTCAAACCAATTTTAATAATAACCATAATAACCAACATCATAATGTTAGCAAATCTACATATGTACCAAACCAAATTCCTAAATTTAATTCGTATCAAAATTCACAATACCAAAACTCGCAACATATTAACCCCCAGTTTCAAAACAAACCATTTCCAAGTCAACCTATTAATATACAACCTCGACCCGTACAAGAAAAATTCTTTACGAACAAACAAGTATTCCCACAAAAGAATCCCTCTAATGTCTGGAAACCAAATCCAAATAAAATCGATACTAGAAAACCAACGCCGATGAGCATCTGTACATCAAATGCAGTAAGATCGCAATTTCATAATATAGATATTCCTGATAATGAGAATTTACCATCAACTAGTAATTCTATAGACGATTCATTAACTTACGAAAGTCAAGAATACATTAATAACACTGAAAATTATACTTATGAATATCAGTCTCCATCATACGAAATAGATAATGATCAAAATTTTTACGAACAAGCCTCGAACAACCAGGAACCGTAATAGAACTCCATAATATAGAGGAACTTAAGCAATTACCTTACATTCAATTGCATAATCCTCCATTAAAATTACTTATTGACACTGGAGCTTCTAAATCATTTTTAAATCCTCATATTGCTAATAGATACTATGCTAATTACATTCGCAACGATCCATTCACTGTATCAACTGCATTATTAACTTCAACTCATAATACAAGTGTTACAGTACCCGCATTTCCAGAATTTTACTTACCTGAATCATTAAATTTTAAATTTTACATTTTCCATTTTCACGATCATTATGACGGTTTAATCGGATTAGACATACTTAAATCATTAAATGCTAAATTAGATTTTTTCAATTCTAAGTTAAGTACACACAATGCAGAATTTCGAATAAACTATCAAAAATCCGGACAACCTACTATTTGTCAGATTGAATTATCCCCTCATACAAAACATGTCAAACAAATACCAGTGGACATAAAGAACGGTGAAATATTAGTCGGACAATTAAAAATTCAAGATTTCGAAATTCCCGAAACAATAACTGAAGCAATTAACCATTATGCATACGTGGAAATATTAAATAAATCTGACAAAAATCTTAAATTAAACTTTAAAGAACCAATACGAGTTCAACAATTTAATGAGCAAAATTTTGAAATTTTTAATATTGAATGTTCACGAAATAACACACAAAATATAAGTAATAGGATACGTATTGATCATATGAATAGCGAAGAACAACAAGCAATATTAAAACTGTGTAAAGAATATAGTGATATATTTTACAATGAAAATACAAAACTAACATTTACAAGTCAGGTTAAACATAAAATTAGAACTAAAGACGAAACTCCTGTTTACACAAAATCATATAGATACCCATTTATTCACAAAGCCGAAGTAGACAAACAAATAAACTCAATGTTAGAACAAAACATAATTAAACCAAGTAATTCCCCGTGGTCATCCCCCATTTGGATAGTCCCAAAGAAAGTGGACGCTTCAGGAAAAAAGAAGTGGAGAATCGTGGTTGATTATAGAAAAATTAACGAAAAAACGATAGATGATAAATACCCCCTTCCAAATATAACAGATGTTTTAGACAAATTAGGCAAATGTAATTATTTTACCACAATAGATTTAGCGAGCGGCTACCATCAAGTTGAAATGTACCCCCAGATATAGAAAAAACAGCTTTTAATGTAGAAAACGGGCATTACGAATTTTTAAGGATGCCCTTTGGCTTAAAAAACGCCCCTTCAACATTTCAGAGAACCATGGATAATATTTTAAGAGGTATACAGAATGAATATTGTTTAGTTTATCTCGACGACATAATCATCTTTTCAACTTCACTACAAGAACACATAACTCATATTAAAAAGGTTTTTCAAAGATTACGCGAAACAAACTTTAAAATCCAATTAGATAAATCAGAATTTTTGAAAAAAGAAGTAGCTTATTTAGGTCACGTAGTAACACCTTCCGGAGTTAAACCTAATCCAGATAAGATACATGCTATTAAAAATTACCCTATACCAAGAACAAGTAAAGAAATCAAAGGATTTCTAGGTCTTCTAGGATATTATCGCAAATTTATCCGAGACTTTGCCAAAATTACAAAACCATTAACAAAATGTCTCAAAAAAGGTGCACAAATTACTCATAATTCAGAATTTATTCAATGTTTTGAAACCTGTCGAAATTTATTAATAAACCAACCATTACTTCAATATCCAGATTTCACGAAGGAATTTATTTTGACAACGGACGCCAGTAATTACGCAATCGGTGCTGTTCTATCACAAGGAGAAATAGGTAGAGATTTGCCAGTAGCGTATGCTTCCCGTACATTGAACGAATCAGAAATTAATTATAGTACTATTGAAAAAGAACTGCTAGCAATAGTTTGGGCAACTAAATATTTTAGGCCTTATTTATTCGGCAGACGTTTTACGATTGTTTCAGACCATAAGCCATTACAGTGGTTATTCTCACTTAAAGAACCCAATTCAAAGCTAATACGTTGGAAATTACGTTTAGAAGAGTACGATTACAAAATTGTTTACAAAAAGGGAAAATACAATAAAAATGCAGACGCTTTGTCACGAATAGAATTAAATACGAATGAACTAGAAAATTTTATTCAAACCTTTAATAAAGAGATGTCAACAGAAAACGACACCCAATCAATGCAGGTAAATTTAGACGAAAGAGAAATAATAGAAATACCAGATGACGAAGACGGAACTGTTCATACTAATCAATCAGAAAATTTAATAGTAGAAATACCTATCACTGACAAACCCTTAAATGTTAACTCAAATCAAATCATATTACAATATGTTTACCACTCACCTAGTAAACCTAAAATTGTAAAGATATTCGATAAGCAAAGAATTATTGTTCAAATTTCCAAAAATAATTTCAATCAAGATATTATTGAATTTATTAAAGAATATATAGTACCCGATGTAAAATACCATATACTATTTGAACCAGGAAATATATACGAACCATTTTGTGAAATAGTAAGGCGAAATTTTATTTACCCATCCTACAAATTCTATAAATGTAACACAAAACTAGAGGATGTAGAGAAAAATGACGATCAGAAAACAGTAATACAAATGTATCACGAAAGCAAAACAAATCACCGAGGTATAAATGAGACTGAAGAACGTATTAAAAAAATTTATTATTGGCCGAATATGAAAGAAACAATTAGACAATATATTAACGAATGTGAAATATGTCAAATTACAAAATATGATAGAAATCCACCAAAAATTCAATTTAATGTAACACCAACAGCTACCAAGCCGTTTGAAATACTACATATAGATTTATTCCAAATTGAGAAACAAAAATTTCTTACCATAATAGATAGTTTTTCTAAGTATACTCAAGCATACCCTGTTTCAGGAAGCAACTCAATAGAGATCGCAAATAATTTATTACAATTTATTTCACATCATAACTTACCATCCTTAATCATTTCAGACAATGGTCCTGAATTTAAAAATGTAATTTTACAAGACTTCTTTAAAATCCATAATATTCAAATCCATTTTTGTACACCCCGTCATCCACAATCTAACGGTATGATTGAAAGAGTACATTCAACATTAATTGAACACATGAGAATATTAAAAAATACATTTCCTAACGAAAATCCAATTACCCGCATGAAGTATAGTATTATAGGTTACAACAGTAGTATACACTCAGTTACAAAAAGAAAACCTATTGAAATCATAACAGGTCATATTGATAATGACGATCCCTTAAATTTAAATCTGAACGAAAGACTATACTCTGATTATGTACAAACGCATAAAGATTTAACACAAGAAATGTATAGACATATTAACCAAAAACTTCAAACAAATAAGATAAAAGTAATTGAAAACCGAAACCTAACTAGAGAAGAAGCAGCAGAGTATTTACAGGGCGAGAAGATATATAATAAATCACCAAATAGAAATAAAGCCTCGAATCTATACAACCCACAAGTTGTCGAGGAAGATAAGGATAAAGTAGTAATAACACAGAAAGGAAAACAAATACATAAAGACCAACTAAAACGGAAAAAGAAACCGTAATCCTTTCTATATTCTATTATTTTTATATTATAATAATCATTTACTTATAACTATTATATATATACATTATACTTCAAGACGGTTATTTTATTTTAGATATGAACTAACACCAATAGAGTGTGACGACTACTCCACAGTCAAATTATATAATCTAGAGAACAATCCCGGAATATTACCCTTCAAGGTAGGCCTTGCAAAGATCCATCAATATTCAAGAACATTTATACATTATCTTGATTTACATCCTATTGAAACACAATTAGACACCATACGATGCCTATTTGAAAACTTAACAATATTAGTTAGAAATGGAGCAAATCCCGTACTTTATAAAGAATTGGATAATTATAAACAAGCAATTAAATTTCAATTGTATCAAGCAACGGAAAAAATAAATAGCATAATGCCCCTAAGAAGAAATAAACGCGGATTAATAGATGGACTCGGTAGTATAATAAAAGCGATAACTGGAAATCTAGACGCTTCAGACGCAGAAAAATATAATACAATCATCAATGAATTAAAAACCAATCAAGAAAAAATTATCAAAACCGTAAATCAACAAATATCACTATCACACCACATTATCGAAAATTTTAACGAAACCCTATTATTAATTAATCATGATCAGCAATTAATTGAACAAAGAATTAATAATATAAGCACAACTATAAATAAAGTAGTTTTTAGTTTCTCCAATTTTCTCCAAGTAGGAAACATACTAAATCAAATAGAGTTAAATTTAAACACAATTATGCAATTTTTAACGGAATTAGAAAATGCACTTACATTCGCTAGACTACGCATAGTTCACTCATCGATAGTTAAAATAAAGGAATTGGAAAGCATTCTAAAGCAGATCGAATTTGAAACAGATAAAAATCAAATGATAATTCCAATAAACAAGGAAAATATTTTAAAATATTATGACATCATTGAAGTTAAAGCCTTATATATAGATACACAAATTGTGTTTATTCTATCAATACCTATAGTTTTACCAGAAACATTTAATTACTATCAATTATATTCGATTCCGAATAATAATTCAACTATAATTCCTAAAGAACCATATTTTCTGACTAATGAACGTCACTATATGTATGTGGATAAAGAATGTAAAGATGTTGGAACAAATTATTATTGTAAACATAATCAATTGTTAAATGGTCAAACGAAACTAGATTGTATATTTCAAATTTTACATATAACTCAAAATTATGAAGCATGTCAAAAAGAAACTATTATTATAACAGAAACCATTATCGAAGAAATCGATAACGCACATTATTTAATAATGATGCCTGAACGAACAAAAGTTCACTTAAACTGCCTCAGAGAAGATTATCAAGAATTAATTGGAAATTACTTAGTAACAATTCCACAAAAAGCTACTAAAAATTAAATTCTTAAAAGAAATTTATTATAACAGTATTATCGAAGAAATCGATAACGCACATTATTTAATAATGATGCCTGAACGAACAAAAGTTCACTTAAACTGCCTCAGAGAAGATTATCAAGAATTAATTGGAAATTACTTAGTAACAATTCCACAAAATTGTAGCTTTGAAATAAATAATACTAAGCTTTTAAATTCTAAAAGATTTAATAAAGTATTATCTCCAATTTTATTACCGCATATTCATATAGACGATAAAGAATTCAACGTCAATGTAAACAAACCTTTAAAATTAGATAAAACAAATTTAAATAAGTTACAACGATTAAAAGAAGAAAGTAACAGATTAAAAGAAGTTCAAATGATAAACAATTATACCGAATCTCCAAGTATTTGGACAATTGTCTTATATATTTTTGTAATTGTAATAATATTGTATTTATGTTATAAAATCTTAATTGGAAGAAATAATTGTAAAATCATTGGAAGAAACAACAAGAAAAAGGAAAATATCGAAGAGGATACCCAGGAGGATCCAAGGCCCTTCTACCCCATTAGTGTATAAGGTCCATCTTATAGGGGAGGCGTTATATTCGTACCACCCGTATATATTCTTAATATTAGGTCACATTGTAATTATGCTTGAATTGCACAAATGCATAACTGCGTAGTTCCATAAGTGCATACCTATCACTTTATGTAGACGTTGATTAAAATATGATACATGGAAAAGTACGATTGTGAGATCACTCTCGTCAGAGCCGTAGATGACTCTCGTTCGACCGTCGCTTAGATTAAGTTTTTTTGTATTACAAACTGTAATCCAAATGTTTTAAGAATAAAGTTCAATTTTAAAAACAGTCGTTTCAACACGAAGAACGTAATTGGCATTCACAATTTCACCTACTGGTACATGTCAAATAGTTGTCGTACCTCACACATTTAATTCTATCACCTTCGTATTCTAAACGCGACATACACGCTATTACGTTTTCTAGTTTACGCCGTTTGTCAAACGTAACTAACTACGACATTTTCTAACTACGTGTGTACTGATAAGCACTCAAAACGACCAGTGAAATAATACTGAACAAGTAAAGCACACTTGTTCAGTATTACGGACGCTCAAGTTTCCGTACCACGCAGTTCGCCCCTCCACGTTGTTCTCCATACTGCACTGAACCTTCTTCTTCTTTGCCGAATTTAATTATTAACGTTACAGGAACCAATGACCCCATCTTACACTTTCCTATCTCTATAAACGCAACATTAAATGGAACCTTTAATATGATGATTGATGATAACGTAAATTTCACTCTATTTCTCACTATTTATGCAAAATATACGACAACACATTTTATTTATGTTGTACACATTTTTCCTCACTTTTTTTTAATTATTATAGAGATCAAGAAGAAATCAATAAACAGCCCGAACGTGGACATTTCGCTTAAAGGTATATTTGCAAAGCATTTCTTGAAAAAGGCATTGAAATATACAAAAATTTGTAAACGCGTTATTACCATGTGCTGTTGAGTGAATAATTCGCTCACACATATTTGTTAACAAATTGAGAAATGTTGCTTTCGATTGGAGAAACGTACAAAAATATTTTTCTGAAATTTGGTCCAATTTTAACTTGTAAATTAGCAATAAATGAATATATTATAAGGATAATATGCAATTATTTTATTTTTAATAGCACTAATTTGCAAATTCAAATTTATTCGCTGGAGACTGAGTTTTAATAGGTAACATGTAGTTGTAGTTTCAAACCTGATTTAGATTTCTTTTCCTCACATTCAAATACAACGCAAAATACCAAATAAAAAGTATTTATGAACGTATTAACCCCCAATACCTACAATACTTAATACTGACAAATTGACAGTTAGATTTTAGAATATAACAAAATACATAAATATTAAATAGTATCAATCGAAATTCTGAAACTTTCATTAATACGACTGTAGTCTCTTTTCTTAACAGACAGTTTAATTGTTCTTCTATAATGCACAGATGCTGTGGTGTCTTTTTGAGCACTAAAAGTAGTCAGTATCATCATGCTTGTATTCTACCTATTCTAGTATCTCTGCTCCATTGCTTTTATCTCCTGTTATAACGTCTCTCCTTTTTTCTTCGCTCATTTGTCCAAAATTTTTGGGAAGGAAAGTGATGCATGGTAAAAGTGAATTTTGAAGGTCACTACTGTACTATTGTACATTTTGACGCCAATATCATCTTCGCAACCAAAAATCATGATTTAATGTCTTATACATCTCCGAATGATACTGAAAACGAAAACCAACAATCTTTCACTTGGTTTCGATACAAGCGTCAACATCAAGAAGTCATACTTCCTTCTATAATATATCCAACCTCTGTTTGGTATTTAGGAAACGAATTGTCTCACAAGCAAGTCTATTTAAATTCTCTTTCTTCTGTTGGAAAGAATAAAAATATTCAATTAAAAATCATTGGTTTTCAAGTAATCAGTAAAACGAAAATACAATTACGATTGCAATAATTTCCTAATACCACATATATATATATAATCTAAAACCCATCTACCTTTATAGGTGTAGGGTGTATATAGTATCTACATTAATTACACTAATTCACTAATTCGGGTTTTGAGCAAATTTCTTCCACTCCTCCCTGTTTTGGGCCATCACTGTCGCTTCTTTCCAGATATTTGTCAATATCTCGCCCATTACACTGTCCCAGGTTTTTCTTGGTCTTCCTTTCTTTCTATTTTTTGGATTTTCGCTTTCCACTCTTTTCTTACTGGTCTTTCCATATTCATCCGTTGTAGATGTCCCCACCAAGATAGCTGTCTCTCTTCTATAAATTCGAATATCGATTTTGTGCCCAAGTCTCTTCTTATGTCTGTGTTCCTCATCCTGTCTCTCTTTGTAACTCCTCTAACTCTTCTTAGGTATTTCATTTCCATTGCTTGTACTTTGCTCTTTTGTCTTTCCGATAGAGTCCATGATTCGCAACCAAAAGTCAGCACCGGTCTGTATATAGCGTTGAAAACTTTTAATTTAGTTTGTTTGGATATTTCTTTCTTATTTATAAATTTGGTGTTCATTGCATAATACAGTTTGTTTGTTTTTTGAATTCTGCTATTGATGTCTGCCTCATTTGTACCCGTTTCATCTATTATTACTCCTAGATATTGGAAATGATCTACTTGCTCTATTTTCTCTTTGTCTATTTCTATGTTCATCCTTTCTATATTTTCTCCAATCATCATTACTTTGGTCTTACTTTTATTTGTCCTCATTCTGTTGTCGTTTATTGCAGTATTCCAGATGCTTAGGTTTGTTAGTAAATCCTTTTCATTTTTGGCGAATATTACAATATCGTCCGCAAACGCTCCCTCGGTTATCTGTACCCTTTGTAATTGTAAGTGTCCTATTCCTAGTTTCTTTGTTAGTGGCTTGCATCTCTTAATAATCTCATCCATGAATATTATGAATAGTAGGGGGCTTAAGCTTCCTCCCTGTCTCAATCCAATATTTGTGGTGAACGTATCTGACATCGAGTTATTTTTTGTGATAGCGTTTATGTTATTTTTGTATATTTTTTGTGTCAACCTTAGGATTTTTCCATTGATTCCTCTTGCTGTTAATATTTCCCATACTTTTTGTCGAGGGACCGTGTCAAATGCTTTCTGTATGTCTAAGTATGCCATACATATAGTTTACTTTTGTTAGATTGACTTTTCTATGATTTGCTTTATAGTAAATATATGGTCTTGTGTACTTCTTCCAGTTCTGAATCCACTTTGCGATTCCTCTAAAGTCTCTTCAAGTTTTTCTCTGATTCTTCTTTCTATTATTTTTTCTAATATTTTCATGGCGGTGTTTAGCAGCGTGATACCTCGGTAATTATTGCAATCTTTTATGTCCCCTTTTTTCCAGATAGGTACGATCAGAGCTTTTTCCCATTCTCTTGGTAATATTTCTTCCTTCCATATCTGATTATATATTTGCAGTAATATCTCTTTTCCTCTGTCCCCTATGTTTTTAATCATTTCAGATGATATTTTATCAGAGCCCGGCGCTTTTCCATTCTTTAATTCTTTAATTACTTCTTCTAATTCAGTTTTACCTATTTCTTTCTCGGTGCTTTCTCCCATCTCATCCGGTAATTGTATTTTTTCTTCACTTTCTTGTCTTTCGTTTAGTAATTCTTGATAATATTCTTTCCAGCGTTCCATAATCTCCTTTTCTTGCGTTAGTATTTCGCCGTTCTTGTTTTTAATTAACTGTGTGTTTTGTTGTTTTTCTAGTCTTAGTGTATTTAGTGCTCTGTAGAATAATTTCTGATTTTCCTTACATTTATTTTCCATTTTCATTCCAAATTTTTCCCATTGTTCATTTTTAGATGCTGTTAATAGTTCTTTTGTTTTTTTCTTTCGTTTTTGTATACCGCATACTTTTCCTCTGTTTTGTTTGTTAGGTATTCTTTCCACGCTTTTTTCTTTATTATTATCTGATTTTTAATCTCTTCCGTCCACCAGGGCGTTTGCTTTTTATTGTTGTTTTGTTTGTGTATTCCGCATATCTCTCCTGCTGCTTCCAAAACCATGGTTTTGAAGGATTTCCAACTCTTCTCTCTCTATCGTACTATTTTGTATATCTATGTTATTACTTTGCAATTTTTTGCTTAGTTCTTGTTCATACCTTTTTGCAGTTTCTTTATCTCCCAGTTTGTACGATCTGATGGTGTTATATTGTGTTATACTTGTCTTTGGGTCGTTTTTTTTGCTATTATGTTCTATTTTTTCTCTAATTTTAGATATTACGACGTAGTCATCACTATCGATTTCAGGACCTCTTCTTACTTTTGTATCCATTATTGCCTTTTTATTTTTATTTTCTACCACTACATAATCAATTATGGATTTTTCATTCCTGCTATTTACTTCTCGTGTGTATTTGTGTATATCCTTATGTTGGAAAAGAGTATTTGTTATTACTAGGTCATTTATCAGGCAGAAATCGAGCATTCTGTTTCCATTGTTATTTCTCTTAGTTTCTCCATGTTTTCCAATAACCGATTTGTATTTTTCGTCTTGTAGGCCAACTCTGCTGTTGAAATCTCCTTCAATGGTTATTTTTCCTTTAGCTTCTTCAGTATGTTTTGTTAGCTCATCCCAAAATTTATCTTTATTTATGCTTTTGTCATCCTCATTGGATCCATATGCAATTATAATCGTGTCTATTTGATTAGTGTTTTTGTTTTTTATCTCTATTACTAGGATGCGTTCCGACCAGGCATTCCAGTTTTGTATTTGTTTTTTTAATTTCTTATGTATTATGCAACCCACTCCTGCTGCTACTCTTTTATCTTGTGTTACTCCGCTAAATATCAGTATATTATCCTTCATTAGTTTCTCCCTTACTTTCCCTTTCTTTTTAGTTTCTGTAATTTCTAGTATATCCACTCCTAGTTCTTCAAATTCATTGTCCAGTTCTATTTCTTTCCCTGTGATGCTCTTAATATTCCATGTTGCTATTTTCCAAGTGCTATTCCTCCTTTTTTTTCCAATACCAGCTGTCTCTACTCGTGTACCTTTACTCTGCCTAGTTGTTTGATTCGGTTCTTTACTGCTTTCTTCTATTGTTAGTTTTTTGGATGGTATGTTTTTTTTCCGGACTTTTCCAGTTTACCAGTCTCTTTGTTCCACATAAGAAACGTTTAGGCAAAATGCTGTTAGGTTTATTTTCTGTTCTAATAAAATGTTAAGTCTAACATTAACTAACAACTAATCACATTGTCTCATTGTGAGGACGATTAAGTTTGTAATACTAGCGAGTTGTCATAAATTTTATGCAACCAGTTTTCCTTTTTGTACTATTTTGTACGCGTTATTATTGTTCATCAAATTAGCTTAAATTTGAAAAATTTTATAGAAAGCACACTTGAAATTATTTATTCGAAGAGCACAACTGAATACTTCAACAGTGGAAACACTCAAAATTATTTCAGCTCTTAATTATCATGATTCGTCTAAGAACTCCCGCCTGAATTACAGTTTCTCAGTTCCCGATTCGAAACCGCCTTTCCTTAAAATTCATCGAGTTTTAAAAACATATTACTCCAGTTATCAATTGTTTTCGATTTGAATTCCATGTTTATTAGAAAGGTTTCGAGTAAATATGATGAATACTTGCATCTTGATCTGATGTATATTTTTACCTTTAGCAAACATCAAGTTCGATTTTAAATTTGAAACACGTCGGTTTTAAAATTGAAATACCATCACTGATGAAGGTTATACTTTATATTAATTTAAAAAGAATAATTGTAATTCTTCTTATTTTAAAATTATAGTGCAAATGCTACCTGAAAAACTCAAACGTAAAGTTTCAGAGAAAGAACATTTTTACGGCAAAGGCCCAATAATTTGAAATCTAATAGAAATGATATGGCCTTTTGTAAATGCCAGGCATAGATTGTTTGGCATCTCAGTAGAGCAAATGGTTCTATGTGCATCTACATTCTAGGCATATGTAGGCAGATTTCCAGGTATACTGGAAGTTGTTGATAGAACACATGCAGCAATCTTAAAACCAGCATTGAGTGAACTGAATTTTATTAACTAGAAAGATTTCATTGTTTGAACTGCCAAAAAATGATGCCGGCTCTGCGCATGATGGTTTTATTTGACGGAATTCTCAAGTTAATGATTATTTAAGACAACAATGAAGAGTGCTGGGTACTTGGAGATTTTTGATATCCTCCCTTACCGTATTATTTGTGAAAACGAAGAATTAGAATTGTCATTTCAGTTGACAGTTTAGAAAAGTTTACAGCCAAATAAAATATTTTCTAAAACCATATTTAAAAAAAGTGAACAAGAACTTCTTCAAAGTAAAAATAAATTTATTCTTTAACAATAATGAGATCTTGAGAAATAAATGAAATGAAATAAGTAGTATTGTAAAATGGAATCAATTCTGATCACAATATTGTATTTTTAGTCAGTCTTTGATCACTTAATGTTTCACAAATAGTTCCTAATCGCTGACCCATTTTATTACGTTATCTCTTAGCACTCTAATTGTTTTTACATAGGCATTTTCTACTATGCTTTGACCTTCGTTTTGCTTTATGATAATTAAGATATCTAGAATTTGATGATGCTGTAGCTGAACATGCTGGTTGAGATATATCAACTGTTGTAAATGGCACAGTTACAGGTGTAGTATGTTTATGAGGATGATTGCATAAAACATGGTTTAGATGATAGCATTGGCGATCCTGTAGGTATTGGCATCTCAAGTAGTGGTGGGCATTTAGACGATTTTTGTATTCCAATAATCATTTCGTCTTCTATTCGAATATTCGAATTAGTCGAATATTCATATTCAATTCAATTTAATCGATTATTCATATTCATTTCAATTCGATCGATTATTCGTATTCAATTCAATTTTATTCTTTCACATTCAATTCAATCCAACATTCACATTTCAATTTCACATTTCAATTATTCATTCGTATACAATTCAATGAAAATTTTAAATTGAATTCAACTAGTCGACTGTTCAAGAAATTGATTATAACTACAGAGGCTGACTTGTTTATACTTGGGCGAATTTGAAATGAAATGAAGTTGAAATATTTTTTAATATAACTGACATTACATATGTCTGAAAAGATAAGATACGAACACATCGCAATTTGACTTACAAGAAAATTAACAGTTTCTTATTAAAGCTCACACATTACTATAAAGATTGCATATATGTACCTACATACCATATGTATGAATGTATTATATCTATGTATATATACTACATATTTAAATATCTAATTAGTTAAATATTCAAATATGTATGTATGTATATGATTAGTGAAAATTCAAATATTTTATTAGTTGACCAGTCTATTGTTTGAATGTTTGATTAATGAGATATTTGATTATTCGAATAATTGATTATTTGATTATTCGAATAGTTCAGTACAGTTTTATTCGATATTTTAATAGATGCGTATTCGATTAATCCAATAATTCGAATAGGATGCCCAGCACTAATCTCAAGTGTTGACAGTGGGACCATTGATGAAGAAACGTGATTGCAACTGACTCTCTTAAATATTTATCTACAACAAAAAGAAAATAGTACAAAAACGTATAAAAAATGCCTACATTACCCTAACTTCATCATATTGAATAAAATTTTTCACGAGTACTATAATATTTAGATATTTCTGGAACTGTATGTATCAGCATTTTATTTATAAAATTGCATAATATATTTCAGATAGGCCATTATCTCGTTTCTATCATTGCATGAATTAGTATTCTTTTTGACAAAAATCAGTTCGTGTATCCATCTTCCTTTAAGCGTCTTTTCTTCTATTAAAATTTGTGTGCTATATAAGTTAAAGTATGTCCTGCATTTTGAATGTGTTTGATTAGTGCTATCACATTTTTTTGAATATTTGGGTCCTCTAAACCTATCATGTAAATACTGTTTGGTTTTTCCGATATAGACTTTATCGCAATTATTGCTATTATTATTAGTGTGAGCTATTTTAATGGAGTACGGTTTAAAAATATTGTTAAATTTTTCAAATAAACCTAGTATGTATGGTAATGGTATGTATTTTATTTTGGAGCTGTTAATTTTATTTTTATTTATGTGTTTAATTGTATTAGTTTCCGTGTTAAAGGGTAGTCATTTTTTTATTAATATATATGTTATAATTTATAAAATTTCATTCCGAAAATCAGGGCTTATCATTCGGATGATTCTGTCAATTAGACCTATGTCTACACTCTCTTTTATTGATAATGCTTGGTGTGTCTTCATAAATCAGTTCATAAGTCGGTCTGATATAGAAGGCTTGATATACCATTCAGTTTTTATTTGAAATTTCAAAAACCTTTTTAATAATTTTCGTCCTATTCCCAATTTACTGTTGAACACAACAGTATCAATTTTCTGAACATGATATTTATAAAACATAAGAACATAATTAAAACTAAATGGTAGGTATATGAAACTTTCTAGATCAGACCGATTCATGAACTATAAGACACACCAAGTATTACCAATCAAAAAGAGTGTAGGCATGACGTCTAATTGACAGAGGTATTCAATTAGCAAACTCTCATTTTAAGAATGAAAGTTTGCATGCTGCTGCGTCTAGTAAAATACTTTTTTGCAGCTGCAGATACAAATCATGTTCCAGCCCCAGAGTAGCGATGGATTTATGTAGCTTTTTAGGAATCTCCCCCGTTGCGCCGATTACAACTGGTACGATAATTACCTTCGTCATTTGCCACATCACTCGGACTTCATCTGCTAGCGGTAAGTATTTGTTTATTTTTTCGGTGAAAGCTTTATCGGTGTTTGCGGCGAGAGGTATGGTCACGTCAATGATGTACGCTATCTTTTCCTTTTTTAGGATAAGTATTATGTCCGGCTTGTTGTTAGGTATTGTTTTATCTGTTATTACCTGTCGGTCCCAGTATATACGAGCATTATCGTCTTCGCATACTGCCGGTGGTTCATATTTATAATACGGAGTCTTGCGGTCTTCATACGTTATCTCCATGTGCATATTTCTAAGCAGCTGATGTAAGATCTTTGCCACTCTGTTGTGACCTTCGAGGTACTATTATTATTATTATTGTTACTTGCCTTACCACACACGACCAGAGCGCGCCGGCTCTGGCTTCTTTCACTCACGACCAGGAGTCCTGCGTCAGAAAGGGGCGTGGACGTTTTTGTCCTTTGTTTTTATTATTATATATAGTTTACAGTTTTTACAATTATACATTATATGTTATACATGCATATATTTATATAAGTGCTCTAGTTGGGCTGAGTTTATTTGTCCCTGGGAAGGTGAATCCATTGTGCGGCAAGGTGCAGGATCCGAGCAGCTCGCGAATACTCGAACCACTGCTTACTTCGCAGCCTACTTCCGCAATGAGGATGAGCAGTCAGCGGTTTCCAACTTCAGTTTTTAGGGTAGCTGGCTTTATGGGCCAGTAATGTGTGTAGGGTTCCTAACAATACTTGCTTCTGTATTGCTTTGACCAATCCATACACCGTGCGGTTATCTATTGTGGCAATTTTTTGTAGATGTGTTGTTAAAGTTTGTGGTACGCCTCCTAACGCCCCTATTATTATAGGTATAAATACAACAGTATATTCAGGGTATGTGCGTCTAATCTGGAACATGAGTTCATTGTATTTTACTATTTTCTCTGTTTCCTTGTCGCTGATGTTGGTATCGGCTGGACAAGACATCTCTATAATATACATGTTTTTTGTTTGTTTATCAAGCACTGTCAGGTCAGGTCTGTTTGCTTGAATTTGTGCTGTGGTGTGGAATGCAAAATCCCACAAGATCTTACATCTGTCGTTTTCTACTACTGCCACCTGATGTTCCGTTACGTATGGGGTCACCACCCTGTTGTTCACTCCATACATGTGTCTTAGATGGTAATATATTATCCGAAGCGCCGCATCGTGTCTGTTTTTATAATGAGTGGGCGCGTATCGTGGGCATGCAGATATTAGATGCATGGTCATCTCGGGTGAATGTCTGCATGCACTGCATCTGGTGTCCTCTACAGGCATCCCCATAACATTTTTGGCGTAGACAGGAGAGTGGAACACCCCATCTTGGCAGGCTAGAAGATATCCCTCCGTCTCTGACAACAGGTCACTGGATTGTAGAAATGCAAACGTCAGTTCCTCCGATAGATTTTGGTGTTTCAAGTTCTTATAATACTGCCCATGCATAGGCTTTTCGATATGTTCTATTTCGAGTATGTCACTTTCTACTCTCTTTAATTTGATTTTTAGGTTTATCTCATCAAAGCGCATTGGGTCCTTCGCTTTTGATTTTCTTCTGAAGTCACAGGGTATATTAAGCTTTTCTGAGGCGCGCGTAGTTGCAGAATACAAAAAGGCTTCAGCTTCCTCATGGTCTCTATTATTATTATTATATTATTATTTTATTATTATTATTATTTTATTATTTTTATCTATTTATTATTTATTATTATTATGAAACGACATTCAACATTGTGCAACCAGGAGACAACAGTGATGACACCGAACTGATTTCCGAATTTCGGCGCCGAGAAGAGGAGCAACTGCAGAAATGCATAAGTGTCATTAAGACGATGAAAACAGCGATTGGCAGGCAGAAGAACGTCTCCATGGATGTTAAGAACGGCTTAAAGGAGCTAGAAGAAGCAGTGGATATGATCTTCAACTGCAGGCACAGGTGGAAGAAAGTCGAACTACAAGCACGGCAGCGCGTGCAAGAGGCTCCAGCACTTATAACGGAGACACAAGCTACTTCTCCTACGGCCAACAGAATCGTAGAGAAGAAGAAAACGCATCCTTCCGAGAATGCATGGATGAAGGATCGCGCTGGCAGAAGAAAACAAGCCCAAGAAGAAAAGAAGGCGGCTGCAAAAGCTTCTGAAAGCAAACAGCAGCAGAAAACAGTTAGCGGTCAGAGCAAGGACGACGGTACCGACAGAAAAAAGCAGAAGAAAATCAAACAGAAGAATCGAAACACGAAGCCTCGACTAGATGCGCTTCTTGTAAAACCCGCGCAAGGAAAGTCGTACGCCGAAGTACTGCGAGAACTACGCAGTAACGCAAAACCGGAAGAGACGGGTACCGAGATTAAAGCGGTCCGGAAAACACGTGCGGGAGATATGCTGCTGGAACTAGGACCCAGCACCAAGGATACTGCAGGTTTCAGCAGCGCGCTGAAGAAGATCCTGGGCGAGAAGGCTAACATCAGCACCTTAGAGCCCAAAGAGACGCTGGAATTTAGAGATCTAGACTGCTTAACGACAACGGAGGAAGTCTGCGCAGCAGTCACAGCAAAGTTAGGAGTCAGTGACGCCGACGTGAAGATCAGCCTCACCAACGCGAACAGCAGAGGGCTGAGAATGGCTATCGTCCAACTGAGTCAGCATCAAGCCCTTAAGCTGCTGGAAGCACCGAGAATAAAGATCGGCTGGATAAACAGCAGAATAAGACGCAGGGTAGAAGTCGTCAGGTGCTTCCGCTGCTTCGGCTACGGACATAGACAGACTACTTGTACCGGACCAGACAGAAGAACCCAAGGCCTTTGTATCAACTGCGGAGAAAAAGGCCACCAACGGAAGGAATGCAGAAACAACGCAAAATGCTTCCTCTGCACGGGAGACACCGCGACACGCAGCCACGTCCCTGGTTCCGGCGCATGTCCCTCCTTCAGAAAGGCATTAGATCAGGCAAAGAAGAGCCAATGACCAGAATCCTACAAGGCAACATGCACCGAAGCAGAACAGCAGACAACCTCCTCATCCAACTACAACTGGACACCGGAGTAGATCTGCTGCTTATCAGTGAGCAATATCGGGATAAGGAATGCACCGGGTGGTACAGGGACACACTCGGCACTGCAGCTATATGGATCCCGGACACGAACAGCGTCATCGTCGGCAACCACGGAGCCCGAAACGGATACGTGTGGGTAAAGAGCGGCAGCATCACCTACGTGAGCTGCTACCTCACACCCAACGAGCCGATAGCGGACTTTCAGGGCAAGCTCGACAACCTGAAGACGACCTTCGAGAAATGGCAGGGTCCATTATTCTAGGAGGAGACGTGAACGCCAAAGCCGTGGAATGGGGTATGGAATACACCGATTCACGAGGAAGACGTATACTGGACATGGCGGCCAGACTCGGACTCAGCGTGGTAAATGTCGGAGACACCACCACGTTCAGAAGACCAGGTTACGGAGAGACGATACCGGACACCACATTGGCCTCGGAGGACATTGTGCGGGACATCGTGGACTGGCGAGTCATGGAGGACTACACCGGAAGTGACCACCAGTACATAAGCTACCACGTGCCGAGGCAGCAGCCGATCAGGCGAAATCCTGCTCAGCCCGGTCCTCGATGGAACGTAGTGAAGCTGGATGAAGACGCCCTGGCTCATGCAATCGCTCGGGGAAAGGATGCCGTCATGGAATGTACCGGTTCGGCGGAGACAATTGCGGACGCGACCATGGCCCTCTATGCCGCGGAGAAAGAAACACAATAGAAGATCTGCGTATTGGTGGAACGACGAGATTGCAACCTTCCGGAAACGATGCTTACAGCTGAGGCGGAGAATAACCAGAGTGAGACGACGAGATCCGAACGCGGCAGAACTAGAGTCCGAGGACTTTAGGAACGCCAAGAGAGATCTCAAGAACGCCGTCTACAGGAGCAAGAAACGTAAGTGGGAGGAGCTGCGGCAGGACGTTGACACAACGACCCATGGGACCTTGGGTACAAGATCGTCATGCAGAAGCTTACGACGAAGACGGCGAATCCAGTCTTCGAACGAGATCGGATGCGGAACATCGTTGACACGTTGTTCCCAACCCATCCGGAGAGAACTGCGGAAATGGAGGACGAGCTATTGAACGACATCCCGCTTTTTAGCGGAGATGAACTGCCAAGAGCGGCGAACTCCCTACAAAACCGGAAGGCACCTGGACCCGACGGAATTCCGACTGAAGCTCTCAAGATTGTGGCGCGCGTCTGCCCAGATCTGCTTCTGAACACGTACAACCGCTGTTTGACAGAAGGAGCGTTCTGCAAGAGATGGAAGGTACAGCGACTAGTGCTGATAAGCAAAGGCAAGGGCGATCCGACCACGGCATCGGCATACAGACCGCTATGTATGCTGGATACGGCTGGAAAGCTACTAGAAAGACTGCTGAAAACACGACTGGAGAGCAGCATAGACGACGCGGGAGGCCTGTCCGAGAGACAGCATGGCTTCAGGAAGGGACACTCCACCGTCGGCGCCGTAGCGCAGGTAGTGGAAACCTTCGAAGCCGCTCAACGGGGAAATCATTACTCGAGACCCCTGGTGATGCTCGTCACATTGGACGTAAGAAACGCCTTCAACTCGGCGAGAGATGGGACGTCATGTTGGACGCCTTGCAGAACACGTTCGACACGCCATCCTATTTACTTAGGATGATACGCAGCTACCTCAGCGACAGGAAGCTGATCTACGACACAGCAGGCGGGCCGTGCACGAAGAAGATAACAGCGGGAGCGGCGCAGGGTTCCATACTCGGCCCTGACTTATGGAATGTGTCCTACGACGGGATCCTCCGAATGGAGCTGCCGCAAGATGCGTATCTGATAGGATACGCAGACGACGTAGCGGCAGTCATCCTAGCGCGTGACGAGGCGGATGCCCAGAGAAGGCTCAACCAGGTCATGAGAAGAGTCACCACATGGATGGACGAACACGGCCTGACCCTGGCAACGGAGAAGACCGAGGTCGTTCTACTGACCAGGAGACGAATCCCTAGGGAGATCGAGATGACGGTGGATACGGAAGTCATAACCACTACAACTTCCGTGAAATACCTCGGACTGCGGCTCGACAGCAAGATGACCTTCTGGCAACAGATTCAGTCGTCGAGCGATAAGGCCGCTAAGGTAACGACGATGTTGAGCCGACTAATGGCCAACGTAGGAGGACCGACGGCGAGTAAACGCCGGCTGCTAATGACCGTCACCCATTCCATACTGTTGTATGGAAGCGAGATTTGGGCTGCCGCCTTACAGCAGGACAAGTACAGAAAGCGGATGGCTTCAGTACAGCGACGGGGAGCACCGATAGATCTACTGGCTCAAGAAAAGAAGAGAGTCTACGAGACACGACGAGACGTCGGTGCACGACAAGCGAGAGCGGACGCTAAAGCGCTCACACGACAACGTTGGCAAGAGCGCTGGCAGAACGACACGAGAGGACGGTGGACGGCCAGACTCATCCGCAACCTAACGGAGTGGATGGACCGAGACCACGGCGAGGTAAATTACTACCTCACCCAGTTTTTTAGCGGACACGGGTATTTCAACGCATACCTGGCTCGAATGGGTATAGCAGAGAACGCGACGTGCCAGTATCACGACTCTGCGGAAGATGACGCTAACCACACCTTCTTCGAATGCGAGAGGTGGAGTGACTACAGAGACGCTCTACAAGACGAAGTAGGACCTCTAACGCCGGATAGCGTCGTGCAAACGATGCTGTCCGGACACGACCGCTGGCAGAAGATCGCCACGTTCGTCGAGAAGGTGCTGAAAGAGAAGAAGAGAGAGACCCAAGCAATGGAGGCAGCCGATCGAGGCTAACTACGAGGTGCCATCCTGGAGTAATGCGACCAGCGGTTCCGGGATGGATTCTACACCTGACAAAGTGAGGTTTTTTAGTGGGTGCGGGCCTCACACACCGGGGACGGGTCTCGTCCCTGATGGTGGGTTTAGGCATTTTTCCTCACTTAAAAAAAATAAATAAATAAATAAATAAAAAAAATTATTATTATGAAAATTTATAGAGCAAACATCTGCAACAAAAATGTTTCTTTTAATATTTTCATTATTTAAGTCTTATTTCGTATAGGGGACCATACCATAATAATTGTATAACAGATATATACATATATATGTATATTGGCGGAGGGCCCAAAGGCGCTGTTTGCCCAGGGGCGCATTCAAAGCTAGGCGCGGCCCTGATCGTGAGATAATGAAAATAACAAAGTAAGAGTCACTCGAAATAAAACACAAGCTAGGTACTATAGTAATTGTTATTTTTTTAACACACACCGACCAAAACATTTACCTACGTTTGCTACCTGTGCACATAATAGCAAGCCAGGATTTCCCTACTTCTGTTCTACTTTGAGAATAAGGCAAATAAAGCGTTTACACCAACTTCTTTACTCGTCAACGGATAAGATTAAACAGTACCCGTTTATTTTTACTTGTTGTAAGGGCACTTACTTGGCAATCTACTAAATACGGTGTACCACAAAACAGACACTAAAGCTTCTATTTGTTATAAAGGTCCAGATAGTGATCGAGGTTTGATATTTGATATTTATTTATTAATTTCAGGTAACATCGTAATATACAAAGGTATATACAATATATAATGAAACTACGTCAGAAGAAGAGCACACAGTCTAAACAAAAACACTAAAATACAGTATTTGACAGAAATTTTACAAAAAGAGTCTCGCACCATATAAGTTCTCTATGCATTTAAAAAGTCGTTAACGCTGTATGGTTCCAACTGCAACAGGAATTCTTTTAATTTCCTTTTGAAAACTTTCTATATATATGTATTTTTTAATTCATGACTCAGCTTATTGCACAGTCTAATTCCCATGTAAAATGGACTATTCTCAGATAACGTTAACCTATGTGCTGGAAAGTTTCCATCTCTACTGCATGTGTTATAGCTCTGTTGTTTTTGTACTCCATAATCATCTCTATTCTTGTAAAAAAACATACTGGCAGTTGACCCAAAATTTGCAAAGTACAGTGTTCGTTTGCAGTTTCATTCAAGTGTTTGAAAATTATTCGAAAACAGTAGCATACCTTATTAAGTTTACCAATGAGATAATAAATCTGTTCCGTCCAATCCAAAAACTCATCTATGTAAACTCCAAGGATACTTTTTTGCAAGGGAAATATTTTTCCATCTATGATAAGGGTGTGCAGTTTTTCTTTCGTACAAAGTTTTTTCTGGAATATCATCATCTCAGATTTTTCTTCATTCAGTAAGAGTTTTATTTTGTTCTATCCAGTTTTTGCATTGTAAGAAGTTTTCTTAGCCGTTTTCTACTACATCACACATTTCCTTCCCTCCTGTTAAAAGGTTTGTATCATCAGCATACGATGTGAAACTGGAATGCATGATATTAACGCTATGACGATCATTAACGAAAATTATAAACATAATAGGACCCAATATACTGCCTTGTGGGACACCTACTGTAGTATGCAATATTCATGACTTAAAATAATCATTATTTCTCTCGACAAGCACCCTTTGGGTTCTGCCATTTAAAAAGCTCTCAAACCATTTTAATGCATTCCCTCTAATCCCATAAGTGCCTAATTTTTTAACAATAAATCTCTGTCTAGACAATCATAAGCCTTAGACAAATCCAAGAAGGTCCTTAAAGCCACACTGCCATCCTCCAAGTGTTCTAGAACCGCTCGGATAAACCTAAAAATTGCAGTTTGCGTGGTTCTTCCCCGGCGATATCCATGCTGGTGATCAGGAAGAAGTTCATTGCAATTCATGATATCCATTACCTGCTGACTCATAACCAGTTCAAACAACTTCGAGAAACTAGAAAGCAAACTTATGGGCCTATAACTGTTCAGTTCTTCCGCATTTCCACTCTTTTTAAAAAGTAGCTTTATTAAAGCCAGTGTCAATTGAGCCGAAAATATACCTTCACGTAAAGAGTTGTTGATAATATGACAGAGAACATCGCCAATTATGGAAATGCCAAATTTGACTATACATAACGGTACCTCATCATTCCCACTACTCTTTTTATTTTTTAGTCTTTTACATAACTTGGGGTGCTACAGGTTTTAGAATTAGTTCCCTATTATTTCTTGGAATATTGCAATTCCATTCTACTCGTTTCACGTTACTCAAAAGTTCTGGGAATACATTTTGCAGATAATTACTGTAAGCATTTGATATCTCTTGCGCTGTTCCCGGCACCAGCATGTCTGCCGTTCTTTGCCTGCCTATAATTTCATTATGAATTGACCACATGCATTTATTCTTGTTATCAGAGTTTTGTATTCTGTTATCGTAACTTTCAGATCGGCATCTGACTAATAAATCGTCATATTCTTTTTTAGTCTTCTTGTCTACATTTAATGTTTTAAGCAATATCAAGTGAAACATGAAAAATGTATGTTTTAAATCAGATAGAGGGCCTCCGTTATTGTTAATATACATTAATCTACTCCTAACGTTTCGTTCAACTCTTTCCAGCATATCGACGGGTATGTTGGCTATAGCTTGACGAATGTTGTTCTTAAGGTGTTTCAGGGTCCTAGGACGATCGTTGTAAACAATTGATTTTAGGTAGCCCCATAGAAAATAATCGCAGTGCTAGCTTTTTCAATAGATGAACTTCAAACTATATTTTCTATGCGTACCCCTTGAATGTATACTCTAGAGAATAAATAATTATTTTATCTTACTTTTTTAAATATTTAATGATATTTATTTTTTTTTAATTTTTATGTCATGGGAACGCACTTGCCCCACAAGACCGGGGTAAGTGCGTATTTATCTGTAACATTCCATAAAGGAATGCAGGAATATGAATGAGGAAAAGATCGTTTTCCTTGCTATTTGTTGTATATGCTTAAAAAAAATATGTGGCTATAACAGAAAGTTTTGTTTTTATGATCTACAGGGTGTTTCAGAATAAGATGCTGATCCTTAAGGGTGTCAATCCTTACGTGATTTTATGAAGAAAAGTTCAAATAAACCTGTGTCCTAAACCTCTTAAATTTTGAGCTACAGGGTATTCAAGTTTTGATAAAGAAATCGTTTTTTATCATAACTTCAATATCTTCCTAGACATTTTTTATAATTTAGATTAGTTGTTGAAAGTGGCCACCACCTGCAAGTATGCATGCTTCAGCTCTTTTCCTCATTGAGTCTCGTACTCTTTGAAAAATTCCGCGAGTATTCCTGATAGTGTCACAACAAAGTGTTATGCGATTTATCAACTCCTCTTCAGTGTATATTGGGGTGCTATAAACCAAAGTCTTAAGGTGACCCCACAGGAAAAAATCTACACTGTTTAGATCTGGGGATCTAGGTGGGCACGACTGTATTCTTCCCCGCCCTATCCAGCGATTTCTATAAAATTGATTTAAAAATTCCCGCGCCTGGAGACTGAAATGTGCAGGTGCACCAGCGTGCATAAGCCACATACGATGACAGATTAAAATAGGAACGTCGTCTAGAAAATTTGGTAAACTCTGTTCAAGAAACTGACGATAAGCGTTTCCGTCCAATCTGCCTGGTAAAAAATAAGGCCCAATTAAATAATCACCAATAATTCCAGCCCAAACATTTACCGAAAATTGGTTTTGGCGGCGGGATTCTGTGATGGCATGTGGGTTTTCTTCAGCCCAAAAATGATTGTTATGAACATTTCTTATTGCGTTCCTGGAAAAATTAACTTCGTCCAATCAACATTTCTACCAATTACCCAACTATAAAGCCGTCTATAATTCCAGAGAAGGAAGAGGGGTAGCATCGCCCATTACATAAAGGAAAACATAACACACAAAGTTATATTTAACAAATCTATAAACAACATAGACATTTTAACCATCACGATAGAAAATACAATAACAATAACTTTAATATATAAACCACCACAAGTCCACTTCACAACACTAAAATCGATACTAAAAAATAACATCATATCCAAAAACAGGAGACACGTGATTGTGGGCGATTTTAATATAGATATAGCAGAACGGAATAATGTAACAAGAGATTACGAAAACATCTTCAAGGAAAATAACTATAAAATTTTAAATAAAAAGTCACGAAAGCACTACACAAGAAGGAATGCAACTGAAAAACATACCATATTGGATCATGTGATAACAAACATCAAAGAAATGGTAAAAATGAAAATAATACCCACAGATCTTACTGATCACTATGCAATAAGAACGAAAGTGGAAACAATAAATCGCAAACCAAAATACAAATACTTTGAATACACTGAAACAAACTATAAAAATATCAGAAACTACATAACACGCATCAACGAAAATGAAATAGCCACTTTTGAACAGCTGTCATCAACATTGCAAAAAATAATACAGGATAACCAAAAGATAAAAAAATATTAAAAGAAGAGAAGATTGTCCTTGGATGAACGACTACATTATAAAGCAAATAAAGGAAAGATATAAACTATATAAAAAACATATTAAACACCCGAACAACGAAGACTTGAAAAGTAAATACCACAACGCAAAGAAGAACACAGTATACATATTAAAAGTAGCTAAGAAGGAATACTTTGCTAGGAAATTTGAAAAACATAAATATGACGCGTCAAAAACATGGGGTATAATAAACCAAGAACTAGGCAGCAAGAGAAGACAAAACAGGGAAATAGACGAAATTGAGGGAGAGGATAAAACAATAAAATCAGACCCGAAGGAAATTGTAAATGAAATGAATAAATACTTCACAGATATAGGGAAAATACTAGCAGAAAAACAGATAGGAAATACGAATGTAAACCAGGCAAAAAATATAACTCAAACAATGAAATTTACCTTCCGACACGTGACAGAAGAAGAAACACAAAAAATAATAGCAGAATTGAAAAATAACAAAGCACCGGGACACGACAAAATAACCGCAAACATAGTGAAACAAAGCAAAATCAAATTAACGCCGATTCTCACAAGATTAATCAATGACACTATAAGAGCAGGCATATATCCTAATATCTTAAAAAAAACAATTGTATTTCCAATATTTAAAAAAGGCGATAAACTAAAACCAGAGAATTACAGACCGATCTGTCTACTAACAACCCTAAATAAGATTCTAGAAAAAAGTCTGCAAATACAAATGAGCAATTACTTATTAGAAAATAACATAATACACGAAAGACAATATGCTTTTCAAAAAAAATCCGGAATAACATCGGCGGTGAATGATCTAACTAACGCAATAAAAACAAAATTAGCGCAAGGAAACCTTGTAATTACACTTTTCATAGATATGAGAAAAGCATTTGACACAGTATCAAAGATAAAACTTGTCGAAAAGCTAGAAAAGATAGGAATAAACCATATAGGGAAGGAATTGATGAAAACATATCTCAATGAACGACCACAAACGATGAAAATAGGAAAAGTTGAAAGCAAACAACTCTGTGCGAAATATGGAATACCCCAAGGTGGAAATTTACCACCAGTATTATATATCATGTACACAAACGACATATTTAATTTGAACATTCATGGTGATATATACGCATATGCAGATGACTTATGCATAATATACTACAACAAAGACGAACACTTACAAAACCAAATTAATAACGATATCAATAAATTAGAAGAATGGTTTAACAGCAACCTATTGTCAATAAACGAAGAAAAAACAGAATACATGGTTTTCTCGAGAAAGAAACGAACACCTATTTTTAACATCAAAATCAAAAAACATACAATAAAAAAAGTCGAACAAACCAAATACCTAGGAATAACCATACAAACCAATCTAAAATGGAATACACACATAAATAATTTAATTAAAAAGAACACGACAGCCATAGCAGGACTAACAAAAATACGTAAAGTAATACCAGCACACATGAAAAAACCAATATATAACTGCCTGTTTACATCACATATGAATTACCTGATAAATATATGGAGCGATACAACAAGGAGAAATTTGGACAAATTACAGAGACAGCAAAACAGAATATTAAAGATAATACACTCAATGGACAGAAGAACAGCGACAACAAAAGTATATAAAATAACAAAGGAATTACATATGAGCCAAAGAATTAAGCTACAAAACTTACTGCTAATACATAAAATTGAAAACAAATTAATTAAAACTAACCGAAAACTAACAAACAATATCGAAATACACATGCATAGGACAAGAAGACACTCTCACTTACAAACCGAAAAGGCCACCTGCAATAAATTTAAAACAACACCTATAACCGAAATGATAACACGCTACAATAAATTACCAAAAGAAATAAAAAAATTAAACCATATTCAATACAAAAGAGCTATTAAAACAATAATACAAGACATATAAAATGGCAATAGAAACCATCAAGAACGCCCTCAATACCGATAGTTCGAGACGAGGCAGGAATCTCACCATCTCGTGACGAGGAAGAAAGCGGGAAGTAGCAGCGTCGGCGCGACATTATACGTGTATATGTAACATACATACCGTGAGTTTTTTTTTATCTCTGAACATATTCCAGATGTTCAATTTTAAATGGGACAAATCAATGCATTGTAGACAATTATACATTGTAAGTTAATGCACTCTTTGATAAAACAAATGCAAAGCAAATTTATTAACAGTTGTCAATTTTGACAATATTATAAAGACATAAAGTTTAATATTAATTTCTGTGTATTCTTACTTCAAACATGTATACTACAGAAGAAAAAATAACAATTGTAAACTGGTATAGGGGTAATAACACTATGCGCAGTATTCGTGACCTATTTTCGGTTAATTATCCAGACAGACCAATACCATCCATTGGTACGATACACAATATTGTTATGAAATTTAATACAGAAGGTTGCATAATTAATTTGCATAAAAAAAGACAAAGGTTTCGCATGTACTTACTGAGGAAGTGGAATTAGCAATATTATGTTACGCTGAAGAAAATCATGTTACCTCACTGCGGCACATAGCGCAACAGTTTAATGTTTCCAGGTCTTCAGTATTTAGGACATTAAAAAAATTCAAATACAAAGCTTACAAATTCGGCAATCACCAGCACCTGTTTGAAGATGATAAAATAAAAAGAACTGAGTTTTGTGAAACTATGTTTAATCTATTAAATGAAAATGGAGACATTTTAGCTAAAATAGTTTTTACAGACGAAGCATCATTTTCCTTGAATGGCACCATAAATGCTCAAAACTATCGGTTTGTTCCTACTTTTGTAATTCCAATCGTTGTTATCCTACTCCTTTCTTATTCCAACAGGTACTGGTCACAAACCAACTGCCACGTGCATAATCTACCCCACACCCAATATAATGAGAGGGTTAATGTTTGGGCTGGAATAGTAGGCAACAACCCTTATTGGTTCGTTCTTTATCGATGGCATGCTTAACGCAAATAAGTTGCTGGAACTCCTTCGGACACGTATTATTCCACAAATACAAAATTTTAACATAGAGAATGCGTGGTTTCAAATGGACGGCGCGCCACCACATTCTACCGCTGCTGTCACGCGATTCCTTAATGAACTGTTTCCAGATCGCTGGATAGGTCGTTTGGCCGTATCGCTTGGCCACCACGCTCGCCTGACTTGTCACCAAATGACTTTTTTCTTTGGGGGTATCTCAAGTCTCAAATTTATAACAATGTACAGATAGAAAATATTCAGGAACTAAGGGATCGCATACTCACTGCGTGTAATGCATTGAATCCCAATTTCATACGTAATGCTGTGCAGGTTTTTTATTATCGTTTAGCCTATTGTTTAGAACGAGAAGGCGGTCACTTCGAACAATTACTTTGAAATGATTTCATTTACCAATAGGTTTGTTTGAGTTTTGTTGTACATCATTTCAGAATCAGCACCGCTAATAAAATAATCTAGTTACTTTATTCAAATAAAATCTTGACATACTTGAATGTTTACTTTTCAAAGAGTGCATTGACTTGCATTGTACAATTGTCTACAATGCATTGACTTGTCTCATTTAAAATTTAACATATGGAATATGTTCAGAGATAAAAAAAACTCACGGTATAGGCATATACTGTGTTGTACTGTATTTACATGTGTGTAGCGTTTTGTAGAAATAAAAATAGAATAAAATTTTGGCGTCAAATTCAAGATTTTCGGTAACCATTGGCAGAAATATATACATAATGGAAAATCCCGAGGAAGTAGGGTCTGGCCCCGTTGAATATGATAGGGATATAACAAAAAAACATGAAGAATTCTCCAGACTAGGATATGAGTAATATTTAAAATATTTCCAATTTGTCTGGTACTCATCTCAGGGTTTTGTTCCACTAAATTTAAATCAGCTTCTTCGGTTTCCGGTGTTCGTGCGGTATGGTGTGCCCCTTTTAGGTAGTTTTTCGGTTGAAAAGATCCCGTTTCACATAACTTTCTGTGGGTTCCTAATATCGTTCGTGCATCCGGAACTATTCTATTTGGATATCGCTCCTGGTATAATCGTCTGGCTTTATATGCACTGCCGTCAGCAAGCCCGTACAAGTAGTGCATATCAGCAAACTCAGCATTTGTGAAATTTACCATGATACTTGTACGTTTTAAAGGTATTACGATTTCAAAATTTAATTTAAGTGCAATTTTCCTGTACTTAAATAACTATCTGCCAAAACTGTTTGGCATTATCTAATTATTTCGTTATTGGAATTGTTTCCTTGACAACAAAGTTCATAGCCTCCTTTTCCAAAATGATGATAGGTACATAGCAATAATTATGCCCATTTAATGATCTTTATTTTTTGATCGGAAACCGTTCGTTGGACGAAAAAGAAACAGGGAATCAAATTTACCTTAAAATAAACGGAGATTTTAAAAATATTTTTTATTTTAAGAAAAAGCAGTGGCGTATGTTATATTTCTCTAAAAATATCTAGTCCACATTCTTTACGGACGCCACTGAATAAAAAATTAAAAAATTTCTATAACAAAAAATAGCTGTTGTTGCTTAAAAGGCATATGCCAAAATTTATTAAAATATCTAGAAAGATATTAAAGTTATGATAAAAAAAATTTTTTTTTGAATACTCTGTAGCTCAAAATTTAAGAGATTTAGGATATAGGTTTATTTGAACTTTTCTTCTTAAAATCACGTAAGGATTGACACCCTTAAGGATCAGCATCTTATTCTGAAACACACTGTGTACTGTGAAATGTTGCTGAAGAGCGCCAAATGATAAACTTTCTATTTTAATGGCAAAAATAGGAGATAAATAAAGAAAGACGAGCAATGTCAGAAAATTAGTTTAATACATTTTCATGCAATACGTAACATATAAAAAAATATTCAACAAAATAAAATTTATTCCAAATTAATACAATAACAATCTCTAGAACTTATTCGATCTTATATCCTAGTGAAGCGAAGTCGTTGAAGTGAAATCCACCTCTACGGTCAGTCATTGGTGTTGGCAGGACTTTGACGATGTTTTCTTGCAAGACGTTATCATCGACGTCTTGGATTTCTGGATAATGAAAATACCCCTTTCGTTATCTGTCAAACTCAAATTTCCATTCGCCGTCTTCGTTTTTGCCAGTGGCCTTTCCTACAAAGAATCGTATTGTTCTTTTCGTGGCATATTGTACAATGGCCCACTTGTTTATTTTTAATTCTGTTGGATACTCCTCCTCTTCCTCCAGCTCACTGAAGGGATCTACGCCATCGTGTGTGTCTACATATGACACATGTATTTCGTCGTCTGATTCCGAATAACTTGTGGTTGGGTTTTTGGATGGCTGGACTTTCTTGGCTTTCTTAGATTTTTCTGTTTTAGCAGTCTCTATTTCCTGCAATTTTGCAGTAACACTACCGGTAGTAGTAGTAGTACCGCAGTAGTTCTGCTCCTGGTGCAACTCTTTTTTTTTGGCTTTGGGTCACATGCGCGTGTTTGTTTCAAGGAACTAAGCGGTAAATTTTCAAAAGTGCCTGCAGTTTCAACCATGTGATCTTTTGGAATTGCAGCTTGAATGTAATTAATCTTTCCATGATTATCAGGAATATCTGGTTCTACTTCTTGATTATATTCTTCTGGATGCAATTCTTTGTATCGTTTGAGAGCAGCTGGTTCAAATTGCTTTTCTGAGATCACATTTTGATTAAAGAGGATGATTCCACCTTTACGGAAACCATTGATTATCACTTCTGGTTTTATGTCCTTCCATGTTTCAGCCAGAACTTTGGAAAACTCCACCTTCGGGATTTTTTCCCAATGTTCTTTCTCTGCCAAGTTACCAGTTTAGAGTCCCAAGAACTCTTCAATCCTCTAAAAACCGATAAGTCTAACGGTTGCAACAAATGGCTTGTGTATGAAGGCAGTTTTAAAATTGTCACATTCTCCCTCAGGGCCAGTTCAATTACTTTTACTGAAACATAGGTATTATGTCCATCGTATATTAGCAGGACAGGACGTTCCTCACCGAGACATGGAACAAATGATTTTTCTAAATAGTTGTAAAAATCATCGGACTCCATCAAACCATTTAATGTTGCTGCATATACTGCTTCAGGACAGATTTTATCCTTTGGGATCCATTCGTTTCAAATATATTTTCCCTTAAAAATAATCAAGCGTGGCGCTTTTCTGCCTGCAGCACTAGCACTTGCTAGTATTGTTGTGTTTTCTCTACCGGAACTACTTATGGTTTGAGAGCATGGCTTTCCTACAGCTCCTACAACTGTTGTTTTTGATGGATCCAAGAAAATTGCAGATTCGTCTAAATTCCAGATCTGTTCAGGCCTATCTAATAATTCCAAATCTTGCAACGTAGTTTTCAGTAGCTTGAAATATTCGTAAATCACGAAGGGATCGGTATTCTTTTTCCTAGCGTATTCAACGCTCTGAGGTTTTTTGATTGATAAGCGGTGCTCTTTTTAAATTAAAACAAAAACCAGTCTTCTCCTGGTTTGTTATTTTTAAAGGGAGTTTTAATGTCGTTGCTTTCAACAAAAGTTTTGACCGTCTGAAAAATTTCTTGTCTACACAATCCGAAGCCCCATTTTTCAAAAACTCGCAGATACTCAGCAAGTTGATTTTCTAAATGCAGTGGAATGGCTTGAGGTCTACCATAAGTTTTGCTTTTAATTCCTTTTTTGGTCTGATATGGTCTCTTAGGGTACACTTTGGAATGTTATAATACCTATAGCTGCTCCCGAAACAATTTTCACACCTAGTCGAACATCTCGAATCGCATGCTGAAAGTCTTCGAGGGTGTACGAATTACCTCTGTTGGATATCTGAACGTAAGTGCGAACCATTTTTTTTTCTTTCCTGAAATAACAGTGCTGATTTTACATGACGTATTTTTCGGGGCAAGTTCGTCATCCAGGGCGCACTTACCCCAGAGGTTAAAGGTGCACTTATTCCATCTTCAATTTTGCTGGGGCAAGTGCGACCTAACCTCTTATTGTCAAAGACAAGACATTACACCAAATTCAAATGTTTACACGTGAACTTTAAAACAACGGACGAAACTAGTTGAAAGAAATCCTTATCTGATTTTTAATTTAGACACGCCACGAATTTTCTAAAGTTGGACTACCATCTCCTGCGCAACGATAAGTTTTAGTGGGAGAATAAAATCGCTACTGTGCCAAGCGGCGCAACAAAAGTTACTATAATATCGACTCTAGGCAAAACCAACACTGTTTATAACCGAATAGTAGAGATGGCAGAACGTATGTTATTAGAAGAAATAAATTATTTATCGAAAATGGTCTTACTCCAAACACGATCTTACCTCATCTTACCCTAAAGTTATTTTTGTAAATTTGTGAATAGAAATTACAATATAGGTTTCGGCACTCCAAAAACTAATGTGTGTTCTACGTATCTCAGAACTCAGGTATCATTAAAAATTAATTTACAGGAGGACAAACGACACAAATACGTAAAAGGTAATCTAGAGCGTTTTCTACGCCACTACAGATAAAGTACAGTACATAGCACATCATTTAATTGCCAAAAACATTTAGCCTTACCTAAACTACGAGATCAAACATCCTATTTTAGCAAGCAGCTAAATTATTATTATTTTGCAAATGTTAATGACAGTTCTAAAAAAATTAGAGCCTTCCCATGTCTTTTCATACCTGTAGCTAGAAACGGACGCACCAAAACATTCGAATGCGAAAGCCTCCCAGTCCATCATTTCTTAAAGAATTTTCGTTTTTGTGAAGCTACTAAAATTTTATGTTTATTTGCAGATGGTTCTGAAGACCAAACGAGTTTTTGCTGTAATAGAAAACAGCTAAGAAAAAAGTCTGTTATTGTCAATCCAGTCGAACATGATGAAATAATCGAAAATTATGTGACAATTCGGAAGATTCAAGACTGGAACATCATGGATTGAAGCACAGAAGCTACCAGAGTTTTGAAAAAGTCGGCAGTTCCGGTTTAATAAAATGAAACGATACTTTGCAGATGTTGGAATGTCACAAGAAATATGCAAAAAAGCCACGAGAATATCTTATTTGTCGCCAAAATCTCTTGAGCATGGAAGGCAACGCAAAGAAGACAAATCCTCAATTAATAACCTACTATACTATATACCTACATTTTGGGAAGAATTGGCACCTAAATTCAAACCTAGAATTGTACAAAACTTTTTGATTCCGAGTAGATAAGGTTAATAACGAATTGATTGGAGTGAAGGAGTACTTGTACTTATTACAAGTTACTGTTATGCTATGTTCTTTATTTTGTTTTATTTATTGTTTCTGCTAAGTAAATAAAGCGTACTCTTTAATATCCGCAACAGTGTTTTATTTTCCTATTGTAAAAAATGATTACGAATGATAAAATTACATGCAAAACTAATTAATCGGTAAGTTGCGATTGGTATATTTTAGATCTAAAAAATAACGCGGTTTGTACGAACTTATAATGTACGAAAACAATGTTCCATAAATTATAAACAAGTATTGTCGTCAAGTGTCAAAATTTCATCATCAATATTCAATTATAACTAGGTAAAACAGTTTTCTGTAAACATCATCGGGAAGTCAAATTTGCCTACAGCCACTTTTGCATCTATACGCCTCATATGAATATTTTAATAGTATTGAAAGATAAATATAAACAAAACAAATACTAATTTTGCGTATTGTGAATCTGCGTAACTTGTGGTGTTTTTGTAATATTAGTATTTATTGAAAGTATTTCACACTCTTTTGAGCTCCGTTTTTGTAAAGCGCCGAAATATGCGTTTATATAATTAAAAAAACACACCAATTAACAATTTTAACAAGTACCTAGATACTAAATATTTCATCTTATTTACAGTCCAGTATATTTTTTTCTTGGATAATACATACACGCAATTATATTTATTGGTTTATTAGTATTACGTTTACATATTAACATAGATAAAGAATGTAAAAGCAGAACTTGTTCTATGTGGTAAACAGGTATTTAGGAATACAAGAAAAATTGTAATGTGAAGCGTTTAATATAATAATAATTAATTTGGCCGTCATAGATTGCTATACACAGTTGATGGCGCTATTTGTTACTTAATTTAAATTCTATTTAAACAAATGCACCATCTCCTTAAGGGAGTAGTTAATTTATTTCATGTTCTTAATTAAACTACTACATGTGTAGCAATATTTGCCTTGATTTGCACAATTAGTTTATCGGAGAACTAGGATTTCGTAATCTTGATACGCAACCTCCTCGCCATCGAATGGAATATAACAGGATCCGTGACTTGGATGAACCTATAAGGTGAAATATTTAGGATTTGTCTAGAAAATAAAACTATTTTATACTAGTTTACCTTTCCTACAGTATGGGAACCTTCATGATATGCACGACCTACGTAAAGCAGCTCACCATCAGCAGTTCGTCCGCCTATTACAGCATTCGATGGTATGTTGCCTCCAGAACAAGGCTGCCAGTCAAATCTTTGTTCACACAATACCTTTAAATAAGAAGTCATTTATTTGTATGATTGTAACGTGCATGTACCTTGTACTAGTTGCATATTAACGGAAACATTTTGATTTCTAGGAATATCACATTATTCCTACAACAAAGTTGATCTCTAATACAGTTTGTCACTAACTACTCAATTTTAATCGCATATCTCCTCTAATATCAGGCTTTGGTTCATACATGACCTAGTAAGTAAAAGTCTATAAGGTTAAATCAACCGAACAAGTCAGTCAGTGCCTCGGATCCTGCGGTCCTGTCTGTGGAAAAGTTATACTGAAAAAATTTGGAACAACTCGTCCATGACGCACATTTACTAACGTCTAATCTCTGGACTATAGAAAAATGTTGCAGAAAATGTTTCTTCAAAAGTACAGTCGGATTTCAGTATACAATATATTTATGTTTATTTGGCAAATTAGTGCTTCCCTGACTGGTAAAAGTCTCTTTGATGCAAACTAATTACAAAATATTAGTCTAAGGGCAAGCATTGAGTTACAAATTTTGTACTATCTAGAGATCGCGCGAGAACAAGCCATTTTCGTGCAGCGTGATTTTAAGTATCTTATCGGCGATAAGCCATGCTACAAAGCCGACGAATAAGCGCCACGCTAGGATCAGAAACCGCTACAGTCAGCGCCAGCAGAGGACGCCCCCAAGGAGGAGTCTTATTACCTCTGCTCTGGGGTGTTATTGTTGATGATCTCATAAGTCACCTTACCAGCGACGAATATCAGGTGCAAGGGTACGCTGACGACGTAGTAATCATGATCCGTAGTACCTAAGTATGATCAAATTATATCGCAAATTATGCAAAGAGCTCTCGACTACACGCATAGGTAGTTGGTGTAAAAATCATAATCTGCGTATAAACGCCGAAAAGATTACTATCGCTCCTTTCACAAGGAGAAGAAAAGTCTATCTTAAACCTGCCTCTATAGAGGGAAAAAGTATTAGCTTCAGCAATGAATTACTTACAGAAAAAGGACATAAAGGCATTGTTAATTTGCCGAAGGCTGCTCGATAAGTCCTGGGATCTCTAGCCTCAAATGATCCTATGGTCATATACAGCAATTATAAGACCCATGATCCCCTATGCTGCTTTAGTATGGTGGCTAAAAACGACACAGAAGACTGTACAACAACATCGTCAACAAATCCAAAGACTCACTTGTCTAAATGTCACAGGAGTGATGCGGGCCTGTCCCACTGCAGCGCTAGAAGTACTGCTGGGAATCACGCCGCTGCGCATTTACATCCAAAACCAGGCTATATCGACAGACTTAACGGAATAAAACTTGGGGACATTAGAGGACACCTTAAAATCCTTGAAGATCTCAACATCAACTACCTAATTCGCACTGCAAAGAACAAGATTCCTATGCAATACAACTTCGACCGACCCCACAAAGTGCTCATCGAAAGCCGTACTAAGTTGGCCTCCGGTGAGCCTTAACTCAAAAGAGGAACCCTGGCATGGTACACGGACGGCTCTAGAATAGAAGGAGTGGGGACGGGCATTGGGGTCACGAAATGTAGGTTGCTGGACCCAAGGGACTCAGCTGCCGACCGACCTAAATGGTATACGGCAAATTCAGGGGATGCACACACTCCCAGGGACCGAAGTCATGAGGGCGAAAACCAGCTGCCCGCACGAGACCGACACCTCTCGGAGAGGACCGGCGAACCGATGGGCCCCTCTCCCCCGTGCTACCCATGTTAGACAAGTTCCCTTGTCAACGTTGGACGGGTCACCGTTGGACACGCTTTAGCAAAGTCCTACCTCACATCTCACCCCATGGGGCCTAGGCCTCCTTGCGGATAGCGACTATCGGCCAGCGTAGGAAGCGAAATCTGGCCGTGAGGTACAACCAGCCCACCCGTGAATTAAGCCTGAACTACGGGGACGGCGGGGCCGAAGCCCTACCCCCAAAAAGGCAACCGCGATGCTCAGTCGCCCAACCGGGATAGAGATACCGCAGCAGTTACCCTGAAACTATAAGATCAGGGATGGGGTAGTGTCAGAGGAGTTTTCAGGGTGGAACGCAATAGGTTGAGCGCCCACCCTGGAGCAGTGGGGTCAGTGGGCCTAACCACTACGTCAAAGTGCCTATGGGATTCCATTCCAACATATTTCAAGCGGAGATTTCTGCTGGTAACTTATGTGCCGTAAAGAACCTCGAGTTAGGGATACGTGGCGCAACAATTTGTATATCAACGGACAGCTAAGCGGCGTTGAAGGCTGTGAGTACTTGCACATACGAGTCCGCTCTATTGCATGGATGTACAGTGGCCAGCTTTTAAATCGACACCACCGCAAGCTAACGTCAACCTTATCTACTAATAATAATATCTACTATAAATCCTAACTGAAGGCCACACAATGTAACCCCCTCTACATTGTTATTAAGGTTTAGGAAATTCCGTAACAGTATCAATTATGCTGCTGGCCACTGTACATATGTATATGCAATTTAAGGCAATTGGGACGCAATAACCACGCAACTCTTCAGTGGGTCCCAAGCCATCAAGGGATCGAAGCGGACGAGAAGGCAGATAAGCTTGTTTTCATTGGAGCTAATCCCTGTTGTGGACTGCAAACAATCCATCAAAAACAAGCAGTTAACAAATGGGAGGTGAACAGAAAAGCCTGCCACTGGCAGAATACGCCAGGACTAAAGCAGGCGAAGAATCGACTAAGACAGCACAGTTGCTGCTATCTTTCAACAAAAGGAACCTTAGACTGCTGGCAAGGTTTCTGACAGGTCATGTGGCCCTGAAGTACCTACATAAACTCGGAAAAGCTGAAGATCAAATCTGCCGTCTATGTCAAGAAGATCTAGAGATGGCAGAATACATTTTGTGTAAACGTGTTGCCGCCAATCACACCCGACAACAACACTTCAGTAGGCCGTTTCTAATGCCTTGTTCACAATGGACATAAGACATAAGATATACGTAAACATAATATATATACAACGTAAAGATTGCGCTGCTGTTCACAATGACCATTTAACGTAATACGTAAATTTTAAACCGTACCCAAGGCAACGAGAGATTTAGGTCGTGTTTGGATTTGACAACTGACAATTTTTTGGTAATATCTCTCGAACCTGATCTATTACCATAAACTCTATAATATAAATCATCTTTAACGTACTAAGTAATACATATACTGCGTAATGGACAAATCAACAACGACAAATTAACAACAGATTTATTAATGGTTCTTCTTTTACGACGACGTAAAACACAAATAAAATGTAAGAAAGACAGAAAACCCAGACGTTGGTGGGTAAGACTTGTAAATTTAAACAGGGAGAAGAAAGGTGAATTCCGACGAATACTTATAGAATTTAGAAGCCCTGCAATCTCCTTCCAGATATTTTCTTTTTGGACCATGTCCTTATAATTTTTTCTCACCTTAACATAATATAAGCATGGCTTAAGCTTTACAAGCTCAATAAGCATTTCTATATTAATATTTTCCATCACCTTTATACAAATATTTAGGCATATTATGCACTAAACCCACCACCGCAATTAAAATACTATTTCCTATACCTTAACTTAATTCGATTAATTTCTCACTAAAATGAAATCGCAAATCCAATCTGATTAAATACAGGTTAAATGGGCAGAATTCTGTCATTGCATTTAATATTGGGAGGTTAATGTTCAGATTTTAACATACGGCATACGTAAAAATTACATAAAGTTGAGAATATGTCAACTTTACGTATTTCTTATGTTCACGTAAGACGTTACTTTTCTTACGGTCATTGTGAACGAACATAGGGATTTCCCATGATTCAACTTTACGGATTACGAATATCTTATGTGTTTCTTACGTCTTACGTCCATTGTGAACAAGCACTAACACCTACTGACATCCGGGACGGAAATCCCAGACTAATTCTAAAGTTTATCACAAGCCTCCAACTAGTCTAACAACTAATAGAAGGGCAATGTTACAATAGATCCATGCAGGTCGCGGTGACAAAAGGCAGCAGTGCCAGTGCCCACATATCTAATCTAATCTAATCTACTGCTGCTATTATGTGAAGAACTATTGGTAATCCCAAATATAATTCTACTAGGACAGCTTCAGCATTGGCACTATGGGATACTTCAAGTTTGCTGTTTGATCCTAGAAAAGATCCTCTTTCTCTAAGCATGTGGAAACAGTTTTGTATAATTTGGTAACAAAGAGCGCTTCTTTTGGGATAACACAGTGCTAACTTTACAGTAACCGTATAGAAACACCATAGTTTCATACTCTTGCTTTGTAAATTAAGACGGCATTACTAAAAATCCCAAGAGGAAACTTTACTTGTTATTTTATCTAATATTACAAAATTAAAAGTAGACCTGTGATGATTTTCATAGTTATCAAAATTCAGTTTTTTCAAGGAAATATTACATTAATAAATTAACTATGATGAAAACAAAATAGCATACCTGATACTGATACATCGCAATTTCTTTGCCGTCGTAGGCTATGTAAGCTACATTCTTTTCCGGAATAACTTTGGCTGGAATCCAGTCACCAGCATGAAAAGCACGTCCGACGTAGATCTGAGTGCCATCTTGATCTACACCACCACGAACCGAAGTAGAGTATACTCCATAGTATTAGCATCACAATCGACCCAATAATATCCTGCAACGTCGCAAGATTTAATTGAAGATAGATATGTAATAAAAAAGACTTTGAATACGCTCCATAATAATCTTTATCGCTTTATTTCCAGAATACGGTTTTAGTTTTTGTGCGTTCAAATTAGTATCTATAGTAGCAAAGTCTGCACTACAAGAGTTTAGTAGGTAGCACATGAATGTCAAATTAATATCCAGCGTATCCATATTATTATAACTTTACAAATACTCACAGTGTAAAGTTATAATAATAGGAAAAGGATAGTTTCTTATTTATAGCTGAGGTCTGAAGATATAAAGTTTCTTCACAAAACCAGTCACTTTTATATTAATAAAGAATAGTGAGATTAGACCTATTCTTCAAATATTTATATAAAATTTACATTAGTAAGTATTTTAACGTCCTTTGTGAGACTGTAAATATAATACTGCAGCTCAATGTTGTCTTTGTTTTTAGAAACTAATACTGGTATGCAGAGCTGTATGTTTCAATACTATTTGACACATACTTAACACCTGTCAAGAAGTACCTGAGCCTTGTATTTTAAATGCGAACAATTATTATAAGGTGTTTTGTTTTGTTTCTTATAATAATACTTATAATACTTACATTGCCAATGTTTAATGGTACAATCAACAAACGTTTATCGAAAATAGACATATTATTATACATTGTTGAATTAAGAAAAAAAGGTCATAAAATAAATATGTTAATTATCGTTTCACATTCATGAAAACTGAAAGCGAATTGAAACACTACTATTTTATAGTATTTTTGATATTATTAAATTTACTTTCTGTTTAAATAAAATCGGACAATAAATAACGAAATTATGATTGTTGGCGTCCTTTACAAGTCAGTCTGTATACATATTGATCGGTATACATACTGATTCAAGTAGTGCACAAGTAGTGCACAACAGTAATTCAAAACGGTTACATGTATAAAGGTCATCTAAGCATTGTCAACGTGAGAGAATTTATTATTTAATTTAAAAACAATATTTAATAATAATATTTGTATACGCCAGATTAAGGGGTTATTCATCTTTTGAAAACCTCTGGATTGTATGTAATTTATGCAGCAATTTAAAACAAACAATGTTATTTAAAGAATGTATCAACCCAGTTTTGGGTGAAATAATTTATTATTTCGAAGGTTTAGTTTCTTTCACAAGAATAACTTAAAACAACGAATTTAAGCTTAAAAAACCAAAAAGGTCTTTAAAATTTATGTATTATTACATGTAATATTTTGGTATAAATATAATGGATTAGAGAGAATATATTAACTGCATAACCATGCCTTTATAACATTTGCACACTGCATATACAAGTGGTGCACCACATTCGCCTCGGTTGATATACAAAAAACGGTAACATATTTAAAATGTAAGTGATCTTTGAATCATTAGTTTCTTTGTTTTCTTTTGTATTAAGTTTATTTGTTAATTTTTGTTTTGTTTCCAATAAATATGAAGCAACGTCCAATGCACCACTGCCTACTTTTCAGGAATAAATTAGACAAAATTAATATCTGAAATTATTGTCATCATGTCAAAGGTACCTTGATTTAACCGAACATAATCACCAATTAAAACACTAAATCGACTTTCACAAAGAAACTATAAGTGATAAGTATAGGGAACCTTAATAACATTTAAAAGAGAAATAAAATTAAAATCGAATGACGATGTTAGATACAGCCTGTTCCATTTAAAATAAGTTATTGAGCATTAATGGTACCCACAATTAGAGATAAGATTTTAACCACTCTGTATAATTTTTAGAAAGCATTTTTAGCATTAGATGTAGGTAATGGTTGTGCTAATAATACAATTTGAAACATGTTACTTAAATACATACGCCAGGTACTTATTCTAAATATTGATCTACATTTTCAAATATTCTTAAATATCTCAGAAAATGTTGAACCTAGATATAGGGAATATAACAGTAACTTGCCTTTATTTAGTCTTCGTCATCGCAATATGCAATAATATACATAGTGTTCCATTTAAATTTTGATAACTTTGATGTGTAACTGTCTTTTGGGACATTCTGTATATATCAAAATAATTTTAGAACGTACTCCCAACGGACCTACACATGCTTTAACAAAAATATGTTAAATATGTGTTACCGTTTTTTTTATATCAACCGAGGCGAATGTGGTACCCCACTCTGTATGTAGGTATTGTAAAAAGCTAGAAGCCATAGCATACGTATTAGTAAATCTCATTACTCACAATAACGGCAATGCTTATCTGGTATTTGGTAAATATAGCCGGAGGATTTTTATCTAAAATGATATGATATTTTTTGCTTATTTTTCTGAGGAATATTTATAAAATATATTTTATATAAAATATGTTACATAAAAAGTGAGTCAAAATCGATATTAAATCAATTCTCTAGTATTAAATTAATCTTAGTTTGTATTTATATATGTAGCTGATATAATAAAATGGTTTTTGCTTCTAATATCTCAATCTTTTCAAAAAGAATAAAGATAATTATTTAAAATGTATTATTAATAATAAGAAATAATAAATTAAAATAGCAAACGATCACTTTCTACATACATATATTATGTATGGTTACTTGGTACTGTTACCAGGTACCGTGTGACTTTTAAATCACGACAACAATGATAAGTTATAAATGATTAATTTCGCTATAAATATAATTAGACTATTACTAGCTATGCGCCTAATATCACGTATGATACATCAGAAACACAGAAGTAAACTGTTTATAATATAGTTTTTATTGTCTTCCGGAACAATGAAACAATATATCTTCATCTTACTAGATAGCAACAGTGTTAGACACTTTAAGTTCAAAGCAAACAAAACTATTCTTGATAACCTCATTATATTTTATTCTTGCAATTATAGTTCATTAGATAATATAATGATTTAGATCCGTTCCTACAAATCATTACTAATATTAATTTATTGGGTTGGACTGGAAATAATGTTATTACTTAATATAACTAGTTCTACTCAATTTTAAATATCTCAAGTATTTTCTACAAATGACTAACTATTCCAACAAATTCAATAATGAGAATTGAAATGATATAAAGGCTGTATTCTATGTATTTGTATTTTAAGTCTGTTTAATACAGATCTTGTTGTATTTATGAGTTTGGGGAGAATTATTTGGAAATTTTAATCCTTTTATCAAATGGTTATATCATGTATAAAGTAGTACAAATCCTGCTACACAAATTTTAATTTTCAGTTTTTATAATTCTTTAATCTAGTAGGAAAAGATACGGATTTTTATTTATTTTATGTATTGAGAAAATACACTAACAAAAAATGTCTTCCACTGAAGAAGTCTTTTTAACGAAATCATAATATTATATGTTCAAATTGGTATTTAATTAATTTGCTGTTTCATTGACCTAAAAGTATAAATACTTCAGGAATTGAAAGATAAGTACATAAAAGTCATAACATAGATATATTAAGAAAAAATTAATAATATGTTCTTCTATTAACTGAAGTTCTCCAATAAAAACCAAGATCTTTAATCACATTAAATATTACCGTAGTTCATTCTTGCATCCTTTTATATAAACAATTATTTATACATTTCCGTATAATCTGTTGATTAATCAACATAACGACCTTCTTCCGGCTTTTGCCACTTATTTCCATGTTTTCTGGCTATGATGACTACTAATGGAGTCCCGAAAGAAATTTTAAAGTTTCTTCAATTCCTATTTCTTTAATTTAAATTTATTAAATCAAGCCAAAAAAACAAAGTTTTATATTTTTTCCTATAATTCTATATATCTAATTATTCTGGAAAGATAGATCTACGATATAACATAATTATCTATCAGGAATAGCTTAAGCTTTAACCTACATTTGTTACAGATTATACCAGATATATCGCAAAATGTGACGTGATGGAAAAATTTTATAGTAATTTTCTGATTCACCGGATGAAATCCTTCTAATCTGACAGTTACGTAAATAATAGCCTTTAAATTTTATGCACTATTAACTTAAAAAATTAATGATTTCTGTCATATGAATAGACTTAAATTTTACTTACGATATACATATTTTGTAACTTTATCTGTTAACTACAATAATAAAAATCACGGACAAATACGATTTAACTTACAGCACGTTTAGTATATGACAAATCATAAACAATGTTTTAAATCTACGTATAACTAAGTTCACAACTGTAACTACAACAATCAATGTTACCGGAAAATGGATCTTTGGCTGCATTTATTAGTAGTAGTGTCTATAACTATATTCTTTTCTACTCTACTACTTAATAGCAAACATATAGCAATCAGCATCTCAAAAAACCGATTTCCTCGATTATCAAACACTCCTAGTTTTTGAACGTGTATAGCAAGAAGGATGTAGGATAAGGGATGACCACCACAAACGGCACTATCTTTAGCATTTGCTAAAATTAACATCTTACCGTATCCGAAGTGTGGTTGAGGATGCGGTATTATCTCAGGTACGGGATCAGGTTCCGGAATAGTTAATGTATCGTCCGGTTCCGGAATAGTTACTGTATCGTCCGGTTCCGGAAGTGGAGCTCCAGGATGGGGTGGTGGTGCCCAACCCGGTGGGTACATATGAGGAGGATAATGATGTGGTGGGAAAGGAGGGTGAGGCATACCAGGTGGATGACCTGGATACGGTGGGAAAAAATAAGGGGGATACCGCCTAGGAGTAGCTTCATCTAAAACAAATTACTCCTTACTAGTAACACATAAAAACTGTTCGATGAATAAAACACAATTAATTGTAATAAAGCTTACCTGCCATATTGTTGCTTTATCACACTACAACTGTCAACAAATGATTAAGGGTGAAAGTCGGACTTATATAGGCACATTTATTTATCGCACAATCTTATCTTCCATTTCACGATAAATAATGTACATACATTTATATATATTTTACTCAACGTCTTATCACTTTAAAGTAAATGTTTTTTAATGTATAAATAGAGAAACGGTTAATTGTGTTTGAATTATGTTGCACCTAGTTACTATATGTCTTGATGTTTCAATGAAGAAACATATCGTTTATTCCCGCATGAGCGTAATTTCTTTTAGAGGTGAATAATCTACAAAAACAACTATTACACCAAAATAAATCAAAAACAAATATAGGTTTATTTTGTATGAGTACATACAGGGTCTTGCAAAAATTGTTGATAGTAATAGAAATATTTGACTTTATTGTGTAGTGAGGACTGCTAATGCGTTTCCACATGTGTGAGATACAATTTATTGGTTTTCGCCTACTATTAGTGATTCTAAAGAAATTTTTTCACAAAGAAATCCATACTCTTCTGCCTCCCATACCGAGCAGTAACAAGTTAAAATCCATTACGCGATATTATTAATTTTTGGGTTTTACGTGATATTTGCAACAAATTTCATGAAGTATACTCTATACACTTAACACTTTAGAAGATATAAACACTTGAAGTCTAATTATGTTGTCTCATTTTAAATCTTAATTGTATTGAAAAGGTAAGGGAGAAGGACAAGATATAAAATTAGCTTATTAGCAAAAAAGTTGTAGGTTTGCTAAACGTTGGCCTGGATCCTCTTCAATTGAAAAAAGTGCTATATGTACAATGCTTTTACTTAATAGGTACTAAAACCCACGTGACCTCTTTTAGATATACAAACCATTTAGCGGTATGGTAGTATTTACAAATAAAATTCCTGCAGAAATTTTTGTTTACATATTGACAATTAAAATTTTACAGGTTAGGTTTATATTATAAATAATCACAACTATGTAAGAGAAAAATAGTTAGAATAAATGTTGAACTTGGTTTCCGTTGTTATTTAAACAAATCGAGGCAAACAAAGGCGTATAAAAACTGTCAAATATCTACTTTGCAACTTTCTGGTTAGGGATATTTATTTGGTTACCAACATATTATTTACGTCACCTTACGTCAGAGGTCAGATGGGTTTTGATTCTAACTGAAAGCTCTGTGTATGTACATATATATATGTATTTTCCGGGCAGCTAACGGTCCGTACGGTCTCGATTACTGTTACCACTATTAACAACGTTAATTAAGGCCGTATCAAACAAGCAAACCTACCAACATTGTATATTACTTTAGTTCATCTTACCATGGGTGACAATCTGCATTTATATTTTAATACTATGTAGTATGTATATTTAACTATTTCTAAACTTAGTAATAGCGTACTAGTAGTTCTTCATATCGAATGTAAGACGTAATATAAGATTTTAATTTTAACATATTTTAATTGTAATTGAAACTGGTCCAGTATAATATATGTAATTTTAATTTGCAAATGCCGTTGAAAAGGATGTTGAGTGTATCAGTTTATACAAATAAGAAAAAATACATATTTGTTTAATCTTACATATTTATCAACCAGTCTGAATGGGAAACCTATATTTAATCTTAAATTTCTTTGGAACAGATACTTGATTATGGTTATAAACAGCAAACAATAACTAGTGCTAATCGAAGTCACATCATATAAATATTAAAAATTCAGTTTTTATTTTACAAAATTATATCAAAACTGCCTTTATGAACCTATCAAAATATTCAATCATCATCTATTTTTAGACATATGGTTCCAATTAGTTAGCAAATATAAACCTAGCTTATTTTTACGAAACAAGACCACAGGTTTATGATTTGTAATTGTCGAAGTTCATTACCTGTAACTAAATAACATTACATAGAACCACTATTCCAAATAAAAGCTGCGCAGATTAGTTGTGGTGACACGAGATAATTATTGTAAGTATTTATACATTAAACAATTCAGGGAATAACACATACATTGATTCCTGTTTATCTTATTTAAGTTTCTTATCGAGTGGTTAATATTGAACTTAAATATTTATGAAATATCCATCTGAGAAATGGTTATTATTTCTTTGTATGAATTTCCAACAATATCTTTTCTGTGTCATTCAAACGTTACTCCGATTACAAATTATAATATTAAAAGCGGTTTAAAATATCAGTAGCATGAATTAAGAGATTTCGTTTACATTCTTATATAACAAAATTCATTTATAAATATATTCAACAAATAATATTGATTTGAATAGATGCTTTAATCCCATAATTCATTATATCTAATTTACAGAGAATCTGAATTACACAACATATTATACAGTAAAAGCTGTAAATCATCTAATGTACAAAATGTTTCCAATTAAATGAAAAGCGTGTGTATTTAGTAAATACTCTTCACTTCACTTTAAAACAACTGTAATTACAACAGTTCATCAAAGCACTATTCTTTTTAGAGAAATTTCGCTTGAAAGCAAAGCTTTATTTACAAAGACTGAAAAATTGGCATTTAATTTGAAAAACATGGTACATACACTACTAAACCTGTTGTTAAACAGAAAATGTCGAATACTGCAGCGACCTAACTATAATAATTATACTTGGCGTCTAACTTTCCATTAATTTCTCCATGTTCATATGTAATTATCGTAATTTATTATAATGGTAGAAAAATTGTTTTTGGACTAAATACAAAGTAATTATAACAAAATTCTATTGATCACCCATTGTACAGCAGTGCTAAACGGTTCATCATTATAGTATGCGGCGTTTACTCGCTAACAACATGCTTTAATGCTACGTCAATCATAATTAAGAATAACAAAACAGTAAACTCAACATTAACGTTAAAATAGTGGTTAAACAAATCCTTACTGCGCAAACTAAGCAACTCAGGCAATGACTTTTGCATTTTTCATAAAAAGTCTTTCTACCGAACAATTAGAAAAATTTCGATTTTTTGATAAATGTAGTGTTTTCGAAAAAAGTGAAATATTGTGGAAATTATCCAATTGATTATGGTACTTAGTACTACTGAATGATTTACAAAATACTCAGAATGTTACGTTCTTTTATGACTAAACGTCAACCCCTTTAATTAGCTTATTTTAAAACGACACCCTGTACATTATTTATTTTTCATGGTGCCACTTTAGTTCTCTATCAAACTACTATAGCAATATCCCTATACCGAAATGTTAAAATATTAATGTAATTTACAGTTCTTTCAAATTTACCGTTATTTTCGCTATAATCTGTATTTAATTTAGTAGTAAAGTGTTTCTGACATGTTGTGTTCATAAGAACTACTCTCTCCTAGACATTTATTTAAAAACATGTTTTCCTAATTTTTCAACCTATGAAATCAGGGTATTCGTCGTTGCTAACAGTATTTACTAAAGCTATACCTAGCACCAATTTAATAGTCTGCTGCTCTGTCACGTCCACCAACAGAAGCTGGATTTAGAAAATTATTAACTCATTTAAAACATGTAAAATATGTCTGCGTATTAACTTTGTAAATAAGAAAAAGAGTCTATATTTACTTGTAATCGGAGAACGTTATTAGACCAAAAGTTTATGCTCTGAAATATCTTGACAAGCACCATTCCAGAAATGAAGTATTTATAACTAAGCCGATCACTTGTAATGAAAATAACAAAATAGATAGAAAGTTATAAAAACTACGTCTTATGAAAACTGCACATCAAGAGCATTCTACCACATAACTACTTGATTTCACTTAAAGAGATTACAGCAAAAATTACTGTAAATTTTAAAAATGGTGCATTACATAAATATGCTACCATTTAGGTATACAAAATGTTTAGTATGTAGTAATTTAATATAGTATTATGGTGGCAACATGAGAAATTAATAATATACAGAATGTTTTATTTAAAGTAATCAAGTTAATGGGACTTGCCTACGTGTACTACTAACAGATCATAATAATCTGATCATACTGTAAATAATTAAAGAATACTAAGTGCAATAACTAATTGGGTAATTAGCCTACTATTTCAGACTACAAGGACTTTTCTTAAATTAATTTAAGGCCTGTCTTAATATCAGATGCTTCTTGTGATTGTACTCCTTAATCACAAGAAACAATTTTTTATTTACATACTTTTCTATACCAGTAATGATGTATTTTCTAATACGTTACTCCACATACAGAAAAAAAGCAAAATCCTAATTGCTAACCGTATACAGATAAAATTACGAAGCTCCATGGAAAGCATCATCCGCTAGAGACGGTTCCATTTCGGAGTCAAATATTTTACTGCTGCTGCACTATATAAATTACGTTTTCTCCTATTGCAATAAACATTTGATGCGGTGAAAATTATATATACCAATATATTTATTTTGTATTTGGTCGCAGAGACTAAGTAAACAAACCAATTTATACAATAGAAGTAAAGTACATATTTTACTCCCAAGTGGAGGCTCACAGACGCCAGTGAATTGTGTATAAAAAAACATCATATACACTTGTATTATTCTGTGCGTCACATACACAAGTATTCATCGTTGCAAACTTCCTTATTACTGGAGCTACGAAGTTGGTTAAAGTTGGTGATATTCTTAATTATGATATTCTAAAAATAATTGAGTATTCCGTTACCGAGATATTCACAAAAACACATCTTTTTGAATGAGTCACCTATATATTTTTATATATTCTTGAAGGAAATTTTTATTTTTAAATTGTACTACTGTAAACCTAAAATTAAGCGAATAAAAAGCACTTGTACTTTTTGATAATTGTTGAAGTAGTCTGCAATCACTGAATATTGTGGAAGAAATAATCACATCCAGGTTTCTCTAGTAATTTTGTAAAATAAGTAGGTACCTACCTAAGGTTTTGTGATTATCTATTCATGGTAAGTAAATTATTGTTTTGAAAATGCCATTTACTCATTTTTTTAATGTGTTATGCAGAAATTAAGTCAAATTTGTAAAAAAAAAGTCAAAGAAGCATTACAGTATCTTCAAAATAAATTTCCGGAACATCCAGTACCAAATAACTAATACCTTTGGTATTAAAAAAAAAAAATGCGAACTAATAAAAACTCATTCAACAAAAATAGAGAAAGCAAGAAAGTAAGCATATTAACTTATTTTGGAATGTTTCCTGAAAATTTTATCAGAAATATCATCATAAACGAAAAAAGTATTGCTTATTTTGTACTGGACGTTGTCGAAATATATATATATATTTTTTTTACAGATTATAGATACAGAGTGGTCCATTTAAAGTGTAACACTGTAATGTCTTCGAAACAATTAGTGTTATGAAGAAAAGTGTTAGACAAAGTTTAACTATATGAAGGAGCTCATCCGATGGTGCTACTCTTGTCACTATAAAGAAAGATACAAAGGACATAGCAAGGTCAACCCTTTTTTTTAAATAGCATATGGTATTTTTTTATCAAATTCTAAAAGAGCAATAAGTTGTGAATAGATAAATAGTAAACCACATGACCTTAAATTAATATTAATCGAGATATTTAGAAAATTACTACGTTTATGCTATTTAGATGCGCATTAGAAAATGCGAATTGATAAGTATGTATCGAAAACTTAATCTGTTTATGCTTTTCTCGTAATGCGCAATATAACTAATACGCACTGAAATATTTTAAATTTGCCGTAGTTGACAAGAGTTATGGCCAATTGTTTGTAAAGTCTCCTATACATGTTGGCCGAGCGTAGGCTAACGCGAGCGCCGGCAAATAGGTACACGGCAAGTGCAAATGTCCACACGTTCGACAAGTTCGTCGAACGCCAATGCAAGCGGCCAATGTAAACGAGTGTTCGTAGAATTGTCCACATATTGGCCACTGTCAGTGTTCATTGTGCACTGAGAGACTATGGACGTCGACATTGAAGTAGCAGAATACCTACTCCAAAAAATTAAAAATATCTTCATTTGTTGTGAGCGACATGCTGAAATTATACACATCTGACAGCAATGATGTCAACCGTGTAATGGCGGGCAGACAAACGTGTGGATGCTATTGGCCGAGCGCAGACGAGTGCCTTTAATTTGTGCATAAAAACCGACACCGGTCCGAAGTGAGGCAAATGATCACGAGCAGCGGCGGGCAAAGACAAGTGACGACAAATGAGCTCTACACTTGTTGGCGCTTGAATTCATTCGGCCAACTAGGCGAGCGACACCAAGCGATGACAAGGCAAGGCAAATAGGCTATCTACACGTTGGCGTTGGCCATCGCTCAGCAACGCTCGCCAACATGTATAGGCGCCTTAACAAAAATTCTAGGATGTAAAACATAACCTAGCGTAATCTATATTTCACACGTGATATGTTTGTTTTCACTCTATTGGTAGCCTGCTTTAATACAATTTCAATTCGGATTAAACGTTTATACAACTAAATGGTTATTCTAAAACCACTATTGAAATCGGGATTTCGTCAATTCGCATTTCGAGCTATAATGCGCATCGAGAAGTGTTTATGCTGCAGGATTTAGAATCGAATTACACTCATAATGCGTATTTAATACGCATTTAGGAAAAGCATAAACGCAGTAAATGTTTTTCCTTCGTTTTTTTAATGCAAAAGTAGAAAATAAATCTTAATAGTAGCTACAAATTGTTTACATAAGGTAAATAGTTGAAGAACACAGACGACTATCGAATTCAATGTTCAAATTAGCGGCCACCAGCCCCAATGCACTTTTGCAACACGAGAAAACATGCAGCAGAAAATAAGACATGCACATGCAGACATTTCTAAAGACATGTTACTGCGTGTGCATAGATTTTTCTGCGCGAATGCAAAAGTGCATTGAAGCTGGTGGCCGCCAATTTGAACATTTAATTCGATAGCCGTCTGCTTTTTTCAACTTTTTACCTTATGTAAACAATTTGTAGCTACTGTTACAGTCCAATTGTTATATTGGACCTGCCTGCTGGAGAAATACTACTAGTGTAAGGGTTTTTCACAATAAACGAGTGAGTTTATTTTAATACATAATATGTATTAAAATAAACTCACTGCAACCAAATATAAATATAATGTGCTTAAGACACTAAAGATATCCTTTTGGCTCGTTAAATACAAGAAGTACATAAAGTATACACATTTCAAATAGCGGTTAATACGTATGAAAAAGAGACATTATTTGTAAATATTATTTTATATGCTTATACATTATATGAGAATTATTATTTTGTGTCTTTCATGTACAAAGAACTGGAATTTATGTTTTATTTTTATTTCTTTATTACAATATAATATATTGTAATAAAGAAATATAAGAGTTGACCTTGCTATGACCTTTATGTCTTTCTTTATAGTGAGAACAGTAGCGCCATCGAATGAGCCCCTTCATATAGTTAAACTTTTGTCTAATACTTTTCTTCATAACACTAATTGTTACGAAGATATTACACTTTAAATGGACCATCCTGTATATTGCCAGCAAATCACATTTTTCGAAATGAGTCAATAATAAATTTTCAAAGCAATAATTTACTAAATTTAAAAAATGTTTAAAAATTTGTTTTTAGAAAATTTACCTGTACAAGCCGTTTCAAATTTATATTTTTAAATAAAAAAGTATTTCGTTTATTATCTTCTTGTCTTCTTAAATAGCTTATTTTCGTCTGATTTCAACGATATAACATGCATAGGCAAAACAAAAAAATTTAAAAAGCTTTCAAGCTTTCTTGTGTATCATTACATTAGAAGAAAATAAGCTTTTTGGGAAAATAGGGAAAATATGTTTCTATAACAAAATAATGTGAAGATAGTTCAGGGTTTGCGAAACGTTGAAATAATAAATAAGCATTTACATTACATTTAAGTCAAGAATTTACGTGACAAAATACATAATTTTAATTTTTCAAAATTATCAAAACTATGAGCAAGTAAAAAATTAAAACTGTCTTCCGAGTGTTGTCGCGTAGAAAAGTTTACGCTTGACGTTTTGCTGATTCTTGTTCAGGTTTCTATGATGTCGTTGTTGTCTTCTGCTCCTCGTTATACACCTTGCTTCTTCTTCGCTTCGCTAATTCGTTACAGTTCGATGAGCTGCATCGGTTAGTAAAAGTAAAGTAAAAAATTAAAACTGTCTTCCGAGTGTTGTCGTTACGTAGAAAAGACAATCTCAGGTACGAAGTTATTTTCGCTAAGAGTTCGATTGCATCGGTTACGGTGTTTGGATACGTCGACAATCGTAAAGTTATTTTCCAGATGTTGAAGTTTATCTTGGACTTGGATTCTTCATAATTTTTAGTGATTCCGGTATCAATCTCTGATGGTACTGCGCAGTTTTGGCTAAGACTGTAACGTTGTCATAATGCGATGGTCTCTGTAGTGAAATAGGTGCTCAGCTACTACAGATATTTTCGTATATCTACGTTGAGTATCCCGTTAATGTTCCTTAATTCTGCACTGGATACTCCTTCTTGTCTGTCCTTTGTAACTTTTTCCGCAATTGCTTACAAGTTCGTGTATGCTTTTGGTGCGTAGTTTAGGCAGGTGATCTTTATTCGGCGGGAGCAACTGCACTATCTTCTTGACAGTGTTGAACCGTGTTGTAAAATTCTTCTTATCTAATGTTTTCTTTAATCTGTCAGTTATTCAAGCGATGTGTGGTAGATATGCTTATGTTGTTGGTTCTTGTTGACTTACATCCTCCTTTTTCTTCTCTTTGCGTCTTTGTCATATGTCCTTGGTTTGTAACCGTTCTGCCGTAATACGTTTTGTTGCGGGTGATGATAGGACGTAGTGTGATATCGGTCAGTATGTGTTTTTTTACGACATATGGTGTAGCTTATCTTGTTGCTGTCGTCGTGTTTCACTAATACGTCGAGAAAAGATAAGGTGCCATTATTCTTAATTTCCACGGTGAAGTTAATATTCGTGTATTGCCTGTTCAAATACGGCAGAAATTCGTCCAGTGTCTCTCGTTCATGCTACCATATAACAAAAGTGTTATCCATATACCTATACCAGCACTTCGATTTTAAGTTGCTAGATTCAATAACCTCTTGCTCAAAAGCTTCCATGAAGGTGTTGACGATGACCAGTGATAATGGTGATCCCATTGCTGCACCACTCTTCTGTTCATAAAAGTTTTCATCCCATAAGAAATATGCTTAGATCAGACAAAGTCTTACCAATTCAATTAGATCTTCTGGTACTAACTGTTTCCTAATTTCTAGTGTTTCGTCTACTGGTACATTTGAAGAGAGACTCGTCGAAGCTAACTAAGATATCTCCATCCGATATGTCGTGCCGTTGGGGGATTTCCACAAAATGCTGAGAATTCTTTTGCGCTGTGAGTTAGTACGGTGTGCTGTTAGAGTTGTCTAGCAACATATCTCAATTCGTGTGTAAGACATTCACAAGTAGGTAGGTACTGACGGTAGGTCTGAGAGAGTTTTCTGGATCTTTGATAACACGTATAGTTGAGGTGGTCAACTCTCCTCGTCTTTGTTCTTGATGAGTCCTAGGTTTTCTAATTTGTCTCTTAATCTTGGTAGGTCTTGCAAAGCTTTCTCTTCATTTTTAATGATATTCCTTCGCGGTGGTTTGGTTTTTTGTCATATTCGACACGTCTTATGTCTGATTTTTCTACCTCTTTACGCGGTTGATTTCTTATAGCAGATTCAACTTGGGTGATTTCTTCTTTGGGTATCTTGGTCGAAGCAACTGCAATGTTTAATCCTTTTGCTAGGACTTTCTTTTCTTTCTCTGTAAATTGATGTTCTGATAAGTTAATTAATTTTCTCGACATCTAGTTCTAATTGTGTGTTCGGCTTCTTGGTGTTGAGTTTGTCTAACTTCTTCTTGTGTTTCTCCGTTGTTGAGTTGAACTGGTATTGTGAAATTAAAAACAGGACATTCTTATTTTTTCCTGTATAACCTAAACATATACAAGATTTCTAGATTATTACTTAGACTAAAATGTAACAACTTTCCCAAGTTATACTGTACATATCTTCGATAATAACCGAGATCACCATAGTACTTCGCGAATTTAAAATAAGTAGTTTATATATATGATGCTAATTTCAAGCGCCATTTCTCACAATGCGCAAATTAGTGATGGGATATAACGCTTCCAGAGGCAGAAGGTATATACATGACTAAAACAAATATATGCAACTAATATAACGGTAAGAAAAGAACAACCATCGCCTCGAAACCAATGTTGTCCTTATTTTTGCCGTTATAAATTGCATATACTTGTTTCATTCTCGAATAGCATTACTTCCTCTCCCTAATACCAGTACTGCACGATTATTATTAGTGGTTGAAATAACCCTATATTACTTGCGCCTCACTTTTATATTTCAGATATCGGTACTCACCTAAACTTTGAATAAATCTCCTAATTTTATCATTCATCATAGGTAAACAACAGAACTGTCACACTAATAGGATTTTGTTTTGCGCCACCCCCAGGAAAATGAGACTCTCCTTATTAATCTGTTATTAATATAACTTTCGTCTTGCAGATTAAATTGATTTAATTAGTTTAATTTGTTAAATTAACTTCTTAAGACATTTGCATATTTATGATGAATTAACAAAATAAAATTTAAAAAATTGCTGATTTAGTGTCCGTAACAGTTTGATTCCTAAATATTTTATGCCTTTTGTATGACATTATAAATTAATATAGCATATTTGGTTTATTTATAAAGGTACATAATATATTAATTACTATTACGAATATACATGAATAAATATTAAATTGGATCTTATTTCATCACATTTAAAGTTTCTAATTAAATAACGGAATTGAAGATGGAGTTCCTTTCTTTGCTCCTAATTGAGATATATAAGCATTGATTTGTTCTGAGAGATCAGACTGAGCCGGACATTTACTTTGAACGTATAACAAACTCTGGATATCTCTTTGTTCATAAGCTATTTTAGCAGCATCTTCCAAACAACTAAAACAAGAGTAATTAATTAATAGGAAAGATACAGTTTACGTAAATAGTTCTTCCTTACTTTGCTTTAACATAATATTTAACTTTAATTTCTTCGCTAACTTTTGGTAAAAAGCTTTGTATTAAACGTTTAATAGTATCAGTATCTCGTGATATATGTAACTTCTGTAAACATACATCAACAAAAGGGGCATAGCCGATTGGAGACTTTTTCGATTTTGAAAACTGATCCAAATCTTCCCACCGGTTATTGTCTGCCATACTTTGAATTCGTAGCCACCAGTACCTTAAGCGACGCTACATTAAATTTTGAAAAAAAGATAAATTTGAAACTTACCTCCTATCAGGTATCTTAAATTCAGTTCTGAATTTCTCTGCATCTTTTAAATGATTTAAATTCAACAATTTCATGCAGCTGTCGTGAACAGATAGATCAATAAAAGGAGTCGAATATTTTTCTTCTAACGTTTTTTGCTTAGCCAATAATTTCAGTTGATCTTCGCATAAGGATACACAAAGATCATTTCTAGCAGCTTTATATGAATTTATTGCGGACCATAGCAATGCGTTTTGGTCAAGTCTTCTCTAAAATATTATAATTTCTCATATAGAATAATTTTTACTACGACAGTTTCTTTAAATGAGCTTACATCCTTATCCAAGCTTTCTACTACCGATAATAAACCTAATGCATTGTGATCATCAGGAAGTTTCAATATATCCCTTAAACTGACTGAATTATATTCACGGCAAAATTTGATGTATAGCGATAATGCGACTGGAAATTCTTGCAGCATGCCCTTAAAGTCAATATTAGACATCTTATCGCGTGACTTTAATATAACTTTGTATGCTTGATCAGTATCTCCACTTTCGAGAGCCTTAATCAAAGCTTGCCTGTACTCTTCCAATTGCAGTAATAGTTGAACTTGCTCACTAGCCTTAGATTCGTATTCTAATAACTATATCCAAAAATAAATAGTTTATTGTAATAAAATGTAAGATATAGTACATAACACTTACTTTAATAGCTAAAGTCTTACGTCCAGCTGATACAGCAGCATTAGCTATATCACTGAAAGAAATACTTGGCGCATAGCCTAGTTTTTCCGCAATCTGTTTCGATAATATTTCATCATTGACACCATGCTTACTAACCTACAATAAATTGAGTTTAACATAATCATGTATTTAAGTGAATTTAAAAATAAATTCCTTACAATACTATTCTAATGTGTTAAAGCGACCAACTACTAACTACACTCATATCATTTATAGATGAAACAATATAATATAAAAATGAATGCTTACTTTATACTTCGCCCAATGTGCTAATATTCTACTGGTTCCATCTTTGTCCGACATTTTTAGATATTTTGCAATTTCAATTGCCAAGTAATAATGGTGACTTGCAACAAGCCTGTCTAAAAGAACTTTATAACCTTGACAATGCAATCTAAAATATGTAATTAAGGATTTTTTATATGAAAATTATTAGATATTAACTGTAAATTAAAAGTTACTTAAATCTTCACCATGTTAATATAAGACTTCGTTTCAAAATCTTGTTTTTTGCAAGATATGGAACTGCAAATATTTTCTGTGTGTCTTCCTCATGTAGTACTACCTAACTGTATTCCTAATCGAACCAACTTTTTAATTTTAAATAGAATACATTATATTTTTACCCTACACATCATTGTAAATACACTGCTGTGCATAATTAGGAGACCACCTTAATAGCAAATACTATGTATGTATTAGGAGAATGTCCTTACATTTAATTTATAATCAACATAATATAGACTCGCAATTTTCCAATTCAGGAAGAGCTGCGTTTGCACATGAATAATAAATAACAGCAGACAAAAACTGCCAGTGCATAAGAGATTAATAAGCCCAGTAAAGAGGTTTCTTTTAAATTTTGAAACAGTAGTGGCTTGTGATATTTATGAAAATGCTTTGTGTAGGTTTTAGAATTATGTCGAAGGTATCGATTCACGATAGGGTTGTTTTTTTTAAGAACAAAGCTATAGGTGTTCGAAAACTGTCGTTAAAAATATTACGCAAGTATGCAAACATGAGATCAGTAGAAGATCAAAGAGGCGCTGGAAGACCTAAAAAGCTTAAAGAAATAGAAGATAATTATTTGCGCCTTAGCTCACTGCAAAATCGCACTAAATCTTCAACGCAGTTAGCGGAAGATCTGCGAGAGGCCAGAGGTGTTGTAGTCCATTCGTCAACAGTTCACAAACACCTCAATCAACAAGGCCTTAGAGGCCGTGTAGCTCGCAAAAAAACCATTGTTTCGGAAGGGAAACAAGCAAAAACGTTTACAATATGCAAAAATTCATAAAAATATGACATTGGAAAATTGGTCTCGAAGAAGACAGTTTATGCAGAGGAGGCCTAATGAAGCATTAAATCACGACTGTCTGCAGCCTACTATGAAGCATGGGGGAGGTTCTATTTTTGTGTGAGGCTATATAACCTCAGCAGGAGTTGGCCCTTTACTTAGAATTGATGAACGTCTTACAGCCGAACGTTATTTAGATATTATAAGAGAGCATGTAATACTTGCTGGACATCGCTTTATTGGTGAGCACTTTATTTTCCAACAAGACAACGGATCGTAAAACAATATTTGAATGAAATAGCGGAACAAGGTGTTGACCTCAACATCATTGAACATGTTTGGGTGTAGTGTATATACACAGAGTGGGCCACTAAGTGAGGTAAGCGGCTGTACGTTGGAAAGTATTTGTCCATGTTCTACGAGAAAAATATTGATAGCAAAAGTGGTCAAGAGAAATTACTGGAACTTATTTTCAAGTTCCAAATTTTACCGCTATGGGGTGAAACTGTTACTTCCAAAGCTAAAATTTCAGGAAATCGCAGAATGAGCTATAACATTGATATCATCCATTGAAAATTCATTCAATACCAGATCATTCTCTTTAGTGAAATTTTTCGTATCTCTCATAATAAGGAAAAGGGAAGACTATTTGTCAATGTTTAAAGTTCAATATGTCCGTTACTACTAAACCTATCCGAACAATCCTGAACTCGTTTGAAACGACTTTGTTTCAAGTCACACAAGAGTTTATAGGCTGTCAGCAGTTTCAAACTGATAAACTAGAGGTCACTTTCTGTAAGGGTAACTTATTTTTACCATTTTCTTTAAAAAATTAAATGGAACCTTACTGTTGCATTAATGGATTCTTAAGTATTTTTAAATAGCCTATATTTGACTGAAAACCGCAACTCAATATCTCTATTCACTCATTTCACACAATTTATCGCAAAAGATGTAAAAAGCAAATGGTAAAGAGAAGCACGCAACCAGGCAATAATAACTTGAAAGATAATTGGCTCTGGAAAACATCACATATCTCGAATGACAATATTAGGAAGGAATGTCAAATTGTTTTGTCTCCGGTTGATGTTGACTTTGAGCATTCTAAATGACTTTTACGAATGGTGAGGCGGTCGATATGGTAGCAGAATGCAATAATAGCTGACAGAGGGTACGTAATGTTGTATCCACATCATCGTCATTTCGGCCATTGGTGTTTGGGGATGACCAACAAAAGCTCTCAATTTTCATTGCAAGTTCTTTCTACAGACGAAGCCACTTTTTAAAGAGACAGTAAACTTGCATAACTTTTATTACTGGTCTGCTGAAAATACCCACTGGATATGGGAAGTGCAACATCAGGGACGCTCGTTCCGTCACAACGATAGACAGCCGCCTCGCCACTGCGGCTATCGACCCATTTAATTCAAAACTACAACTATAAATTACCAAAGAGAAATGAAATTCAAGTCTCTATAATTATATAATCGCGACGTTACATTTATCATAATATTGATTAATATGTAAAAGGATACTGAGTATAGGTTAATGGTATTCCAATCTTACGATCCCTAACTGTATTCAAAACTCTGAGTTCCCTACACATCTGAACATATTCATCAGCGTCAATATTGGCGACAAAACATTTCCCAAATTGGGCAGCTCTAATTAGCATTTTTTGGACATCTGTATCGAATTCATAGCCTGCTGCCTTTATACATTGTTCAACAGCTACCTGAAGGTTGTCTTTAACTAAAGAAATATATTCATCGGCTCTATGACTGCGTTTCTAAAAGTACACAAGTAGAGCCAAGACGATGCTAGGATACTTGTATTTACCTGAAATTGTTTCGAAGCTTCCAACAGAAAGCTTCCTGGTTCTGTACTATTGATTCTAAAAATTTTTTGTACTACTTCAGGAACTTTCTGCACTAATTCGTGTTGAGATGACGATATTACTCTTACACCGTCCACTTCTTCTACTAGATGTACCAAGCTATCATATGTAAAACTCATCATTTCGCCATGTTTCCCAACAATCAATAAGATTTTCTTATCGCCAAAGAAGAGTACAACTGCTTCGTTCCCGCACCTTAAATAGAATTTAAAAATAATCCGCAATCACGTAAGGAACGAACTTACCAAACTATTTGGCTTAAAGTCGAACAAATTTCAGTATCTACCTCGCAGTATTTCTTTGTAAGATCTGACGATCCCATCCATAAATATCCTGCATCTGTTAAAAGAGCGATGTGTTTTGTATTAAAGGATACTGCCATTCCCAGTACAAAGTGGTATTTGTGGGTTATGTCTATTTCAAGCTAAAAATAATTATGCAGTTCAATAATAGTAAGCAAATCATAAATATTGGTCAAAAATACTTTATCATATTAAAAAAACAGTCAATTCCTTTCTAATGCAGGAAAATACATATAAATTCTTAAAATTACTTTTTACTCTAAAAATCGCAGAGTTAGTCATTTAACTAAACAAAGTGTTGACAAAATAGACACCATTATTTTCGATAATGTTTAGCAGGTGGTTATTGAGCAAATTCTTTCCATACAAGCCGAAAGTTTGCTGGAAAAATCATACCGCTACACATCAACCGAAGAGTGTTAGGTACCTAGCTTATTGGAAGTGCTCATATTCAACCTACAGTTAGGATCCGCTAGATTAAATTTTCCTGAGACATTATTATTATTATTATTAGAACGACCTCGGTCTTCTCCGTTGCCAGGGTCAGGCCGTGTTCGTCCATCCATGTGGTGACTCTTCTCAACCAGGTCATGAGAAGAGTCACCACATGGATGGACGAACACGGCCTGACCCTGGCAACGGAGAAGACCGAGGTCGTTCTACTGACCAGGAGAAGAATACCTAGGGAGATCGAGATGACGGTGGATACGGAAGTCATAACTACTGTAACTTCCGTGAAGTACCTCGGACTGCGGCTCGACAGCAAGATGACCTTCTGGCAACAGATCCAGTCATCGAGCGATAAGGCCGCTAAGGTAACGACGATGTTGAGCCGACTAATGGCCAATGTAGGAGAACCGACGGCGAGTAAACGCCGGCTGCTAATGACCGTCACCCATTCCATATTGTTGTATGGAAGCGAGATCTGGGCTGACGCCTTACAGCAGGACAAGTACAGAAAGCGGATGGCTTCAGTACAGCGACGGGGAGCACTCAGGATCGCCAGCGCATATCGTACGGTTTCCGAACCGGCGGTGCTCGTGATTGCAGGAGTAACCCCGATAGACTTACTAGCTCAAGAAAAGAAGAGAGTCTACGAGACACGACGAGACGTCGGTGCACGACAAGCGAGAGCGGACGCTAAAGCGCTCACACGACAACGTTGGCAAGAGCGCTGGCAGAACGACACGAGAGGACGGTGGACGGCCAGACTCATCCGCAACCTAACGGAGTGGATGGACCGAGACCACGGCGAGGTAAATTACTACCTCACCCAGTTTTTTAGCGGACACGGGTATTTCAACGCATACCTGGCTCGAATGGGTATAGCAGAGAACGCGACATGCCAGTATCACGACTCTGCGGAAGATGATGCTCACCACACCTTCTTCGAATGCGAGAGGTGGAGTGACTACAGGGACGCTCTACAAGACGAAGTAGGGACCTCTAACGCCGGATAACGTCGTGCAAACTATGCTGTCCGGACACGACCGCTGGCAGAAAATCGCCACGTTCGTCGAGAAGGTGCTGAAGGAGAAGAAGAGAGAGACCCAAGCAATGGAGGCAGCCGACCGAGGCTAACTACGAGGTGCCATCCTGAAGTAATGCGACCAGCGGTTCCGGGATGGATTCTACACCTGACAAAGTGAGGTTTTTTAGTGGGTGCGAGCCCCACACACCGGGGACGGGTCTCGTCCCTGATGGTGCGTTTAGGCATTTTTCCTCACTCAAAAACAAAAAAAAAAATATTATTATTATTATTATTATTATTACTTATTCACAAACTGTTATTAATGCTTATTTTGAGTAGTTATTGAAATAATATTTTCTGAATCTCTGTATTGCAGAAACATTTCTTTAAATAATATTATACAGGTTGTTATTATTTTGATATTATTGGAGCTACAAAGTTGGTTAAATAGGCATATTGCAGGAATTTTGTATGACTAGGGCAGCCATGGAAATAGAAGAACCACTGACCAATTCTATATAAAAAAGTTGTAACATCACTAAGAAAAAATGAGAAATAAACAAATTATTATAATAGCTTTACTTCTGACGAACAGTGTACAGTGGCCAGCTTTTAAATCGACACCACCGCAAGCTAACGTCGACCTTATCTACTAATAATAATATCTACTATAAATCCTAACTGAAGGCCACACAATGTAACCCCTCTACATTGTTATTAAGGTTTAGGAAATTCCGTAACGGTATCGATTATGCTGCTGTCCACTGTACATATTTTCTACATAGTTTAAAGTCTAGATCATGTTATTTTCAAAAGAATCATTTAACAAACTACTTATTTCTATAAGGGTCGAACCTGGTGAGTTTTGATGAATTTTGGAATTATAGGATATCACATTTAATGTATTTCTGTAACTGTATGATTACTTTGAAAAATGTAATTTATTTTGTGAAATTTTTATATTAGAAAATTTTATTATGAACCTAACACAGAATGTAAATTTAGCAGCTTTCGGGTGCAGTGTATCAAGCTCTTGGAGTGCTCCGAAAGCGCGGTACTCCAATTGATTCCGAAGCAGAAACCATCCGAACGTGATTTGTTGTTTGACAGAAGTGGCAGCTGATCCTGCGTAAAGAAAACATTGGAGCGTGAAGCACCAAAAAATCGGTAGGTGCTTCAGGGGAAAGGGACGAGGAAATTGGTGCAGTACCGAAGCATGAAACTCGTGATACCCGAACGCGCACAAACCTGACTGGAGTGCTCCGGAGTAACTCGGGAGTACTCCAACAGTTGTACCCGAAAGCGGCTTTTATAGATACACAAAAGAATGCAGTAGAAACAATTTATAATGCCGAAAAGAACGTTGATTCATGCATATTAATATACAAACAACAGAGCTTTGATAAGTCGCTGCGCCTACTGTAATTGCCCAATGCATACTGATAACGCATTTAGGTAATCGATTGCTTTCTACAAAGCTGGCTAACTTTTTCGCTGACATTGAAAGAGATCAACTAGACACACATTTTTCTTTTCGTAGGAGTAAAACGGTGGTCCTGAAAGAGATTGATTGTTGATGTGAAACATGTGCAAATATGAAGCAAATGTTCAATGTGTTCACCCTGCGAACGAAGACAAGCATCCATGCATCAGAGAAGATTATCACGCACTCGTTGGAAGGTACCTGGTTCCTTGCGTATACGCCTTGCCGCTGTAAAAATACGTTGGCAAAGTTCTTCTTCGGTGTCAATTTCGTTCCATCATACAAGTGTTTTCATATACCCCCATAATCTAACACAGACGGAACGGTCCTATGGTGCCACAGTTTGCGCCCGCTGTAGGTGGTATGGTTGCAAGCAAGCTCTCGCGGAGGATTCAATTAACCACTGATCGGGACATGTTGACTTGCATTGCCGCAGCTAACGTACTTATATCTCGATTCGCATCTACCATTTTTAGGAGTTTCTCTTCCGCACATAAAACTCACTGTGCTGTTTCGCCACTCTTACGATCCTTCGTAGTGTGCGTGTAATGTGCCTCGTTTGTTGTTCTACGTACAAACATTCTACTGCTCTTCCATTTCCACCTGCTTCACCGAACAAATACATCATACCCCATAATTCCTGCGTCTAAAAGCCATGTTGATAACTATGCGTCAACGAACATTCGCAGTTTGTAAAGGTCACATTTGAACATTTTGCCCCGAACGAACAGAATATACAGGTATAGTAAGGGCTGATCTTAGGTCCGACTTTCCATATATAAAAGCAGATTTCTAGGAGCACGTTGCTATATCGTACCGATCATGCTATGAGAATCGTGTGCCTGCGTCATTTGCCTTCACAACACCCCGCTCGGCATTTAACAGGATGTTAACGAAGTAATTGACAGCAGCGAAGACACACTTTCAATACGAGCTAGATTAATACTGCCGCACGACAGTATAGTATCTAACCAGTAGAGTCACTCTCTGTCGGCACCTTTGATCTTCAGGGACCGAGTTTTTCTTTGCGCATTGGCTTTCGCACATAAGCCGACAAATATACAGGCGGGGAATAAATGCGCAATGGTCATTTGCGCTCGTATTAATAAGGAGCAGCAGTGTACATTACAAATGCGCACCGGCTTTGACACATCGTTCAACAGGTAGGGGTAAGAACACGAATTTTTAGCGAGTGGCGCTACTGGCTAGATACTATACTGTGGCCACACTATTAACTAGTAATACTTGTACTTTGGCGGGGGCATATCGAAGAAAGACTGCGTGCAAAAACTCAGGGTGGAGGTGTGGTTTCTCGTTGCTACATACGATGCAATACTGGCAACTGCGACGTGTTTTTATACATAGGTTTACGTGCCGATTATAAGTGTTCTTTTTCCGAACGTGTATAAAGGTGGGTCCACATTTGAACATTTTGCCCGATCGAACAGAACAAGACGAGCGCGCAATAACAAACAGAACGAGCAAAACTTCATTTTATTCGAAATGTTCGTTCTATTTGCTGTATTCCCGGCATTGCCTAGTGTAGACGCTTCTCCGAACCGAACGGAACGCGCCTAGTGTTTTCCGAGTCTTGTCGGTAAAATGGAATTGCTGAGAACTAAATGTTCGCCGAATGATTAGTTTGGACGCGATTTGCGTCAGTTCACGGTGTTCGCCAACTTCGCAGTTGTTCGGTCCGGTTGTGTTTTTGTTTGATTGAAATATATAATTAACATACATTATTATAATTGTATTGTAATATGCTATTTGAACGATTCCTATGTAATTTTCTTATCCATACTTTCCTTGGGTTTTTCTTTTTATTCTTTAATAAGTTGTATATCATGATAAACGCGCTTGCAGACACAACTAAGCCTGCTGCGATCATTGTTGAAGTATAAATTTAGGTAGGCATTCTAGATTGATATATTAATTTACTACTGCAAACAAAATAAAGTGGCGATGCCGGGAACACAGCAAATGGAACGAACATTTCGAATAAACCGAATTTTTGCTCGTTGTGTTTGTTATTGCGCGCTCAGCTTGTTCTGTTCGATCGGGCAAAATGTTCGAATGTGGACGCACCTTAACAGACTGAACATACGTGCATCTACCGATCTTGCATTATAGATCTAGTTCGATATGATACAACGGTATTCGTTCGCTTCATACCACACTCGTCGTAAAGCCAATTGAATTGTTTTTTTTTCTGCCGTTTGTGTACGAATAGACTTCATATTTTGGGATTTACTTTTATTAGTACTCCAGTTTTCGATTATTACTACTCCGCCTTTTTATTGCTAGATTTCCTATATTGTCGACAATAATTGCCAAAATCATCAATCACCTTAATTGCGGGAAGTTACAAGATAAAAAAAAATGCAAAAGTAATTAAAAAAGAGGTAAGAATGGTCCTGAAAATTAGTCTGACCAAAGACATAAACATATTTTTAAAAATAAGTAGATTCTGGTGAACTTGCTCCTTGCTATATCTACATATACAGATGGGTTCACCGGGAACTGCAACAATCGATTGTGGAAAAACTATAGCTAGGAATGATCTGAAATTTTGATATTATACTAAAGTCGATTAGGGCCATTCACCTAAAATATTTTCAAGATAGCGGCACTCCGGAGTATACCGGAAGTAAGCACCAACTTCGTAATTTTAAATGGAATACCCTATATATTGTCCCGTTTTTAGATTCTACGTGAAATTCTAAATATATTTCATATATAATGTCATACACGCATACACCTAAGTCTAAGCTTTTTCAACTTATTGATATTCTTGTGCTAAATTTGACGTTTGCAAGCAGACAATCAATTGCACTTTTGCCAGACAAGGAGAAGTTTATTATTTAATTTGAAGTAAATTCTTTCAAGTAGATGACCTAATTAAATACTATTTGTATAAAATTGTTACTATTATTAATAGAAAGTGTGCGAAATATACGCCTGAAAATGAAATCGGAAAAATTATCGAAAGTCAATTTTTTTTTATGGAAAGTGGAAATTTTTGTAATTTTATCTTGTTCTGCATTAAAAATAAGGGTTACCTTATATAAGCATGCCTATTGTAAAAATTGATAGTTTTCGAAATATTGATAATTTGGTTAGATAGATAAAGATAAAATTGGTATTTTTATCTTTTACAATATACGTACTATTTGCATTACTTCTTTTTAAATTAGTTAGCCATGATAGTATTTACAATCTGTCAGTTGATGAATAAAAATCATTTACCTTATACTCGTAATAATTACAATAAGTCATGCCGGAGCCCTTAAATTTGATTTAGATTTTGAAACGGTCTTCTGACACGGGCCTTGCAATTGTCTATGTGATTAGGGCAGTGTTATAGTCCATGCTTTTAATTGTACCCCAAGTAAAATAGTCTAGTACTGAGAGATTAGGAGAACGAGATAGCCAACAAATTGGTCCATTGTTGTAAATCCATTGATCATCATACAAATTTTGTAGATAATTGTTCACTAAATAATAGACAACCTATGTACTTTGTAATTATTCTTTAAGGTGACGTTACACAGTTGTGCGGGAAGTTTAAATTTTCCTCATTTTTAGAGTACCGTAGACTTCTAAACGTGAAAGAATATAGAAATTATTATAATTTCTATAAAACTATAACTGCATTAGGCAGTTGCTGATTAACAAAAGAAAATTGGAAGACCTGTAATAAAAAAATTAGTAAAAATTACTTGACGAAGTAAGGCTTTTTTAACGATATCTCTTAATCATAACCTAGATATATACATGTAGTTCCATAAAAAAGACAAAGTAGCTAGAAATATAGTGTAATTAAAAAATGTATGGTATTTTTTTAGTAAAAGCTCAATAATATGATGCCGAATGCTCATTAAATGTCAATAGGTTTGTTCCTTTTAGACGTTTACAACACGTCGCATGCAGTGATATTCGAAACTCGCTCTTACGACAATGCAAATGGAATAGGGTATTTTTATGGCGCATGATAGTGCCTTTCACTATATAAAGCAGGAGACCAAATCGAACAAAGCTAATAAAATTTTCAATTGCCATAACAAAATTTAAAACCTTATGAGAAATTATTAATTATTTTCTAAATATTTTAAATTTCTAAATATTGAGGTTTACTATTAATCTAAGGCTTATATACGTATTTTTTTTTAATTGTTTTATGTCAAATTGAAATTATTTTTACCAAATTATCGTTTTATACTATACTTGCAATTTAAACAGTTTAACAAATTAGAGGGAACAAAAAAGTATTTTTGTTATTAAATTATATTTTAAATATGTTTCACCAGTATGCAACAGATTACTACAGAATGTAATAAGTTAATAAGGATACTTAAAAACCTAAGATGTTAAATAAAAATACCTTAATTTTTACATAAAAGGCTAGTTATGGGTAAGAAATAACACAGCTTGCTTTTTTATTAACTATTTCTGGAAATATAAAAGTCTGATAAAATGTTTCTAATTTAGGAACTACTTATTTCATTATTGATATAATAATAAATTGAATTGTTTGTTCTACAAACGTTTTATTGATATGTAAACTGGTACAGGTAGATACTTTTTTTAATTTGAATTAATCCATTATTAGCTATAAGAACTAACCGTATATTAGACCGAAATTTCAAAAAATTTATATATAGAACTGAATATCATATTTTACTTTTTGCCTGTCGTTTCTGCATTTTCAAAAGTCTAGGGTTTTTATAAAGAATACATTGGCGAAATGATGTGTATTTCTTGCTCTTCTACCCATTCTGCAAATCCTGAAAAAATTACTCTACACTACTCTATGCATGTACCTAATTCTTATGCTAGCAAAACCTTTAGTAAATCGATAAGCTATCCCAGAATAAAATATTTATATACGTATATAATACCGCTATATACACAAACCTGGAATTACTACTGTATATACGGTATATTTATTTACACTAATAACAATAATAGTTAAAAATGCTAACAAATAAATCTCTTGCGAATTCTTGCAGGACTAGAAAAACCAACTAGCGAACAGTAGAAACACAATTAGATACAATACGGATGCACAACTACATCAGGTGTAGTTGTGGAGTAAGTAAACTTTCGAGAAAACGAATATGTAATTTTTACCCCAACGTATTCATTGCTCGCTCTACCCTTTTTTAATCCAATACAACTGACAAAGATAAACCGATAGTCTGATTATTCAGGTAAATCCACATACATAGCAAATAAACCCATAGTACGGAATTAAAACAAGGTCATTAAATTTAAAGGGAAATTTGTGATGTGTATAGAAATTAGTACTCTCCGAGCCATCTATGTTTCACTTGCTACATGAAATATAGTTTGAACGATATGATGAAAATTTAGGCGCGGAAACGTCCCCTTAAATTTAAAGATAATCATGAGAAATAGCCATTCCTTTTATTCCCAGACGAAAAAATAAATTTTTTCATCTAGAAATCGGGGAAGAAAGAAGCAGGATTACAGCGCTCTCCCAAAACGCGGCGTTTATGTGAACTAAAATTGTGACGTGTGCTGTTCTGATATGTCAGTTGACAGAAATTTCAGATCCTATATAATGCCAAATGCAAATTAGACCGGTAACGTTTAGAGAACTTCTACGTCACGCAGCGTTTTGGTCACGTGGCTTCCTCGGGCATCTTTCAACTCAAAAATCTCGAAAACTACAAGTCTTTAATAAAAAATAATTTATGTTTCATTTACCGGCGATCTCAATCCTTTATAAAATGTTTAATTATTGTTAACTTTTGAGAAATCTAGGTTGTCTATTATAAGGTAAATAATTTTTATTCGTCAACTGACAATTTATAATTTAGTAAAAAAATAATGGCTAACTAATTAAAAAAGAACTAATGCAAATAGTATATATTGTAAAACATAAAAATACTAACTAACCCATTATTTCGAACGGTTTTTTTCGGTGAACCACCCTGTATTGAATACAACGCTTTTAGAGATAAATAATTCTTCACAGTTTCTTTTAGTTTTGGGTTTGACAACTTTTCTTTTATACAATTTGGCAGTACATTGAGAAACTTAGCAGCAAAATAGTTTGTGCAGTTCCTACTTTTGTTTAGTCTACTAAACTGTATTCTAATGTTCTTATTATTTCTTGTTGGGTAATCATGAATATCTTTACCAGTAACATAAGTATCGGAATTGTCCAACAAAAAACGGATACTTTCCAAAATATACAAACTGAGAACCGTTAAAATTTATTGTTTAGTCTATATTTGTTACAACAATTAGTGTTTACGTTAGCATATGTTTTAACATACAGTTTAAAATGTGCTTTAATATTGTATCTTTTTTATGATTATTATGGATTTTTCTAATCTATTAAAGTTAAATAAATAAATAGCAAAGCTGAAAGGTATAAGCTTTCCTATATTAGACTAGTAGAGTGTGTGAATTTTTAATACACTTATTTGATGCTATATTTTTATATATAACTAAGATGAGGCACTTCAGCATATTAACTAATGATATATTTTTTAGTATGCATGCATCATAAACCAATTAAAACACACTCATAGGCGTGCATAATCGAGCCTTTTTCGCACGGCGTGCGTATAAAGGTTGCTTGGTAACAGCCAATCCCAAGCGTTTAATAGTCCAGTGAAATGTCAGGAAATGTCAAATGACATATAGGTACATGTCATGTATTGAAATTATTGATTTGATTTCTTCTATAATTAAAATTATTGTTGCATTTATACTAAAAAATATCGTATGACACTCGTGCATAATTAGCTTCGCGTCGTGGCTTTAAACTCGTTACTCGTGCTTTAAAAGCTTGATTATGCACTAGTGTCATAATATACTATTAAAGTATGCAAACTTCTAATTATTGGTACCATCATATACCAGTGTTCTAGAAGTTTAATTGTATTTTGTTTTAATTAATATTGCAGGCAAGAAACTTATCTTACTTATTATCTACGATACAACATACCATCGTTATTTGACGATCTTCACTTAATCTATAGAGCTCTTGCCCACGAGCTACTAAGAATTCCATATCTCTATCTCTGGAAATCACAACCCAACATTGTTCTGCTGGATACCCTGGTGATTCTATAAAATCAGAATAAAAGAAAATGTTCTCTAGATTAACAAAACTGCATGCTTACTAGGTAATTTACATTGTCTCATCTTGGGTTCTGCAACATTATTAACAAAAAATATTTTATTTGATGTAGATAATATTGCTACCCCTGTAAAATTATGGGGGTTTGTAAATACAATTGCATCTACTATCTTTGTATCTTTTGCTTCTGTACTGATATCAAAGGATCGGATGTAATCTCCATGCATAGTATACAAAGACACCGAACCGTTATTGTGAATACACATAAGTTCTTCATTGGTTGTCCAACCAAGTTTCACTATAGTGCTTGTGTTACAATTTATAGAGGAAATTTGCCTTCCAGATGGTAAAAATATCTGAATCGAAGGTTGATTTGATTGTACTTTAACTGGTTTAGATCGGTCTCTCATTAACGCAATTGGACCTCCGTATGGGGCAACAGATGCTACTAAATTGTCCATACTTATTTGCTGCTGCCATCCTATTATATATATTTCAAATTTTCTGTAAGAAGTTTGTGAGACACACAATATATTGTTTATATTCGTTATGGAACAGATTATCTATGTTACCTGAAATACAAATCTCTTCCTAACATAAACCAATCTGCCGTGATCATCGCAGACATGGTTACAAAATATTTAAGTTACTTTATACATATACACAACATTGAACATAACTCTACAAAGATTAGGTTAGGAAGGATGATATGAAAGTGACAGTTTCTATTTATCAACAAGGTATATGTATTTGAGTGACAAGTATATGTTTGGGTCTTTCTCAGACATACAATATTTGTATATATCTTTCTTTATTTTTGGTAGATCATATTTAGATCGCAGCCCAAATCGTCTCCTCATTATACAGACTGATTCAAATTAAGTGCGCACCATTGCTATCTCTGTTATTATTGATTCTAGAAAATAGGTTAAATTGGCAAAGTGGTGTTTTTAACATTGATTAGCATGCAGTTCATGAAAAAAAAAATGAATAACGCATTTTCGAGAAATTTCGAAATTTATAATTTTTCTAATGGAACATTCTGTATATTTTTTAAATTCTGAATGCTAATGTTCGTTGTAATATAAAAGTTTAAATATACTATTGTCCTAAAACAAATAATAAAGTAGTTACGGTGGATGATAGCGTCCTAGTAGGTGATAGTTTAGCCAATTAAAATTAAATATTAAGGAAACATCATACTGTAAGTGACATATCTAGCTATTTTAAATATAACGTGTATGTTTACTCTAGACCATTTATGTATCACTTATGGGGTCAAATGCTATGTATAGGTATCATGTACTAGGACAATTTTGCATTTTGAGTTTTATAATAAAATATAAACATTTTACCTTGTTTTGTCAGTTTTTCCTAGTTATTGGCTAAATAAACAAACATCAGACAAAATATACCTTAAAAAATGAATATCATAATTCATTAAACTGAATTAAATGAAAATATTTAATCGAACTCATAGTCTTAACCCAGCAAACAAAATTCAAATTTCGCGCAATTATTTTTAGTAACTTCAATGCTGAAACATGAAATGACCTATAAATTTGTTTCAGATTAATAGTTCTTTTTATACGATTATGTTGTAGTTACTAAAAATAATTGCGCGAAATTTGAATTTTGTTTGCTGGGAAGGTATCATCTATTGGCACTTCTACCTTAGGCTTTTTTCACTTTAAACAGAACAAATATTATGCGCTTTGTAAATGTCAATATCGTACTGAATATAAATCGTTCGCACGTTTAGTTGTTAAAAATAGTTTTTTTTTGATTTTGTGTTGTGTTCATTAGTTCTCTATTTTTCCAAACATTTTGGGTTTACTTTCGTTCACTATGGTAGATATTTCCTCATTTGTAGAAATGCGATATGTTGGAAGCATACATTTTATGTAGTAAAAATTCAATAAGGACTAGCGAATATCGTGCTGAACACTATCCTTTACGACAGCAGCCAGATCGACGTTACTTTCGACAACTTTACAATCAGTTTAGACTGCATGATTGCTTATTTAGAAAGAAAAGAACAAAGAAAAATATCGTCGCCAACGAAGAAGTAGAAATTACAGTGTTAGCATATTTTGAAGCCCATCGCGAATTTTCCATTAGGGATGCCACTAAGGAATTGGGATTAAGTTATTCAAAGAATTTTGAAAAAGCATAATAAGTATATCCCCTTTAAGTTCAGCATCTCTCAAACATTACAGCCAGGAGATTAGCTTTCTGCTCATTGGTTTGTTAATTTTTATGATGAAAATTTGAATGGAGCACAGAGTATTTTATGGAGTGACAAAACAAATTTTTCAAATAGAGGCATGTTTAATAAGAAAAATAGTCACTACTGGTCTCAAGAAAATTTATTAATAGTTTGTCCACATGCTGCACAAGTTCGATTTAGTTTTAACGTTTGGTGCGTATTAATTGGTTTGGTAGTCGTTGGTCCAGTGTACTACAATGGTATGTCAACAGGACACAGATATCTGGAATTTATTCGCAACGTTTTAGATGATTTCCTTGATAACGCCAATTACCTGATGCTCCAAAATTTATACTGTCAGCAGGACGGTGCTCCTGCACACAACTATCACCTAGTGCAAACCTACCTCGACACCACTTTGCCGAAAAGTGGATTGGTACAAATGGTCCAATTCAATGACCAGCACGCTTCCCTGACCTCGCACCTTTAGACTTTTTTCTTTGGGGATATTTATCTTTTAATTCCTGATTTATTTCCACTTAGAGGTTAATAAAACAATAAATAATTAAATACCAATTTATTCCATAACATATAATAATATATTTTCGTTAAATAACTTCAAATTACTAATTAGTAATTTGACACATATTAAATGTCAATTTCTTCCACTGAAGAAGTTATTTAACGAAAATATATTATTATATGTTATGGAATAAATTGGTATTTAATTATTTATTGTGTTATTGACCTCAAAGTGGAAATCAATCAGGAATTAAAAGATAAGTACATAAAGGTCAAAAAATACATATATTATTTGGGGATATGAAAACAATGAGGTGTATAAAACGCGATACAACAATGTGCGCGAATTGCAAGATAAGGTCAGAGAAGTTTTTCGCCAATTAGATAGGACAATCTTAAGAGCCACCCAGAGTGTACTGATGAAGCGGATACGAAAATGTATTCAGCAGGAAGGTGACACCTTTGAGCAGTATTTATAAATTATACATGTACTTTCTTCTTTTTAATTAATTTTGTAAGCTGCAATATGTTAAAATAAACATTAAACACAAAATATGTATCTGTTTTGTCAAAAGTTAGCGGAGCAATGAACATTTTGAAGGAAACAGGAACTGCTATAACCACTTTATTATTTGTTTTGGGACAATAGTGTATTGAAACTTTTATATTACAAAGAACATTAGCATTCAGAATTTGATACCTAAACGTGCGAAAGATTTATATTCGGAACGTTATTGACATTTACAAAGCCATACTATTTGTTCTGTTTAAAGTGAAAAAAGCCTACTACTGATTTTACAGAATGAAAGAGTATCTCTTTCAACAAAAATCCACCGTAACTACTTTATTATTTGTTTTAGGACAATAGTGTATTTAAATTTTTATATTACGAAGAACATTAGCATTCAGAATTTACAAAAATATACAGGGTGTTCCATTAAAAAAATTATAAATTTCGAAATTTCAGTGCATGCTAATCAATATTAAAAACACTAATACTTTGCTAATTTAACTTACTTTCTAGAATCAATAATAGAGATAGTAATGGTGCGCACTTAATTTGAATCAGCATGTATACAATATGCAATGCATTGCTGCAATGCTATACTGTCAGGGTTGGATTCACAAAACGAATGTATGTATTGTAGAAGGTTCGCCGGATTATATCAAACAACCATAAATGTTAACATCTAATTTAATTATTACTCAACTTAGCACAAACGTACACATCATGTACACATTCCAACACCTCAAACATAAGTGATCTGTTTTCCTCCAATTATATTTACAAAAGCACTGTTGGCGTACCTGATTCATCAAGGCGCTAAGTTTGAATTTTAAAATTAGTCCTACAATATGTACACTCGGTTGATTTAGAATCGACTCAAACTGCCATAAAACCCGTTAAAAGTATGCTTTATTGCGGCCCCCGAATGCAAAGCAGTAATAGTATGGTCAACTGTATGTAAATTACTACGTATGTAAATTACTATCTATGTATATGCAATATATTTTTCTATTAAATCCAGTTTCATATGCAAGGGATCATTTATAAATTCCTAAACCAATAATTTCTTAATGCGAGCTTATCGCATACAATTTCACTATAATTCTAAGTGTTTATGTAATTAAGAAATTACATGAATAAGAATATGTATAGGGGCAAGATATATATAGTCTATTACATATCAGAGTGGATCGAAAAACGCGTTTTTTTCTGCAATACAATTCTAATAACGCGGAAAACTTGCGCATAGGCGTCATTATAAATGAAAAAATATTAAAAAAAAAAAAATTTTTTTAAAGTTTGAAATCGTGCAGAAGGCCTAAAGTTACCAAAAAAGTCAAAATACCGGTAAATTTAAAAAAAAAAAACTAAAATTATTTTTTTTATTATTTTTTGTTGTAATAGTGAAAAAAGTGTTTTTAAGAGTGTCCTTAACGCATACAAAAAATAATTAAATCCATACTTTGTTTTACTGAATTCGCACAAAACGTCTAAAGTTGCGGGTTGTATCGTAAAAAAAAACGATATTTCATGATTTTCGACGATTTTTAAACATGTGCCAAAACCCATAAATTTTATTTTTAATTTGTGATAGTGTAAAAACCATTCAAAATAATTAATATATGTATTTTTTGACCTTTATGTACTTATCTTTATATTCCAGATTTATTTCCACTTAGAGGTCAATAAAACAATAAATAATTAAATACCAATTTATTCCATAACATATAATAATTTTCCCAATCCAGAAAAAATACTTTTATATAGACCTGTTATTCTTTTAAAAACGCCATTTTCCATATCTGATGAGTGTTTATTTAACACATTAGGTTTGTAATAAGACTCTAACAAGTGATTTCCACATCCACCCTACTCAACTAACCACAACTAACCAACGGGTGAATTTTATTTACAATCTTTACAGTAACTGTACAGTTTCCAATATTCAATATGGCCGCGACTACATATCTGACAGATATAAAAATTAATCAAACTTGACAGTTCTGTTTATCTATTTGATTATATAACTCATTTGAAATTAAGCCAATAGCAATTACTAATTTTACATAGTTACCATGTATTGATAAGTGAATATTCTTGACGACGTGATATAACCTTTTGGTGTTTCGCTTCCTCCAACAATAATATGACTTTTGTCATGGTAACAAGTGTTTTGAAGTTTGTTGATAAACGTCAAAAATATATTCAGCAATTTTCATAATGTTTTTTTCGACATGCAACGCTTTGGTATAAGCTCGGGGACCGAAATAGATAAAGAAATTGAAGAGTTGACACCGCAAAATATCGTTAAAACACATAAATATGTTTGGAAACAGTTCACCGAATTTTGTGAACAGCGAAATTACATAAACTTTGTGCTCAAACTTCTGTCGAACAATTAGCAGCTATTTTGAATTTCGTTAGTTAATTCTTTATATATAATCATAACAAATACCACTCGAGCAAACGAAAATAATCATTATATAGCCTCTTCACTCGACGTATATCCTTTCGCCGTTTCCTCGTTTCGCAGAATACGTCTCGTGACTCGGAAATATAATCTATTATTTTCTATGCTCTTGTGATAACTGATTATATAACTCATTTGAAATTTAGCCAATAGAAATTACAAATGTTACATAGTTACCATGTATTGATATAAAGAAAGACACAAAGGTCATTTGAAAGATCGTGATATCACGTCTCAGCAGTCGCAAGTTGCATCTAATAATAATCACTTATTGAAAAATATTATTCATTCGAGGCCAACATATCACAACAAGGAAGCTGTGTTACTTTGTGGTTTTCATTGATGAAACCCAACCACTTTTTATAGAAAAATATATAGGGATGAACTACTTTCGAGAAACTTAATGGTTCCAAAATTAGGCAATTTTTCCTTAGGTGTTTTTTGCCTGAGATGATTCAGCAGCTTATGTGGCGAAAGCTGCTCACACGCAGCTGTAGTATTCCTGGGACTATAAACAGGAAACCTTTCTCCACACAAGTTACGCTTATGAAGTATATTCTATAATGGATATGACTACATGTTATGTAGATAATTATTATTAAAATTTCCATTATAACCATCACAGTGTACGTCAAACGTCGGCAAATTTATGCAAAAATATCTGTTTTTAATTGAAGATAAGCGGACTTGGTAGGATGTTTGGACATTTAGGCCGATGATTAGGTACGAGCTGTTTCTATATTCTATAGTAACTCATCATAAAACGGTCAACTGGACACTGTCAACATTGAAATTATGTGTTTGTATGTTGCTATAACAACAGCATTCTTCCCTCCGGTGCGGCGGCGGAAAAGTGAAAAATCAACCTTCGGCGGAGGAAAAGTGACACTTTGCGGCTGACTACTCAGTCAAGAAATGTCAGTTTTATTGATGTTTGAAAAAAAAATTTATTTTCCCATACCTACATTTTGTATGGAGTGATTTTACGACGCCATCTTTATGATAGATAACGTTTATGTTTACGTTACGTTGCGACAATTTTTTTACGGGTTTTTAAATAAATATCTACAATACTTTTCTAGGCAGAACGAAGTCTGCTGTAGAGATGGGAACTACCGCTCCGAGGATGGAACGTTCCAGTACCGGTCGCGACATAGAAATACCGTGACAAACTACCGCGAAAAAATACCGCCGATCGGTGCATTTTTGTGTCGGGGTTGTGAAATAAACATATTATGCTCGGAGCGGTACTTCTCATCCCAAGCTTGAACTATTAATTGTCCGTTAAAAAGAAAATTAAAAAATAATCTCTAAATTAGCTTAGATCCCTAAATTCCATCGCTAATCGCGACAAAGTCATGAAACGAAGTGCTTTCTTTGTCGTGAAAATCAATTTTGACATCTCTATACAAAGTGATGTTTCGCGGTAACAACCCACGTTTCTGTTGTTCTCTCTGGTCTATCGTTCCAAAGTATCCGGTTATTTCGGTATTGCGGAGCGCTACGCGACGCTCTAATAAAATACCGCTCCAAAATACCATTACCAAGATACCGACCCAACTCTAGTCTGCTGGGCCAGCTAGTCATATAAAACTGGCAAACTGTTTGGACAGATATGGGGCTGTTGATATTCAGCCGCTAAACTTACTTCCTGAAAAAAAAACTGCATATTTTCAAATTATTTAAATACAGATCCTATCAGTATATTTTTCTACATATTCTAAAGTTAATATTATCAAAATTTTATATTTTTTCCTCTTTTTCTCGCAATCAAAGAATATTTAATTTTAAAAAAGATATTTATATAGATTTACAGCAAAGATAACATCTTCAATGTAACAACGCGAAAATACATTTTTAATGTATAGTTTTTCCGAATACTACGTTTCTAAAAATTATTGTTGAACAGCGCCCTCTACTTTACCGAAACGCCCTCTTAAGGGTCTATTTTCACTCCTAGCGAGCACATCCTATACTAACATCGGCTGTCATTACAAATAAATTGGATAACAGAGGGAGCTAATAGTACCAGTTGTCGATCATACTGCGAGATGAAAGACAGTGGCAATATACAAAATGAGATAGCAAGATAGTGACATAGAGACATGTCGTGAAAGGGGTATAAGCACGTAGAAAGGAATATAAAGGAAATTCGAATAGCAGTAATTGCGGCGATGATGTGCTCCTCTTTTAGAAAGGTGCCAAACTTTTGGAACGTCTACAGTTATCTGTTTTACTACCGAATACGTTTCTTGCAATACTCTTTTTTATTTAGCATTATATTTCTTTTTATAATGTACACCATGCTTATTCCCGTTCATATTAAAGTGGACGAATAAGTTTATAACTCTTGAAGTACTTTACTTTAAAAAATAAAAAAAAATTCTTTTTTATTAAACACGTAATTGCTGTCACTTACTATTCGTCCACCAATTTATAATTAAATGTTAATATTCCAGTAATAATTTCTTGTTTATAATCATTCTTCACAAAAATTATTGCAAGTAAAAATAACGCAATTTCAAATTTCCCACCAACAACTGATAATAGCCCCTTAAACTAACGCACCTCAACGGAAACAAAAAATTAAGGCAATAAAATAGTTCTAAAAATCTTTTATAGGTAATAATGTAGAGAAATCACCACAATCTTAATAACCAACACAACTTGTAGGTATGTAATAACTAAATCACTAAATTATGAATTTGCCGAGCGCATGCGCATTATTACATCATTCTTGTAGGTATGTATGTACAGTAGGCAATGTTAATGGTTGGACAGTCCTGTCACAGTATAATAATACGAGAAATACCGAAGCTATTGATACCCTTGCAATAACTCTTCGCTTTCGCTCAAGGCCGTACACATACAGGTAAAATCGTAACGACAAGAGTTTCTACATTGCAGGGTGATTTAAAACCCATTTAGCATGCAAATACGGTATAATATAATACACACAAGGGCACTAATATTCATGTGTCTATTTAAATATTTTAGATTCTCCTACAGTATCAATAGAGTTGACAAATATCGGCAACAGTAACACACTTCTAATTGGTACAACTGGAAAACTGTAGCAGTTAGAGGAAAGTTCTCTTACAAAAGAACTTTAATTAAAATTAATTTGATATTTGGGTCGTAGTCACGTTACAATAATAACTTAATATAAGATTATCATATGTATTGATGTATTCTATCATTATTGAATTATTATTAATGTTCAAAGAGTTCTTTTTGTGTACGTAAAGAATTAATCAGGACTTATTACAAATTATATATTGTGTATATGTATTGTTTCACTCCCTTTTCTTCCCCTTTTTAAATTTATTACTTTCAACATTTAACGTCCCTACTTTATGTAACATTTATTTTATAACTTTAACTACGTCTTAATGACATGTGAACGCTTAAATTTTAATTTTACATACACTTTTATACTTTTTACAACATGTGACTTGCCATCCATTTTGAAAGTGCTTTCTTAATTTGACTGTAAGTACATTTAAATTTTAGTTTTATATTTTATCTTATAAGAAAAATTGTCGTAGATTCTAGCTGAAGATGGCCTTTGGCCGAAACATGTTCTAGATAACTATTAAAATTTTCTGTAAGGAATAAGAGGAAGTTGTTTCATTATACACTGGTTTAATTATATATTATATGAAGAAAGTTTAGTTGGAAACACACATTTTTGGTATTCCACAAATTGTGAAAGTATAACAATATAAAAAACTTTTTTTAATGTCATCAGTGGTTAAGCAACTAAATTTTTGAATCTAATAAATTTAATAGTACAGTCAATAACCGGAGAAACATCTACACCTTCTTTTTATACGTGTTGGTTATATGAAGTATAAGAAAAAAAATCTTTCGAGTTAAATAGGATTTTATTCGCTGAATATAATTATTTCACTGCCATATACACATAATTTTCATTAAAGTGTTTACTTAAGGAAAAATAAATAAAAACAAAAAATGGATGATGGGTGACTGGATTTTGTTGAACGTAGTTCAAAATTCTATTCTTCTGGATTAATTTTGGGTGGTTGTCCAGGCCTCGATTTATTTCGTAGAGCTACAAGCGTTATGTTGAAGTACAGTTAGAGAAAAAAAAAGAAAAGATACGGTTTTATAGAATTCCACAGAAGTAACGGTTACTAAAAATTTAGACCAATGAGGGATATCATAAAACAAATTAATACTCGTTGGCATATTTTGTTTGTTAATAGAAGGACTAAACGTTATCTAATGATGAGTGAAATGTAGTTACAATCAACTTAACATTTCAATTAATATTTAATGTGTGTGTGTAATGTATATTCGATTTGAAAACTTTAGAATCAAGTTTTTTTGGTGTTGATATCACTGACTTTCAATTTCTATTTATTAGGCAAATAACCGTTTTAAGCCATCAAGCCAGAACATCAATGTAACCAACACCAATAAACTAAAGTACAAAAAATAGAATAAAATAGTATCTGTGCAATGCACTCAAAGAATTCATATAGAACAGTAAAAATAGATTATATACTTAGATTTAGATATAAGGGTGATGTTGCACCGCGACCGTGGGTCTATTGTGCCCCCTTATATGAGGTGTAAGCTGCTGGGTTTTGCCCGCAGTCACAGCTCCCCATCCAGCCTGAGGGCTTTAATAAACTGTAACAGATGTGATGGTTTCAGAGAGGGTATTTCTTCCTCGTCTATAACGCCTTTTCCAAGATAGTTGGCGCGAATTTCTTCAATTTCTGTGCAGTTGGATATCAGGTGTTCCGGAGATTATATACTTACCGATACACCAACTTCTGCAGCAACTTGCCTGTAGGACAAACCACGCTCCCAAAGGGTAACTATTTTTGCTCGCGTTTCTATTGTTGTTGCGGGCATCTTTACGACGATTACAGCAAACTAAAGATACAAACTCAAGACGAGAGGCTTTTATATTAAGAACGAATAAGGCATTATCAAAATTATTTTTCGCCCCCTCTTTGGCTTTAATGTAATAACGTAATTAAAACATATTCAAATGGTGCTCATAATTGGTTTAGCTGATCATTATACATAAGTTTATATTAAGAAAATACGAACTTTCTGAGAATTCGTTACAAAGACACTCCTCATTGAAATTAACAATTCTTAAAATTTAGGATTATGTATTTCAATATTTGGAATCTGAGTTCCAGTTAAGAGATCACAGTACTTCAAGCAAGATTTAATTATTAGAATAATATTAAACAGTAATTTGTTTTGCATACAATAGCTTATATTTATTGTGGTCTAATCCCTACTTTACAGTTTATGGTATTCATGGATTAATAAATTTGGTTTAAATCTTCGGCGTATGAGACTGTAATACTTCGAAGGAAATTTGATTGTTAATACAATACTAAATTACTAAACAAATTATTCTAATAGATTGGAATTCATTTATCTGCTTCCTCTATAATTCTTGTTAAAGATTATAAGTCAAGTGTCATTAAGAATGATTATAAACTAGACATCATTAGCGTAATATTAAGATTTAATTTTGGACTCGTGGAGAAATAAGAATGAATAAATTACGAGTTTAGTAAGTATTATGTATCAAGACTATTTGAGTGAATGATTAAAATATTGAAAATAGGTATCGTATAGTATCTATATATCGTTTGCTTGACTTTGATAGTTTCGTAGGGGTATTCCAATATGATGGTAAAATACATACATCAATCCGGATCCGAATATCAAACATGGAAAGAGCGATTCAAATTAAGGATTTTTTTATAGAGAACTCATTTTTAACTGTTATAGTTTTCGAGTTCTACTAATTAGAAATGTGTTGCTGTTGCTGCTATTTTCCAGTTCTATTGCACATAATGGTATATGCATTTCAACAGCGTAGGACAAATTAAATTAAAAATATTGAAATAGTCACATAAAGATTAGTGACCTTGTGTGCATTATATTAGACCGTAAATTTGCATAGCATTTAAATCGCCCCGAAATGTAAAAACTCTTATCGTTACGATTTTATTAGGGAGTACATGTAATATATCGGATATCTTCGGCGCGGCTTGGGTGTATTGTGACAGGACTGTCCAACCATTAACATTGCTTACTGTACGTAGGTATCAAATCGACCGGCAATTGACCATCTTGTGCCATCTTGAACGAAATCATAGCGTATGCGGCCATATGCAAGCTTACGTTGTTATTGTTGCGAACTTTCGTTGTTTTATTAGCCCAACCTTGGTTACCAATTATAGTTTGTTGTTTACATTACTGCCTACTAACAATGAACGGGTAAGTACTTTACATATGTATATGTATATATTATAATATGTATTTTCATGCATGCATGCATGCTGTGATTTGTATTCCATCTCTTCGATATAGTCACTTATTGAAACTACCTCAATTATCTTTGCCATTCGCTCATCTCCAGATACACAACTACAGTTGAAAGCATTCCTTACGCTCCCAATGAGTTGACTTTATAAAAACGAAAGTACAAACACATTCAAGATTGGTTAAGATTTATAGCAGTTAAAAGTTTTTGTTTGATGGTTTTATGTATTAATATTATGTATGTACATATCCTTTGGAATATCAATCCATATAATATATATTGCAACCAGAAGTACATAGTATGTATTAAACACAATCGTAACTATTTCACCAATATAAAATTTTACAAAAGTCTGTCTATTGTTAAAGTAAATATACAGATAATACTTACTTCTTCGCTGAGACTATTCCATCTATATGTGTATAAGACAATACAACAAAAATTATGTGTATTATGAATGTATATTCATTATATTATATGCATTATTGTTCCAGAACGACTTAACTATGACAGAACGTAAAGTGATAAGGGGTTCTGGTTTTCGATAATCTGTAGGACTAAAATTGTACTATTTTGTTATAGCTTCAATATGCCAGTGGCGGCATCTCAACTGCCTCAATGCCATCTCACTTGTAATTTTTTTTAAATAAAAGACCTGTATATTACCTACTGCTGGTTTCTAAATCCGCAACTAATTTAAAATACTTTTTATTGTACCACCCTAGGCTTAAATTCAATTGTTATGGATATATTGAAGAAATGAATATAAATGCAATAATCGAGTCATTAAAATATATACTACATTTATGCTTTCTAGATGCGCATTAAAAAATGCGAATTGATAAGCACGGATCGAAAACTTAATTTGTTTATGCTTTGCACGTGATGCGCAATATAAATAATACGCATTGAAATATTTTGAATTTGCCGTAACAAAAATTCTGGGATGTAAAACATAACCTCCTAGCATAACATATTTCACACGTGATATGTTTGTTTTCACTCTGTTGGTAACCTTCTTTAATATGTACAGTGATGTGCTTTAGTACTGACTCAAAGTGCCATAAAACTTTATAAATTTAACCCTTATATGTACAACGATATAAAGCCGACTGCCCTCGAGCGGTGAGTTAGCACATCACTGTACATTCAATTCGGATTAATAGTCTGTGATAGCACAGACCATAATAAATTATCCGATATTTTAGAGTGAGATATAGCCATCTCTGTCACATATTCGGTTGATGATCATAGGTGGCAGCACATACAGTATCCAGGAATATTCGCGGTAAATTTAAATATGGTTTATATTTTGATGGGTTATTTAGTGCATTGAAATATACAAACTAAAAATTATGGCATAAACATAATTATTTCAGTAATAATGTTTATTACCACAATTTTTAGCATGTATGATATTTAACAAGTATGGAATAATAAAAAGAATTAACAAAATGCGTAAACATGGTTTTATTGTATTTGTATTGTTGAGTCGATCCAGGTTGTGGTGCTTCTGATATTATCGAGTGGGATGCTACTTCTAATCGTATAAGTTGAACATTAGATCCAACATGTACTGATAAATTTTCTGATGTTTCTATATATTCATCCACTATTATGTTGTTTATCTAATGCAGACACCAAAGATGGTAAAACACATGCAGCACTTGTACTAACAGCTTGGTACAATGTCGGAATGGCATCATTTTTTTAAATATATTCCCTTTGATATGATGTTGCAGTAAAATGACGACAACAAATTCTGTGATTAATTCTGTGGTCAAAATAAATCATGCCCATTATAATTAAGACATTCGCAAATAAATTGAGAGCAATTTTATCAAACTGTTTACCTTGTTATATTTTTCTGAAAATAATGCATCTTCGCTACCTCATCTTGTCCAATACTACAAATAATGCATTTAGTTGCAGGCATTTTGAAGTGAAACCTGTAAATAATTGTGAATATACAGGGTGGTCAATTTAAAGTGTAACACTGTAATATCTTCGAAACCATTAGTGTTATGAAGAAAAGTGTTATACAAAAGTTAAAAACTATATGAAGGAGCTCATTCGATGGTGCTACTATTGTCACTATAAAGAAAGACACAAAGGTCATAGCAAGGTCAACTCTTTTTTTCAAATAGCATATGGTATTTTTTTATGAAATTCTAAAAGAGCAATGAAGTCTGAATAGAAAAATAGTAAATCACACATGACCTCAAATTAATATTATTCGAGATATTTCGAAAAAATGAGGACATAAAAGTCAGCCCAGCAATGTTTTACCTTCGTTTGTTAAATGTAAAAGTAGAAAATAAATGTTAATAGTAGCTACAAATACATACATGTTTACATAAGGTAAATAGTGGAAGAAAGCAGATCGCTATCGAATTAGATGTTCAAATTAGCGGCCAGCAGCCACAATACACTTTTGTATTCGCGCTGAAAAATCTCTATGCACACGCAGTAACATGTCTTCAGAAATGTCTGCACATGCATGTCTTATTTTCTGCTGCATGTTTTCTGGTGTTGTTGGTTCCGTGTCATATACAACAAGTCCATATGATACCATCTTACTACTACTTATAATACTTCGGTTATAATACTCAAAAAAAAGTCGATATTGTACACATAAAATAAACATAGCAATTCCTCTGCGCGAATACAAAAGTGCATTGCATCGAATCTAATTCGATAGCCGTCTGCGTTCTTCCACTATTTACCTTATGTAAACAATTTGTACCTATACTTTTAACATTTATTTTCTATTTTTACGTTTAACAAACGAAGGAAAAACATTGCTGCACTGACTTTTATTATGTGATACTTTTCATGGCGCGCTCGTGTTTAAGCAAGAGCAAGCCATGTTCGTGTCCATAAAGCGCTCGCCTACGGCTCGCGCTTTAAACTGGTCACTCATTCGCGAAATATGATTTCACGCACTTGGTTCGTAAATAACTATCTCATTCTTCACATTAAAACCTGCTTTGATGTTTGATTATAATCGTTTTAGATACAAAGCTTACAAAGATTTGGCAGCAATACCATATTTAGTACTCCATATGAACCAGAGATAGATCTTGCCCGAAATTTCAAATTTGAACGAAAATGCCCGTGATATCAAGATACAAGTTTCGCACCCGTTCAAGTTCAAGAACAAGTGCGCAAACATGGCTTATGAAAAGTGTATTGTATACTATTTTTTCTATTTCGGTTATTAAAAGTTCAAAAAAGATTAAAATGAGACATATGTTTTGTATGACAGGTATTGTTTGACATATAAAATTAGCGTGCGATAAAGTAATACAATACTTTATGCAACCAAAACAGATGTCGTAAGGTGAACTTTATAGCACCGGAATAGAAAAACGTTTGTACAACTAAACGGTTATTCTAAAACCACTATTGAAATCGGGATTTCGTTAATTCGCATTTCGAGTTATAATGCGCATCGAGAAGTGTTTATGCTACAGGAATCGAATTATACTTATAATGCGTATTCAATACGCTTTTAGGGAAAGCATAAACGCAGTAATAAGAAATAGTCTCTTTATAAATTCGGAAAGGACGTTTTATAAGTGTTGATGAGAAATATAGTATCTAGTAGAAATATAGTATCTACCCGGTTCCGGGTAATACCCGGCTCTACTTGATTTCGGATATTCGGTTTCAGATACCATATTTCGGGTAACCGGATTTCAAGCATACCTTTTCAAGTTTACGTCTTAGTTACTTAAATACCAATCACTACCCATGATTGTTACATTGTTACCTAGCTCTGTAACAACAATGGGTGGTGATTGGTATTTATGTAATTACCTAAAATGTAAACTCAAAAGCGGATGCTCGAAATCCGGACACCCGAAATCGGGTATTAACCGAAAGCGGATATTACTCGAAACTGTGTATTACCCGAAACCGAATACTCGATTGTGTAACCGGGTAGTGCGCTGCACGGGTATCCGGTTTCTGATAGCGACGAGTTTCGGCAGCCCACTAGTGCAAGAAAATTACTAGATACCAATCTAGTAATTTTCTTGTCCTTCCATCAATAATTATAAAAAAGCTGAATCCTCGACATAGAATGATATAAGAAAAAATATTCTAAATTAGTTGAGGATTTAGAATTGACACGGTGTTTCATTCTTAAAAATGATGAGTAATACGACATTTTAATAGATTATGCCATCAGCCACACATACGAAGGGTTAACGAAATAGTATAATTGTAATCCTACAAAACCAGGAATTCTTATCGCTTATCACTTTTTGTTCTGTTGTAATTAAATCCTTTTGGAACATTTGCCCATCCCCGTATAGATATCCCATTTCAAGAAAATCCGTGTCGATTACTTTCTAGTAAAATTGTTGATTTAAAAAAATATTCTTGTAGCCTGACTGAATGGATGTTGAAGTTTGACGAAGAAAATATAAATTTAGCTACAACTTGATATTGAAAAATTATTTTTTTTTGCCAAGATCATGTAATAATTTTCATTTATCATGGACTTCAGGCTATTATTTTGAAAACGGTGAACCCTATAAAAACTAAACAATATTGCTTAGATGATACAGCACAGATTTTAAAATTGGATGAATTTTTTAAAAGAAAAGCCAGTGACGTACAGTAAAAGCTCTTTTAATCGACATTCTAACAACCGGCACGCTCTATTAACCGGCATCAGCTGAGCGACTCACGAATAGCTTTTTCCGGTTACCTTCGGGCCGCCTCTGGTACTGGTAGATGTAAATAAACACTTCCCGCCAATCTATTGGTCTTTGCACGCCATTCTCTTTGTCATTTAGTGTTCCTCAGTTTGTCTACGTCTGATGCAATAGTTAAAATACAGATTGTGTACAGTGATTTGATTAGTTTTAATCGTGAATATCTAAACTGGTTAAACCTAATTCTATCTATTCTACCTATATTCTATTAACCGGCAAAATGGGTTAACCGGAACGAGCGTGGTCCCGTGGTTCAGAAGATCGAAAATCGACATGCTATGTATACTCAGCTTATGCACTATTCAGCTAGCGAATAAACAACCCAAGTACAGCGCGGTGCAATAAACTGGCGCACACGTTTGATTGATAATTTTGACATTTTGTCAATATTCCGTATTTCAAAGGTTAATAATACCTTAATTATTGGCATTAGTTGTCAAAATTATTAATTCTGAGCATATTGCTGCGATATGACAAATATAAAGTGTCTGTTAACCCTAAATACCTCTAGTCCGTAACCATGGAAACCAAAAGTGATTGATGTCCGATTAGAAATCGTGTATTAGGTGAACGCCAGCTTATTGCATAGAACTGTACATTCTTTAACCATAACATATATACATATCTATATATATTTCAGGGACTATTGTCTGGATTTTCTGTCCAATAAATGCTACACAACGAATTGCACGTTATTGCATAAATACCGTTTCTGCAAAAATTACCAAGTATACGGTAAATGCGACATTCCACATTGCCGGTATTTGCACGTCACGCACTTCGAAGAGAAAATGTATTTAAAATCCCGCCATAAAAGTCCGCGCATGTTGGCGGAGATATACCGAACATTACAAATGTCGGGCATATGTCGAAATTTCCTAAACGGTACGTGTTCCAAAGATAATTTATGCCAAAATGCTCATCGCACTTTAGAGACTACCGAACAGAGCAAATTTATTTGCCCCATCTGTAAAGCATCTATTACTAAAGAGAACATGAGCTATTTAAAGGAGTGTGGGCACAGTTTCTGCCAGGGCTGTATACATACGTGGCTAAGAGGCGCACATAATAGTTTGACGTGCCCGGTTTGTTGGACTACTGTGTCGGGCCAAGTAATGCGTACTAATAATAAATAATGCGTAAGCTATAGGTATAACTCATCGATCCTCAATACAGCTTTCCTATACAGTGTCAAACCTTAAACTTATCGTGACTGTCATCTCGCGTATTGCGATTATTCATTGGAAAGGGCGGAAGAATTAACTACGAAAGCATTGGATGCCAGTAACCTGGAAAATACCTCAAATTCTGATAACGCGGAATTTATTTGTAACTTGTATACTGTACCATCATCACCAATGCCAGTCATTTTTAATGCTAATTGTAAGTAAAATACCGCTTAGTAATCGCAATGGTTTTTGTCTTTCAACAAAACACAACACAATACTACTCGATTTAGGCATCCATTTCAAAATTACAAGCATATATCGTACAAGAAAAATTATAAATCTAGTGTGGAATGACGTCACGGCGGTTTTTGGTAAGTCCTGGATGCAACAGGTTGGATATAAACAGAATTGAAAATTGACAGGCACAAAATACTCAACAAAATTTTTCTATCAAAATAAGATATAATAGTGATCATAACGAACTAAAAGCAACATAATCAAGCATAAAGTTGGTGGTTGAGTCCAAGGGCATCAGAAGACTGAATAAACGCACCTAGGAAGCAACTACAGGTGACAAAAAATTTTACAAGCGGATCAAGCGGAGGAGGGAGAAGAAATTGGATTTTTATATAACACTCACACATTACACACATTTAAATTTAAGGTAAGAAAGAGGGTGGAATAATATTTAGTACACTTTGTACAATATTTATTATATTTGTGTGAAAATCATTTCATTTTTCATTTCTATTTGTCGCTGTTTGAACACTTTTTTTTTAATAAATAATATAAACTATCTGCCCTACGTGCCCTCACTATATTCAAAATGAAAACATTAAGTACCAGACTTATGTGTAAATTAATGAAATTAAAAAAAATGAACTAAATATAATATAATATCATATTTACAGATGCTTCATCTTCTATTTTTGATATTAGGCCAAGATCTAGATTTTGATCGCGGTAAGTTTTAATTTAATTTCCAATTACGTTCAGAAGCTTGTATCAGTTGTTAGTGGTAATTTCTGCCGACCATCAAATTGTTAAGAATGATTATAAAAGAAAAAGTTAGCGTAATATTACGACGAAGAAAAAGTTACTGTAAACATGTTTTACTAATCATAATATTATTAAGAGAACAGTCGTTATAAAATTATTAGTGGATTCGTCCAATAGGGCTGACTGAAATAAGTTTATACATAACAGAAAGTAAATTACCTGAATAAATTCAGACTGTCGAAGTATGTAACTTGATGATATACATGATATACATATACTTTTTGATTTCACACGCTAAACTCTCCTGGTTTTATAGCTTATACATAGTTGAATCTTTATATACCGTCTCTGATATCCTGATTATAATCATTTGTGACAACTGATCGTAAGCTATAATTGCCTTATTTCTAATTTTCCACAAACAACTGATACTAGAGCGTCAATAATAAATTCAAACATTCTTCCATACTTACGCACGAAGTTTAAAATATTTACTTATTTATTATTTTCTGTCACTCTACTTGTAACGTTTGTAAAACGTTTGAAAAAGGTTTTCTAGGCGTTAGCAAAAACGTTTATATAACGTTTAGGAAACGTCTTAATGACACAAAAATAAAACGTTATAATTTAACGTTCCATAAATGTTCTGTAAACGTTACACGAGAAACATTTTATTAACGTTAGAAAATGCAAAAATATTTTTATAAAGGAATACTATACATTAAATTTTGACGCCACTTAATTGCCATAGCTTAGTTTCTGATAACGATGAAACTACAAAAATATGTAACATATCCGAATTAATTGAATAGCAGTAATGTGAAGCATATGATGTAAATTCGTACTCCATCAAAAAAATAGGAAGGTAAATAAACAGTTATAAGTTAATTTTTTAATTTCTACAGCGTAAACTATTCATTCATTCATTAACTATTAAAAAGTTTATACGTATCACATATGTGTTAACACGTTATATTTTCACCGTCAAAGTAACCGTTATATTTGGTTACTGGATATCTTTTTAACGTTTAGTGAGTAACGTTTATAAACGTTGAATTATGCAAGTAACCTTTATTTAACCTTTTAAAAACGTTTTCGTGCTACCTGAGATACTGTTTGTTTTATATTTATGCATTGGTATTTACTGGTAGTCGCACTAGCTCAGTAATGATCGCAACATATACTTCGCCATTGTTAATTTAACCAACTTCACAGCTTTAATAAAGTTTGCAATGTTAAACACGTTACCATAACTTTGGACATGCTGTATACTTCTAATACATAAACTAAAGATATGGACAAAATTAACACATCACTTTTTATTTTTACTACCACTTGTCATTTTCACAGTTTTTATTCGTGAAATATAGTATCTAGGTAGCTTAGGATTTCATCTGGCATTATTGAAAAAAATAATGTAATTATTTGACGTTTGTGAGGTTATATGCACGTTATATGTTTGCAAATACGTTGATTTAGTAAAAAGCTGTTCAACAAAAATTGGTTAGTTTAATTTTGTTGATCATTAGTTTGATTATCATTTGTTTAAAATAATAAAATACACTGTCTAGTATAGTTAGACTGGAAGATATGGATGCTCAACGCAATTTAACTGAACATGAAGCAGCGCAAGCAATAGCTCTGGTTAACGATGGTCGTACCCAGTGTTATGTGGCTGATTTGTTAGGCGTTCAGCAGTTAACCATAAGTCGGACCAGCAACTGCACCACTGCTCACCAGGGAACATAGAGTTGCGAGATTGCGTTTTGCTAGACCTCGTGCAAACTGGACTATTGACGACTAGAAACAAGTTTTGTTTTCGGATGAAACACGAGTCACTCTGAGGTCACCAGATGGACGTGAGCGTGTTTGGCGAAGAGCACACCAGAGGCTTGCTAACTGCAATATCTCTCCAAGAGTTTCATTTGGTGGTGGATCAGTAATGTTCTGGAGAGTAATTTGCTTTGACGCTCGCACGGAGTTGGTACCTATTCACAGGAGATCAATGAATGCAGATTTTTGTATCGAAAACATTGTAGAAGAGCATGTTGTGCCTTTTGGTCTATTTATTGGCGACAACTTCCTCTTTATGCATGATAACGCTCGACCACACGTTGCTGGAGTGGTAACGGACTACGTTCGTGAGGTGAATATTCATGTTTTAGAGTGGCCACCTAAAAGTCCGGACATCAATCCCATAGAGCATCTATGGGATGCACTGAAACGAGCAGTTACACGCCACATACCTGCTCCTAGGACTCTTAGAGAACTTGAAGAAGCTGTGATTGCTAAATGGGAAAATATACCTCAAGCCATCATTTGCAACTTAATTAGTAGTATGCCAAGACGAATAGAAGCAGTTATAACAGCAAGGGGAGGCAATACCCGCTACTAAGATTATAAAATTAAAGTTTAATTTGATTTTAGAATAACCTTTTATAACTGCTAAGTGTTCACTGTGCAATCAAATTTAGATATTACTGTCACATTTTTGTTAAGTTAACATTGTATCGGGTTGAAAATGTTATTAAAAGTTAGTTAAAGTGTTTTTTGATACAATTCACGCGGTATAATTTCAATAATAAATTTTTTTGGCGAATTTTCTGACTTACTATAAGTGATGCGTTAGTTATGTCCAGGAGTTTACTCTAGCGCAACCAATTCTATTTGACCGGCGGAAGATATGTCAACTATTACCGGAAACTCTTTTCTTCTCGCCTGCTTGGTCTGTATACTCGATTAGTACAGTCTGGTACAATAAAGTAATATATATATATATATATTATTGTTTTTAGATCCTAAAAATATAATAATTTTAACCCAAGAGGCTCCGTAGTTTAATAACTAGTGAAAAATAGACATAACCTTACATTCACATTTTAAAACTACGGTACTGCCCCAGCGGTCACATTAAGTTGGTCGGAGTATAGATATACATGCAGTAGTGGACATAAAAATAGGGTAAATTGCTTTAATCTTAATTATATAACACTGTTAATAATTATTAAAGTCACTAGATATATAAAGTACCGCAATATACCGCCATTTTGGGTCCAAACGAGCGCGGTAAATTCGAATGTATTTTTCTTATTTTTATGCAGTCCGTGTAGTTCATTGCTACACTTTCGGAGTTGATGAAAATACTCTCTCCAGAAAGTTTGAAGTTACGTTACGCCTGTTTAGAAATGAATAAAATGCATATGTTTTATAAAAAATTTATTGGATATTATATATGAAGCGCTCGGGGGAAAGTAGTAATAAGCCACATTTTATTCAATTTTTCTCTTTTTTTTTGAAAATTAAAAAGCAATCTTCATTTCGTCATTGAATTTTAAAGAGACCGATAACCGCTTTTATATACCAAAAAATTGAACAGAACTCTTTAAAACTCATATTTCAGGATTTAATCATAATATACATTCTAGCTCTTCTCAAAATTAAGATAATATGGCTTATTACTGTGTTCCCCCGAGCGCTTCATATATATATATATATTTGCGAACATTATTAAAACAATTTCTATTTATTTTAATACATATATATAAGTCATTATACACAAAATAGTAATAAGCCAAAAGATGAATAAAGTATAGTGTATTACATTTACAGTCTTCCATAAAAATTTAAACATATTATAATGATAGTGTGGTCTTTTAATAAAGGATGTGAAGAATACAACACTTAAACCGAAAGTAAAAATATATTTCTACGTAAACCTGTGATACAAAAGTATATGATAAAAACGTTCACATAAAAATTCTATAAAATAAATATGCCTTGTAAATGTTAGATACCTATACACTGTATTCTAAAAATAATGTACATACATAAACAGAATTTATTACATACCCTTACACCTATCTTTTTACAATATTACAATTATATTTACAATTATTATTATACATATACAAGTTATTTACGTGGCCGCAAGTTATATGGTTGATTCACAATAGGACTAGCAACACCACTACTTCCTGGTACATTTTGGTTAGTATTATCAGTGTACTCCTTAAGCTCATTAGGAAATGATGTGCTAGTATTTGAAATGTTTTCGTCCTTTGAAACAGAAAATGGTAATGAATGACGAGTCTGTATAATCTGATTTGAATGTCTACGGATAATGTTACCGTTTTCTGTTTTTACATCATGAATGACATTACCTACATTTTCTACAACTCTACCAGAATTCCATATAGATTTATTTGGAGCTACATAATCTTTAACTAGAACTTTATCTCCGATCTTAATCTCTTTAGGTATCGACTTAAAATGTTGTTGTTTCTTGGATACTATTGTTACTATATCGTTATTTCTATTCGGTAATATTAAATCTAACCTTCCCCTTAATTTTCTACCAAACATAGATTCGGATGGACTAACTCCAGTTATGGAATGTTGAGCATTACGGTAATCAAATAAGTATCTATAAATAGCTGAACTTATCTCCTGTTTTTCTAGCTGTGCTTTTTTAATTACATTTTTTATTATCTTTACAGCATTTTCTGCAGCACCATTACTCTGTGGATGGTACGGGGGAGAAAACAATTGTCGTATACCGTTTACTCTTAAATAATTCAGCAGAAGTAAATGGAGGGCCGTTGTCGGACACGATAGTATCTGGCAACCCAAACGTAGAAAATAGTACTCTCAACTTATTTATTACATTAGTTGCATTCGTTGAACTCAACTCAAAAACCTCAATCCACTTCGTAAAAGTGTCTACAATAATTAAATATTTCCGGCTGAAAATGGGACCTAGAAAATCCAAATGTAATCTAGACCACGGACGTGTGGCTAAAGGCCATGGATTAAATGTAATCTTAGGAGGATTATTTTTGAAAGTACTACAAAATTTACAATTTGAACACATTTGCTCGATATCAAAATCTAACTTCGGCCACCAGAAATAACTTCTGGCAATGGCTTTACACTTGTTTACACCTAAATGACTTATATGTAATTCTTTTAACATAGTAGACCTTAATTTACTGGGTATAATAATTCTATATCCCCAAAAAATACATCCAAGTTCGACGTGCAATTGATCAATTTTATTGTAATATGGAATTACCTCGCGCGCTATCTGTTCTTTATCCGGCCAACCATGTAAGCAATATCCCACAACTTGATTTAGGATTGAATCCTTTCTAGTTTCGGATTTAATTTGTTTGTGGTCGATTGGTAAATTTTCTTGTAAATAAAAAATATGAGAATAATCTGATTCATTATTATCATTATCGGTATTAAGTATTGGCAATCGTGAAAGTGCATCCGCATTAGCATTATCCTTAGACTTTACATATTTAATTTTATATTGGTACGTAGATAAAATAGCACTCCATCTCTGTAACCGGCTAGCTGCATATATAGGAATACCTCTTTTATCTCCAAAAATATTGATTAAGGGCTTATGATCACTTAATAACGTAAATTGTCGGCCAAACAAATATTGATGAAATTTCTTTACACCAAAAATAATAGCTAAAGCTTCCTTATCTATTTGTGAATACCCTCTCTCCGCCGCAGTTAAAGATCTAGACACGTACGCGATAGGACGAGTATCCCCATTGGCATATTCGTGTGAAATTACCGCAGTTACTCCTGAGAAACTAGCATCGCATGCTAGAATTAGGGGTAATTTAGATTGATAATGTACTAGTACATTGGATGAAATTAATTCTTTCTTTATTAATTCAAACGCGTTTTGCTGTTCCACTGACCACATAAATTTATTATTCTTTTTTAAAAGTGCGTACAAAGGATTTAATTTAGTAGCAACATTGGGGATGAATTTTGAGTAATAGTTAACTAGGCCAAGGAAAGCTCGCAGCTCAGTTACATTTTTAGGCACTTTGCAATTAACTATGGCATTTATTTTGTCCGGTGCCGTATGTATACCTTTTTCATCAATTATGAACCCTAAATATTCTACTTTATTTTGACAGAAAGTACATTTAGATAATTGTAATTTTAACCCATAATAATCCAATCGTTCAAATACCTTATACAATAGATCAAAGTGATCTGCTACCGTTTCTGAACTAATTAAAATATCGTCCAAAAATACGCAAACCCCCTCCACATCTGCAAATAAATTTTCAATTAACCTTTGAAAAATTCCTGGACTCGACGCTACGCCAAATGGCAGGCGATTGTATCTGAATAATCCCTTATGCGTATTTATTACCACTAATTCTTTAAAATTGTCATCTAATTCAATTTGTGAGTACGCTTGAGACAAATCAATTTTACTAAAATATTTACAATTTTTGAGGTTGACTAAAAGGTCCTCAATTTTCGGTATTGGATATTTATCTATACACAAATTCGGATTAAGAGTTATCTTATAATCCCCACATATTCTAACTTCTCCATTTTTCTTTAAAACTGGAACTATGGGCGTTGCCCATTCGCTAAAATTAATAGGAGTTAAAATTTTAAGTTTTACTAATTTATCTAGTTCCGCTTCAACTTTTGTTTTCAACGCATATGGTATATGTCGGGGTTTACAAAATTTGGGTACCGTATTACTCTTAAGATATAATTTAACTTTACCAACATTAAAAGTACCTAATTCATTTTTAAAAATATTCGGGAATTTATTTTTTAACGTAGCTCTAATTGAATCCTCATCATTAAACTGTTTACAATCTATTTTATATAACTTATCTACAGAAATATTTAATTTCGTTAACCATTCTCTGCCAATCAAGGGCGAACTTCCATTTTTTATCACAAATAATTTCATACGTTTACAATTATCTTTATAACTTGCATTTACCAAAACATAGCCCAGAACATGAATGTCTTCACCATTATAAGATCTTAAATTAATATTAGATTTATTGAGTTTTAAATGAGATAAATTGTTATCATAAAATGTTTTAGATACTGCAGAAATAGCAGATCCGGTATCAACTTCCATAGAATAAAAAATGTCTTGAATTTCTACATTAACTTTAAATGGTGCATGTGATAGATTATGCATATGAAACATATTTACATTAAAATCATCATCAATACCTTCGGTTTCACTAGATCCATCGACATTTACATTATTTACGTATTTACTAGAATGATTCTTATTTACATTTTGTCCATTTAATTTACTATTACAAACGGAAACGATGTGACCCACCTTATTACATCGATGACAGCGTGCTTGACGGAAGAAACAGTTACCATCCGCGTGATTTTCCTTGCCGCAATGGCGGCACTTCCGGCTTCTTCGTTGTCCTAAATTCGGATTTGAAGATGCGGCTGGCGGTTGACGACCATGCTTCACCATCGCCGTAGAATCGGATGTCTTCTTCCGGAACGCAGATATTTTATTCACCGCTCCATCTCCTTTCATTACTAGTTCTGCATTTATTTCGGCAGCTTCCATACACATGGCAATTTCAACAGCTTTAGTATAAGTCAACTTACTTTCAGTGAATAGTCGTTGCCTTATAATTTCACTCTTCAATCCAAAAACTAGCTGATCCCGTAAATTATCTTCTAAAGTATTCCCAAAATTACAATTTTTGGCTAATCGCTTTAAGGCCGCTACAAAATTAGCAATAGATTCTTGATTTTCTTGAACTCGATGTCGAAATTTATATCTTTCCGCAATGTCGGATGGCTTCGGTTGTAAATGATTTCCCATTAAATCCACTAAATCTTCAAACGCACAATCTTCGGGTTTGTTAGGATTACATAAATCAGTTAATAAATCAAATGATTCACTTCCCATTATTGTAATTAACATCGCTGTCTTCAATTCGGATTTAATATTATTCGCTTTGAAAAACTGTCGCACACGTGCTACGTAGGACGACCAATTTTTTTCGCGAAGATTAAATTCTTCTATCTTACCAATTGTAGCCATATTAATTTAATCAAATAACTTAATTTTTAAATTTAATTTCCTATATCCTCGTCGCCAGTTGTGGTAATTTTAATAAAGGATGTGAAGAATACAACACTTAAACCGAAAGTAAAAATATATTTCTACGTAAACCTGTGATACAAAAGTATATGATAAAAACGTTCACATAAAAATTCTATAAAATAAATATGCCTTGTAAATGTTAGATACCTATACACTGTATTCTAAAAATAATGTACATACATAAACAGAATTTATTACAGATAGTTTCATTGCTACGCTACGACTGCTTCTCTTATCAATATTAGTCATTTTTTTGTCAGTAGTCATGTTCTTTTGTTTTAAGGACAAGAATATTCTTGTTTTAATAAACAAACTTAAATTTTTTTCGAGAATATTGTGACATTCTGGAACACCAAGCAAATCTTGCAGCTGTTGTATTTGCTCCTGAAATGTTTTCGAACTGACACTATTGTTTAGTATCATTGTTTCATTTGCACGGTATTTCATTTCACACTTGTGGAAAGAGTTGAACACTTGGTTAACATAAATTGGAATCACTTTTATATTCACGCAGTTTTGTCATTTTATTTATGTCTTGATGTTCATCTTCTGCTGTGGATATGAAAGACCAGCATAATTCGCAAGTGTAATATTTTTTTTTTACTTTGAATTTCAAAGCACCAAGTAAATAATACAATGCCGCTTTTACCACCTTAGTTAGCTCTTGGTCATTTGTCCAAGCCTGGAATAAATTTAGGTCAACGTTTTCTTCATCATCATCATCGTTCGCTGTTTTTCTAATTCATTAATTGAATCACAATACTGTAGCAGATGATCTTCATCTGAAATTGCATAGCTACCATGTCGAATATTGCATTGAAATTGTGATAAGCACACTAAACGGAGAGCGCACTTGAAATCACGTGCATTGGGAACAGGTTGTCGACTCCTAATTACAGAAAATAGGTTTTCTAATGCATCTTGTGTGAGTCGTCCCAACATTATATATCTGAACTTTTCTTTTTCCAAATAAATTTGTTGAAAATCTAATGCTGTTTGCGTCGCTAGTAGTAAACCTGTCTGAAAAGGTTTCCAGCATTTATCGTCTACTGTTATGCAACGAACAATCTTCATAAAGTCATGCAAAAAGCTTAACTCTTCAGCATATTTGTCTTCATACCTGTAAGACAAAGCCAAGTGCTGATGGCGACTCTTCATTAATTTGAACCACTTATGCATTATTTGCAAAAATCATGCTGTAGTTCGATGGCTTTCTTCAATATTTTTGGCAGAAATGTGGTAAAGGATTCCTGAAGCTACATCATGATTTAATAATGCTACAGTTAGGGCCACATTCATTTTCTCAAAATGAGTGGGGTTGAGCACATTTTCCTTGAGACGTGGACACAATTTTAGTACATCCTTAGAATCTAGTTGGAAAAGTTTCCAAAGGTTCCAAAGAAATTTCATTTGTTGGTAAATGGTTTTCAAGCACTACAATTTCATCCAAATAAAACTTCCACTGTCCACTTGTCAATGATGCTGCCACATTTTTGAAAATATGTACAGGGTCTGGCATAATAAATAGTCTGTCACTTTCATTGCAAGGGTGGGTAATCCAATTACTTATTTCACTGCCTATTTCCCACAATATTTAGTAATCTCCAAAGGCCTCGAGAGCGCACTTGAAATCACGTGCATTGGGAACAGGTTGTCGACTCCTAATTACAGAAAATAGGTTTTCTAATGCATCTTGTGTGAGTCGTCCCAACATTATATATCTGAACTTTTCTTTTTCCAAATAAATTTGTTGAAAATCTAATGCTGTTTGCGTCGCTAGTAGTAAACCTGTCTGAAAAGGTTTCCAGCATTTATCGTCTACTGTTATGCAACGAACAATCTTCATAAAGTCATGCAAAAAGCTTAACTCTTCAGCATATTTGTCTTCATACCTGTAAGACAAAGCCAAGTGCTGATGGCGACTCTTCATTAATTTGAACCACTTATGCATTATTTGCAAAAATCATGCTGTAGTTCGATGGCTTTCTTCAATATTTTTGGCAGAAATGTGGTAAAGGATTCCTGAAGCTACATCATGATTTAATAATGCTACAGTTAGGTCCACATTCATTTTCTCAAAATGAGTGGGGTTGAGCACATTTTCCTTGAGACGTGGACACAATTTTAGTACATCCTTAGAATCTAGTTGGAAAAGTTTCCAAAGGTTCCAAAGAAATTTCATTTGTTGGTAAATGGTTTTCAAGCACTACAATTTCATCCAAATAAAACTTCCACTGTCCACTTGTCAATGATGCTGCCACATTTTTGAAAATATGTACAGGGTCTGGCATAATAAATAGTCTGTCACTTTCATTGCAAGGGTGGGTAATCCAATTACTTATTTCACTGCCTATTTCCCACAATATTTAGTAATCTCCAAAAGCCTCGATTTTGTGGCCCCAATGTCTGAAACAATGGCTCGCACAGTCACTCCAATTTCATGCGCTTGCTATATAATGTCCACAATTAAGTGTAAAATTTCTTGTTCCGAAAAAGATTTGCCTGTAAATTCATATGCTACTGCTTACTTCCATCGGCTTGACACACCAGCTAACATAAAAGCTAAGGCATGTGTAGTTAACTCTTCGTCTTGTCCATAAGAACTGCTCATTGTAGGGCGACCAATTATTGAGGCCAAGGAACTATAGTACTGCAGCCTTGGTTTTATTGCCATCTCATCAATTAATAGAGTCACATGTCTTTCTTCAGGTTGGAAATTATCCATCTAAAAATAAATTTTATTTGTAATATAATGATTATAAAATCTCCTTAATAACTACATATGTGAAAGGCAACCATCACCTTGATACTGACTTTTAGATGCATTAACTTAAACAGGTTATGAAGAATACCTGGTTGGAACTTCAAGTTCCTCAATCTATGCTGAATAGTACGAATACTTGGATATGGTAAATTCTGCTTCCGCAATTCTTCATACCCCTTCTCCCCACATGCCATATATAACTTCAGGGCTTTTGTGATTGTGTCATGGGACCACTTTGCTCCTCTGTGTGAACCTGAACTCAAGTACTGCAGTTGATCATCATTAAAAGCCTTGTCGAAATTTTCTATTTTTCGTGTCAATTGTCGCTTATAGCTGCTGCACTTTTGCCAAGCTTGACGTAGTGCTTTCTTCAATTTTGCTATTTTTATGGCAGGGTCTTCGTTTGACTCTACATCTTCATCACACACAAGATGGTCTGTATCTTCATCACAAACTATACTATTGTTTGGTTCCATCTCATTCTCATACACTATAAAAATTTTGATTAATTGGCATAATAATGTTATTAATAGTAAATCAATAATCATGAATCATATGACAAAAAATAAAGAAACATGGACTTATAAATTATAAAATGCCAAATATGTACCTTCATTTACAGACAAGTAATCGTGATCATTTCCGTATGATGTATCAAGTCGCATTTGTTTACTGTATGTCAGCTCTTCTAAATTGTTGGCTTCAGGTACCGGACTTTCTTCTGTAACACTTTCACAGTCAACAGTTTCTCGGTGTGTTACTAGCAGATCAGGTATAGCATCAGAACGCAATAATTTACGGTTGTCACCCCGTTTTGATTCAAATTGATTGCTTGAAAAATGCACCTATGCAACAATAAGGCATTATATCTTTTCATTTCATTATAATTTATCAGCTTACCTCACAAATCCTAGAATCCGGTGCTAATTCTGGTCTTCCTATAAGTTGTAACCAAGAATGCCTCCACCTACAATGGTTAAATAATAACAAAACCAAGTAAATATACAAATATATCAATAAGTTAAATATACCTGTACAATTTAAAGCCTTTTTCTGACCTGTTTGTACACTGAGATACACAACATCCAGGCATTTTGTCTCTATTACCAAATAAACAGTAAATTGTTCGATAAATTACAACCTCAATGGCAACTAATAAAACAAAACCCAAAACTCACTTAATCAAATAACCACCAACAAAGCACAGGCTAAAAGAAAGAAGTTAGTGACGAGATAGCACTCGAAATTAAGGTTATGTGTTAAGCGGCTGCATGGATGTATTTATTATATGGATAGCGCATTCTGTTCACGGATTGACTCTAACATTAAAGTGAGAGGTTGCACAAGTGAGATAGAGCTAGAATAGGTAAAGCATTCATATACGCCCATAAGATTTACATTGTTATTTTGGTTTCGTTTAGGTATTTATCCGTTTATCTCGTTTAATATTGATCGGATACCGACTTAAATATATGAAATGCGTAGCGGAATAAATAGAGAATAACTTGTACTTTGATTTTTATTGATACCTAAGTAAATACTATTAAATATATTCAGAAAGCCCATCAATGTGCGTTTCCCCATATACATAGGTATGAAATATATGTTAAATCTTCCGCACAAATAATATATAATACTTACCTTTTAGCGTTATATGGATAAGGTGGTGCATAAAAAATATTCGTAAGCAAGATTTTCCCAATATATTAAATGAAATTGATTTTTAAGGTGATTTATGGGATATTCATAATCTTTGTGCTAAAACTCACAAAACTATTTTCAATATCTTTGTCTCAGGTATTGGCGCGTGAAATATATATAACTAAAGGAATATATAAACATCGTATAATGAGCATGAAATAAACTAAATTAAAAATTAATTCTTATTAACAAAGAAAAAAAAATGTATTGCTCAAATTTAAACAAACATTAAAATATTAATGAGATTCCATGGTGGACTCTGTGTGAGTAATGTTTAAATAAATAGTAAAAGAATTATGGTCCTTTCTCACAATTTTCTTTAATAAGACCTTAGGCTATCCGGTTTCGAACTGTTAGTTCATCTTCATAGCCAGAAAATAAATGACATCTCAGACTCAAAATGAATACATCACCAAAATGGGAATTGACTAATTGGTTAATTGACTAATTGGTTTATCTCTATAGTTAAAAGAATGTTAAAATATTAAAGTACAATATTACGTGTCTGTAATTCTATATTTCACGCGCCAATACCTGAGACAAAGATATTGAAAATAGTTTTGTGATTTTTGGCACAAAGATTATCAATATCCCATAAATCACTTTAAAAATCAATTTCATTTAATATATTCGGAAAATCTTGCTTACGAATATTTTTTATGCACCACCTTACCCATATAACGCTAAAAGGTAAGTATTATATATTATTTGTGCGGACGATTTAACATATATTTCATACCTATATGGGGAAACACATTGATGGGCTTTCTTAATATATTTAATAGTATTTACTTAGGTATCTATAATAAAAACCAAACTACAAGTTATTCTCTATTTATTCCGCTACGCATTTCATATATTTAAGTCGGTATCCGATCAATATTAAACGAGATAAACGGATAAATACCTAAACGAAACCAAAATAACAATGTAAATCTTATGAGCGTATATGAATCCTTTGCCTATTCTAGCTCTATCTCACTTGTGCAACCTCTCACTCTAATGTTGGAGTCAATGCGCTGCACTTGTTTAGTATATTAGACGCTATCCATATATATTACATCCATGAGCGGCTGTTAATACAACGATGAACAACGCAACTAAAACCGCCATTTTGGGATCCAAAATATACTTCTCTCTCTAACACATGTTCTTTACCTATTGCGGTACTTTATATATCTCGTGACTTTAATAATTATTAAAATTATGCGACATCTCTTAGTAAACGGCAGTAAACACGTTGATAGGTGTATAGGTAATATAATATAGATGTCACTGCAGTGCAATCGCTGTTATATCCCGATAACAAAAACTTCAGATACTTATCAGTGGCCACAAAAATAGGGACACCTGTAAAAACAATTGTAAAGTGTGTGTTACATTACATATTCTATCAGATACTGCAAGTAAGTGCTCTATTTATTATTACATGTACGCGTATTTCCTTAATTAGTTGTTAGCTCTAGATAAAATGGGCCGCAACAAACATTGTTTGGAGAGTGAAAGGAAAGTTATTGAAAATATGCGTGGCCATGGGAAAACTATCAGAGAAATAGCAAAGCTATTAAATCGTTTTCCAAATATGATCTTAAATCCTTTAAAACCAAAAATGGATCCACAGATACGAGGTCGACCGAGAAAAACAACGCCGCACACTGACCGCTGTATTGCGAGATTAGCAAAACGTGATCCATTTGTAACATCCACATATTACAATATTAAAAGAAATATGAAATAATGTGAGCGCCCGTACCATACGACGACGATTAGTTGAGAACAATTTACATGGCAGAGCAGCAAGAAAAGTTCCTCTGTTGAGCAAAAAGAATATTAAAGCGAGACTGATATTCGCGAAAACTCACGTGTAGTGGAAAGTAGAAAAGTGGCACAACATCTTATGGAGCGACGAAAGTAAAATAAATTTAGTAGGATCTGATGGCAGGGTGTATGTTCGTCGTCCAGCAAACAAAGAATTTTCTCCAAGATACACAACACGAACAGTGAAGCATGGTGGCGGAAACATTATGGTTTGGGCATGTTTCTCATGGTATGGCGTAGGTCCGATTCACTGGATTAAGGAGGTTATGACTAAGGATATATACAGAGACATTTCAAACGACACTGTGTTTCCGTATGCAGAAGAAAATATGCCGATTATTTGGATATATCAACAAGATAATGATCTCAAACACACTTCCAGGTGTTGTCAAAATTGGTTTCGTGAAAACAACGTACGTGTTTTAGATTGGCCAGCGCAATCGCCAGACATTAATCCGATTGAGAACTTATGGAAGGGTGTGAAGGATTCATTACGACATAAAAAATTTAAAAATAAAGGTGAATTATGGGAAGCAGTTCAACATAGTTGGAACGCCATACAATTGGAAACGTGTCTACGTTTGGTAAATTCACTGCCCAACAGATGTACGGAGATAATTCGTAATAAGGGTCACGCAACTAGAGTAAACCTGACCCCTCAAGCAGCACCATCGATTTGTCGTGTACATTCCCAAACAAAAACTTAGCGCACCCAAATTTAAATGTGATATAATCTTATGTGAATATAAAAATACATAGCATAATTCTCACAATCTAAAGAAAACAACATAAACTATCATCATTTATTCAAGCAAAGGAATGTTATATAAAAATATTCAATATTTATTATTTATTCATGTGAATAGGACATTGTACTTATGTATATTACAAATGAACAATAAATGTAGATATCATTAAAAAAGAAATTTGAAAGAACAGTATACAAAATTGTAATGTAAAAGTTACTTCACCATTCTTCATTTTGCACAATATACACTGGTGTTAAACACTATAATTATAGTTCATCGTCAGAGTCCAACCAGTCCGTATCTGACTCCGAATCTGAATCATTTAATCTAATTATAAATTCTTATATATCCATTAGCTTGTCACTATGGATGTATTGGTTTTGTATTCTCCGTACATGTTTGCATTCTGTTTGCCACAATTCTGGAGTAATTTCAGCAAACGCCTGCCTAGTTAAGGCTTCCACATTACAACCACCATCAACATTCTTTGAGGCTACCTTTCTCTTCACCATGCTCCAAATCATCTCTATCGAATTAAGGTCACAGTGATATGGAGGTAATCTTAATACGGAATGACCTAAACTTGCTGCGTAATTGTCACTCTCATATTCCGGCTGTGGTTTATTACGTCTAACAATTTCAAGTAATTCACATTTTAACATGTCTGGATGATGCGGTATATTTTTCAACAAAAGCCATGATATAATATCTGCTTTTCTGGATGCAGATGTTGGTGCCCTATTAATTTGTACACTACGGTACGGTGCATTGTCCATAACTATAATGGAATTGTCCGGTATATTGGGTATCAACTGTGTTTTGAACCATTTCGAGAAATTGTCGTAGTTCATCTCATCATGGTAATCTCCGCTTTTCGTCTTTGATTTGAATAAAAGTAATGCTCCGTTAATAAATCCCATTTCACCACCAGGATGACACATAATCCATCGTTGTCCTGCGCCTTCTTTCTTTAAGACCCCTTTTTCATCTGAACTTTGCCAGCACTTTGACACAGTGTAGTTCTTATGCACATAGCTCTCATCGAGAAATACCACTGGCCTCTTGTCATCACCACGACTATCATTATGCATTTGAGATCTTAAGTACCGTGCTCGCCAAGCCACTATGTCCTGTCGTTCCATTAGTACCTTTCTATTGGACTCACATTTCTTATATTTATATCCCATATCTATGATAATTTTGCGTAGTGTCTCTTTGCTACCTTGAAACATAGTTTCAGACTTCATATATGTATGTAAAATACTTAACGTGGGTACAGATTTTATGATAGTGTACAGGGATCTTATTTTGTTTTGCAGTACGCACCTAAATTTTACATAAAATGAGTGTTAGGTATGTTATTTATATTAATATATTACATGTCTGCATCGTTCAATGTTATTTTTGATGATTTCTTTTCCTTTACTGGATCTGTAGTAATGGTGAAGGATGAAGGTTGTACTTCCAAGTCCTTAACTAATTTCCTTTTGATCCGTTTTATAGTTCTTTCCGATTTTCCAGTCATGGCAGCCACTCTGCTAATAACTTGTTCTACAGGAAAGGAGTAGCGGCCTAATCGTTTTTCTTCCTCACAAAATTCAATAATTGTCTCCAAAACAGTCAAAACGTCATTCTTAGATTTACGTTTAGCCATAATAAAGATAAACTAGAAAATATTAGTAACAGAGATATGTACTACAAAATTGAGGTTATAATATTATTTACCTTGAATTAACAATACAAAACGAAGTCGTTTTAAAAAAAACTTTTTAAATAATCAAAGTACGGAAGTAAATGATGAAAATGAAGAAAAAATGCAGCAATAAATGAAAATATAAATTTAACACACAAGAAAACTACTAATACCTAGAACGAGACTGTACCGAGCTGTCAAACACTGAAAGTATGGGTTAGGGGGGGTGCGATGTAAGAGGTTGACAAGTTAGTTCGCATATTTTCCGCGGGCCAGATTAACTTGGTTGCGCTATAAGTACTAAATTCATCCAAATTAGTGAATAAATCTAGGATACTCTCTGCATTATTCTTACGCTGTGAACGTTATAGCATTCGTCGTGTCCCTATTATTTTGTCCAGAGATAGTTTTTCAATCTATTCAATATTGTTTGCGTGTTCAGTACAGTTTGTGATATCAGAATTTATTATAGGTTTTTATTATAGATTACACCATGTTTAATAATAGAAAAAGAATAATATTGCTATGAAAGTACAATAACTTATTTGCTGTATTTGTAATATACCTAGTCACATTCTTGCTTTGTACCTATTTTTATGTCCACCACTGTATGTTAAATATTTTCATTTGTTCACAGTTGCTTTGCGCTAACGAATTGATATTGCAATGAATTTCGACATTAGTAAAACTATTGCTCGATGGCTAGCTCCTGCACGTGATAGAGACGGTGGTAAAGCTGAGCGTAATTTGGAAAAGGCTATTGTTGGTCGTGCATCTTTGACTACTGCTGCTGATACAAATCAGGACTCGTAACTGAACTGTGAACATCTCCGCGATTAGGTCAGTCTTTTATAATGTTTTAATATTTTTAGTTCAATGAGATATTTCAGTTATATAGTATATACCATAAAATGTATAGAGATAATAAATTTTGTTGTGTAATAAGATATATGACATGTCGTAATGTGCTGTATCATTTTTGTTAATCTTCTATTTTAGTTTCACTAATAAATACAGATATTGTTAATTATTTACTCTCTACTTATTTTATCACTAGTCATTTAGTTGTTGTGATAGTGCAGATCTTGTATGGTGTTATATGGATGTTTGATTCGATGTTAACTATTGTTTATTGAATAAAATACAACTTTCTTTATTGCATCAACATAAAATTTGTAGCAAGTTTTCGTTATATATTGTCACGTGAAATAAAACATCTACGATATATGTCCCGATTACAGACAGATCATATCGAGATATACTGTGTTAACACAATTGAAGGGGTTAGTGGATAGAGGTGTCAATTACCAAGATATTTAGTTTACAGGAGAGCAGCTGTAATGAATTACTCTGGATATTTTTTACTATAGGACATTAGAAAAAATCTTTGAGTTACATCAGTAGGGATTAAAATTATGTAATTTTATATCATGGAGTAACAATATATAACTTCTATACAAATGCTCTAGTTAGAAAAAATGTAATTAGCTCCTTTATTCACATAAAAAGAAACACAAATAAGAATATTCCGTTATGGATTAAAGGTATAATATACATAATAATTGCTATTATATTTTGACAAAATCAAAGTAGTTATATTTTTTTTCTTGGTGTTTGCCTGCGGTTTTGTAACATCAGATTCGAGAAGCTGCTCATAAAACCATTTGCCCTTCTCGTCAATAAACTGCAACTGAGTTTTAACGTTTTCTACTTTTTCTTGCGAAAGACGTCTTTTTTTCAGTAATTTTGGAGAGTTTCGTATTAAGGTCCGCTAATAAACCTGGACGCTTTAATATGTTCACTTTTTTGAAAGGCGCGTTTTTGTCGTATGCGGTTTTATAGAAGTAACTTCCAAACTTGTTCACTCTGATCCATTCTATGTCGTCTCTCAAATTGACTTTTTCATTTTCTGTATTTTTCTTCTGATTGATTAATTTCAGTGAACTTGGAAGCTCTTCTATGTTAAATGATACTCCATGTCGAAAAGTTCTGCATTTTTTAACACAGGCGTCTTTTGTGATAGTTCAATATTGTTTGGGTGAGCAAATCTTTTCATGCTTTGAGTTTTTTCTCTATTCTGCCGAAGTCTCTGTCAGAATCAAGGTACGAGTGGCCTGCCTCCGGAAACTTATGGTCGATTAATTTGAATGCTCCACTAAATATCAAATATTGATATAGGGTAATCATAGCAAAATGTTTGTTTTGCCCTGAACATGAATCGGACCATATTATTAAATGGTTAACATCTTTTAAAGTATGTTGGGCAACTTGGGTAAAATAATACAAAGCACTGCCTACTTCGTAGCTTCCCATGCTTTCTACGTCCTCAGTCCAAGTAAACATAAAGGATTTGTCGCCAGCTGTAATGGTCGTGTGTACACCAAAATGATAAAACCAAATATGGCGAAGGTAAAAAGTTTTTGACGTACTTAATTTTGGAAGAGCCATTGTTTGTTGCATGTGCATGGTCAAATATCAGATTTCAATGTTATTGTGTGCACTGCATTTATCTATTTTTTGGGCCTTAAAGCAGCTTTATAAAAACAGGTGTCACTGCGAGGCTCGCCAAATCCTAGATTGAACTGTGTGCAACTATTCTCCTTTATTTTATTATATTACACAATCAACGTTAGAATCGCTGTTATTATGTTGTTGCTCGAGTGCTTTTGGTAGCAACAGCTTTCTGCGTGATATCATAGTATATATTTGGAATATCGCAACGAATTATTTATTGCAAAAATACCGCACCGTACAAGCAAACACAAAATCTGCACACATCTAAAAACCTCACTTCTGCAGTTATCTGTCCGCAGTCTAAAGTAGAAACACAAACAGTATATCAGATTAGTTTGTGGATAAAGGTGCTAAGGAACGTTAACACCCTAGTCAGTATAAAACTATAAAATACAGTGAAATCCGTTTAACACGAACCTGACGGGACCGAAATATTTGTTTGTGTTAAAGGATATTACGAAAAGTATATACAGTTTAGTCTTCAGGCTTTCACGGCCGCTGTTGATGGCTGCTCTTCGGTTCTCGGGTTCTCTGCCGTGTAGAAAAGTTGTGGTACTTAACGATCGATGATCGAAACGTTCGAAACGCAGAGAACCCGAGAACCGAAGAGCAGTCAGTATATACAGTTGTGGTCAATAAAATAGGGACACAGTATATTATCGCTTTCTTTTACAAATAGAAGCTGAAAAACGATTTCTTTTGCCACAAATCGATCATTAACGACCAGAACAGCTTAAATGTGGAATATTTCTCTAAAAAGTTAATTATGAACAAAGTTACAAGCATTAAAGTACACATGGAAAAATTAACCCCTCCTTTCTGGTGAAAGTTGAATTAAATTTGTGTCACTAAAAGAAAGAGTATGATTTGTTCATCCAACATTCCAAATTTGGTTTGATTATTATCTGCAGCGGTTCCAAAGTTATGAACTTTTTACTTTACGAAATAGAGGCGAAAATCGCGTGCGAACACTGTAACGCGAGTCGCACGCGATTTTCGCCCTCTAATAACTCAAAAACTAATAAAAATAGGTATATGAGACCTTAATACAAATCCATGTAGAATTTCTTGCTGAATCAAGTGCTGCAATAAAAACTACTGTGTGCCATAAAAAAAAAAGAATTTTTAATGTTTTAAGATATCTGAATTGGTTGCTAATTTCTGCACATCCTGTATAAGTTTTGCTGGAAGTTATGACAGTTCACAGTATCTATGACCCTTTACTTTCGTTTGCGTAAGTTTGGTACCATACGCTTCAAAAAACTTTAAAATATTAATTTTTCTTTAAAATGGTGCAATAGGATAATATTACGGAAAATTGTAAATATCTTCGAAACAGTTGAATTTAGGTATAGGGAACCCTAATACAAAATATTTGTAAATAATCCATAAAATCAATTGCATTGAAAAAAATTATACCGTTGTATTTAAAATAATAAAGTTGTGTTTTGTTCGGTGAAAATGGAACACTCTGTATAAGTGAAAGTAATTTTAGAACATGTGCCATATCAATTCCAGTAACCTCCGTATAATGGTTTTTCAGAAAAAATATCCACAACTAGACTAGAATATCGACGCACTAGAGAGACACCCTGTACACATGCCATTAACAAAAGTCAATAAAACAAAAATATTAACAACAACTTAATGAAATTTAGTACAAAATTTGCAATTAAAAAAAACAAATAAAACGTTTATAATTTTTTTGAAAAATAATCTGATATATTTTTTGTATTGTCCTTTTTAGATAAACAACACTGTCTCATTCGCTTTGATTTCAAACGCCATTTTATTCTCGCCGACGCGGCAGCTGTTTTCAGTATTTTGTTCATTCCTAGAAGCCATATCTTTTCGTGCTAAGCGATTTTTGTTCGTGTTAAGAGAAAAAAATTGTATGCAAATACATAGCACTTTTTCGGGACCGCTTTATTGTTTCGCGTTAACCGATATTTTCTTAAGCGGGTTCGTGTTAAACGGATTTCGCTGTATGTCTCAATAAATAGGTGTTAACAGACATTAACATCTTAATCCACGCCAAAAGCTTTCTCTGGTGCTTGTTAACTCCTTTATCATCTCAATATTAACGTAATTATGCGCAGAATTGCAGTAAATAAAGGTCAAAAGCTCCATCAACTAAAAATATTAATTTTTCAAAAATTGTTAGCGCCTTTATCCACTAACCTTTTCAATTATGAGCATGTTTGTCTTGAACGCTGAATATTTCAACATACGTATTGCACCGTAATATCATAGATATCACATACAAGATTAATAACCCACTATCACTTCCTGTGGTTACTTCTACGTATCCCTTCAATACGAGTCCAAACATCGGCTGCCGACCTATCACCAATAGAGTTGTAAGGTGGCGATTGATGTAAAGCCCACATTTATCCAATCACGGGTACCAATTGAGTATAGAGCGGGTAAGTATCAGTGCATGACTACACCAACATTGAAAGTTTATCCTACGCCTAAAGATGTTAAACCGTCGTTGCAAAATGTTCACACTTTCACATACTGCCGAGATTATTGCCCAACGCGTACCCAGTACAAGTCGAACAATCAACCAACGTTGTGTGCTACCTGGGATATTCCATGTAAAAGTGTATGATTCTGAATTTTCGCTGAGACGCTGTATATCTATATCTGTATATTTTCCTTGTTATATTTTAAAGTCAGTATGACCAACATCTTTACAAATGCAATTAACTATATGTTTACTAAACGCTACTCAAAACAGATTTTGAAGGACACTTAAGGCGGTACGGTAGATTTAAAAAAACTTAGAGCTTCTAAATTCAGCCGTTATTTGTAAAAGTAGGAACGTATAGGATATGGATCAGATAAATATATGATGATGAATATGTAAAAGTGCAATTCTGTGTATTTGAATTTGAAAAAGTTACCATTTTATGTCAATTATAAGTAAGGATTGAAAAGTGCGATGAAACTCATATTCAAGGCATGGAATATATAAGCCGCAAGCTATGTCCCTGTACTTTTTGTTTTATAAACATAATAATAATTTAATAATATAAACTTGCAAATAAATTGAATGCCGATAAAACAGTGTATCCTGGATGAAAATGCGTTTTTAAAGTTGAATGACATGTAGAGTTAAATGTGACATCATGTAAAATTAAGAAAAACTTAATATTATAAAAATTAAACAATTTATTCTTGACAAACGCTAAACTGCTCCGCCCCTCGTAAACCCCTCCACTTTATTGCTTAGAGTGTGTGGGTAATAACAACAAAGCACTCCTAGTCTGTCTCTACAATTTATAATCAGTTGCGTTCTATCTATGCGGTTGATACTGATAGTAGTTCTATAATCGCATATTTTGCAAAGACTTCTAGTGTTATCGGAATGCCTAAACCAAGAGTTCGTGCTTCTAGAAGACATAAGAGAACTCCAAAATCACGATTAATGATAAATTTAATAAGGATACATTTTATATACATTATTGTCTTACACTTACACTTATCGACTAAAACGAAGTACACTGAAAAAACAATTCTTTCAGTCAAGTACATTGGAAGTAGGTCGTTGGCTCTGATCAAATATCAGGTTTTTGCAAATATTTCGCAAGTCATGCTTTTTAGACAGATACGTTACGAATATAAAAGTATTTAGAACTTGATTTTTATATCATGGTTATCGGGAAAAAAATCCTAATGGAACGCCTATGCAGGCCAAAATAACCCGGCTTTACAGAATTACCAAATACTGCATGTTATCACTACTTGCAGAAAAGATAACTTTCTGCTGTGAATTTTATAGAATAATTCATACATTTTACATAAAAAAAAGTGTTTTTTACATTCATAATACGTATATAATAATACAGAACGGAAAAATTGAAATTAGGTAGTACCCATTAGATAAAAAGGTATGTGTTGATATTCGGTTTAAATTATGTGAGGTGTTGTCTAACTCATTATTACTCACTAAGGCTGGGTTTATCAATGTGAGGATAAAAGTGTTAGTTAAGTAACTGGCAGATAAAATTTAGCAACTACAATGCTTTATCTTGCAGATAACTTCTATTTAACACTCAATAAACGTTTCATTGTAATTATCTTAAGAATAAAGTTTTATCTGCAAGTTAATTTATTTACATGGTTTTGTTTCGAACTATGTAAAAGTTAAAATTGATACTATCTCACTACAAAGCCAGCAAGATTTGAGTGGAGGAATTGAAGCCATTGTCTAGTTAATTACGTTGGAAAAATTGAAGCTAGTTCTCAATATGAGGTTGAATTGTTTTCAACTATATTCAAGCTTTCATTTTTGGCAGTTGCACTGTAGTACTAAATTTTAAGTTAATAATTTTAAATAGAGGAAAGTAGCCTCTTTTCGGATAGCTTTTTGTAAATGCTTTCACCATTCAAAATAAGTCTTTCCCAAAACACTTGTTCCTCAAAATGTAAATTACAGTATTAAGAATTATATTCAATGAAGTTTACAATCATTAGGTGAAACATGTATTAGAAAAAAAAATGTTGATTAGGTACAAACGTGTACTTTTTACCATTTTAAAAAAGATCTAATATTGGATATCCGAAACTAGGCAACTTTTCTGATATTCAAAGTAAGTACCCTTTTCGTTATGACATTTTTTTGATCAAAATAAATGGCTTAAATAAAAAAACTAGGCAAATTCCTGTCCGTACTTGAGAGATCCAGTGTTTTGCCTACACATTTCAATATTATCGCAATAAATTTACGTTTAATTAAGAATTTTTGTTGTTTTTATTCAAATTTACGTCGCTACATATACATTATGCATATATAGCCAATAACGTTCTTATTTACAAAATGGGAGAGATGCACGAAATTCTAAAGAAATTGACGGAACTAGTAGAGAATATTCAAGGTACACAGTCACAAGTCTTACAAAATAGAAATCTGAACTATACAGGGCGAGACAATTCACAACCTTACGACGAAAATCACGAAAACTTCAATTCTTACTTACAGAGGTTAGATAACCATTTACAACTAAAGGCGTTAGTCCAGATACACAGAACAAGTTATGCGCACAAATTCTAATTAGTTGTCTCACTCCGACAATATACCAAATTCGAACAAAACTTACGGCACCCGATTTACCCAATACGAAACCTTACGATGAATGAATTAAGCTTTTACGAGATTATGTATCACCTCAAGCGTCGGTTATAGCGGAACAACACAAGTTTTACATGAGGTTACAAAGAGAGGGTGAATCAATTCAATGCTACGCAGCAGAATTACGAAAACTTACTACAAATTGCGATTTCACTTGTTACGAATGCCAAGCTTCAACAATCGAAACTCATTTACGCGCTCAATTTATACGAGGAGTATGAGATGCAGAAATACGTGAAAGATTACTACAGCAAAAAACCCTACCTTCCAAGATGTTGTCCAAATTGCCAAGTCAATGGATATTTCGAGGGAAGAATCCAGTTCCTGATCAGAATAGTCAGGGACAAATGAATGTAAACAAGAAAAAAGTACAGGTAACCAACGCCAATACTACAACTGCAAATAAAACTACGGGCCGAAAGATACAAAATTTAATTGGAAAATGCTTTCGATGAGGTAAACGTGACCACAAGGCCTGTTACGGTCCAATTGTTTTATTGGACCTAGCTGCTGGAGAAATACTACTAGTGTAAGGGTTTTTCACAATAAACGAGTGAGTTTATTTTAATACATATATTGTAATAAAGAAATAAAAATAAAACACAAATTCCAGTTCTTCGTACATGAAAGACACAAAATAATAATTCTCATATAATGTATAAGCATATAAAATAATATTTACAAATAATGTCTCTCTTTCATGCGTATTAAACGCTATTTGAAATGTGTACTTTATGTACTTCTTGTATTTAACGAGCCAAAAGGATATATTTATCGGAGCGATTCGTGAACTAGAGAGAAAGTGAATAATCAGTTCAATAGTTTATCACTACCGCGTAAAAAACGATACAGCTCAAAACTACGTCCACGAATATGTAATTTCTCGTATATATTTCATATGCGTCTGTTTGCGCTTTTTACTATATGCTCCATCCACTGACCCCTTATAATAGTGACGATTCCACGAACCACGGTTCGTATGCTGAACGCAAAGAATCCACCGAGTACACACTCGTATGCGTATCGCGATCAGCGCAGGCAAGTCCGTGGGCGTCTATACCACTAACAAACCGCGCAAAGTCAAATAGCACATCATCTCTGTAATACGCGCTGGCGCGCGCTTCTTTTCGTCGCTCCGAAGCAGTATTGAGAATTCGTCGCTCCGAAGCAGTATTGAGAATAGCTCCGAAGCAGTAGCATTTACAATAGCTCCGAGGTAGTTGCGGTTTTAGAATTATATCCTATCGCTGGCGCGCGCTTCTTTTTGTCGCTCCGAAGCAGTATTGAGAATAGCTCCGAAGCAGTAGCATTTACAATAGCTCCGAGTTAGTTGCGGTTTTAGAATTATATGCTATTGCTGGCGCGCGCTTCTTTTCGTCGCTCCGAGGCAGTATTGAGAATAGCTCCGAAGAAGTAGCATTTAGAATAGCTCCGAGGTAGTTGCGGTTTTAGAATTATATCCTATCGCTGGCGCGAGTTAGTTGCGCTATTGGCGCGCGCTTCTTTTGTCGCTCCGAAGCAGTATTGAGAATAGCTCCGAAGCAGTAGCATTTACAATAGCTCCGAGTTAGTTGCGGTTTTAGAATTATATCCTATCGCTGGCTCGTTTCTATTAATTCGTTATCATGACTTAACTTATTTATATTATATAACATTAAGCGTGAGATTTAGACATATTAATTTAACAAAATACTGAATATATAGCAAATATATGTAAAATAAAAAGAATGTTTTAAACGTCTTTGAGTCCTTAACAAGGCCCCGAGTTGCAAGTTTAAAGATTTCAAATGCAAGGACTGCAACAAGAAGGGACATTTACAAGCTGTCTGTTTACAACGGAAATTCAAATACGAAGTAGGAGTTCAAGATGAAGAACCTGGAACCGTGGAATATATAGAGTAAAACGACTAATTTTTTTTAAATGTGGGTGCTTAGTTGCAGTGACTCATGTTTGGAATAAAGACTGCACCTGCAGCGTGGCAACGATTTATGGACCAAATTCTACAGGATATTGACGGAGCAGTATGTTTTTTCGACGACATCGCAATACAAGGTAGAACACCTATGGAATTACTGGAACGACTGAAAAGAGTTTTCGAAAAGTTGCGACTTCATAATTTGCATTTGAGCAAAGATAAATGCGAATTTTTCAAGACCAGGATACTTGGGACATTGTCTTGATGGTAAGAGAATACATACTGCAAACGATAAGATAGAAGCTATTATCAATAGCCCTAGTCCGACCAGCGTCACCGAGTTAAGAAGTTTTCTTGGGCTTGTTCACTATTACCACAAATTCATTCCTAATCTCGCATCCAAGTTACAACCGTTATACGCATTACTTAAGAAAGGCGTAAGTTTTAAATGGACACAGGAGTGCGAAAGAGCTGTTAGCAAGTTAAAGAAGGAGTTAACCAGCCCTAACATACTTATACCGTTCAACGATAAACTTCCTTTAACCCTAGCTACGGATGCATCGTCTACTGGATTAGGTGCTGTTGTATCACATATTACGAAAAACGGTGATGAAAGACCGATAGTATTTGCTTCAAGATCACTAACCACTGCAGAACGGAATTACAGTCAGCTTGAAAGAGAAGCTACGGCAATCATTTTTGGACTTAAAAAGTTCTTTACATATTGTTATGGAAGACCGTTCAATTAATTAACCGACAATCAACCACTAATGAAAATATTTCACCAAGGAAAAGATCTACCACCTGCATCAGCCTTACGATTACTACACAATGCAAACTATATATCAGGATTCCAATATGAAATTAAACACAGGAAATGGCAATTACATGCGAATGCCGATTTTTTATCGAGAAGCCCACTTAAAACGGTGAAGAAACAGCAACGATACAGAATTGTTTCAAATTTCACAAGTGGAATACATGCCAATAAAGTAAAGACAAAATTAAAAGAGAAACACTGATCGACAGTGTTTTACGTCTGATATATACAGGTGTAGCAGGTAATTGTGAATTCCCGGAAAAATATGGACGACAAAGCGATTTTTCTGTTCAGGACGGATGTCTACTCAAAGGAATAAGGGTAGCTATTCCAAAGACATTACGAAAAGACATTCTAAGGGAGTTACATTCGGCACACGTAGGAATTTCCCGGATGAAAGCATTAGCTAGAAATTATGTATGGTGGCCAAGCATCGATAGAGACATAGAAGAAGTAGCCCACTCATGTCCACGATGCGCCGAAACCCGAAACAATCCACCTAAAATACCTGTGCACCCCTGGGAATACGCTTCGATGCCATGGCAGAGAGTACATGTAGGCTATGCAGGACCGTTCTACGGTACTTATTTCTTCATACTAGTCGACTCATACACGAAATGGATAGAAGTATACCCAACAAAGACGATTACAACGTCAAAAACCATAACTATACTGAGAGAAATATTCGCTAGATTTGGTCTCCCATACACTCTAGTGTCAGATAATGGGACAAACTTTAAATCCCACGAGTTCGAGCAATTTCTAAAGATAAACGTATTTGTCATAAGACAACTGCACCATACCACCCAGCGACCAACGACCAAGTAGAACGCTACGTGCAAACTTTGAAAAGAAGCCTACGGAATCAATTAAGAGAAGGTAAGGAACTTGATTTTAGCCTACAAAATTTCCTAGTGCAGTACAGGAAAACACCGCATCCAGCGACAGATGTCAGCTCGGCGGAACTCATGTTTGGTAGAACGATCCCGTATAGACTTGGTAAAACGCAAGGTCAAAATTCATGAAAAACGAGAAGATGAGTTACTGCAAAAGAGGGAGGAAAAAGAAAGGAAGTGGGACTTCGGAACGATTTCGGCTAAAACGGGAAATCTGCATTATGATGTTCTCGTTAATGGTCGTGTAGTTAATAGACATCGAGACCAGTTAATACCGTATTCAGGACCAGTGCTACAACCCGCCTTACCAGAAGTAGGAGTCGGTAATAATAATAATCAGTCTGCTTCAGTACCCAAGGTAAAATATAGGAAATAGTCTACCCCAGTTGCGCAAACACCAGAAGTTCCACCGGACATTCCACCGACTTCAGCACCGGTAGAAGAGCCATTCAAGTCTGAGCAAGAGCAGTCTATACCCACAGTAACACTAAGTGAGCCAGTGAACCTTTAATGTACATACAGTGGAGGGAGAATGATGTTATGGATACAAATATGATTCCACGCGCAAAGGCGCCACTCACACATGCAACACAAAAAAAATACATTTTTTGTTGTAATAGTGAAAAAAGTGTTTTTAAGAGTGTCCTTAATGCATACAAAAAGTAATTAGACCCATTCTTGTTTTACTGAATTCGCGCAAAAGACCTAAAGTTGCGAGCAGGGTTGCCGCACTGAAAATATTATGTTGGCTATGATAATGGATGAGAGACCACACATTAGAGGACTTGGCTACAGGAGGATCCTTAAATCCAGAAATGAGCCATCGGCTGAAAGTTACGTAAGAGACTTCAAAATACCTTCAATAAATTTTAGTACAAACGACTATACCGAAGTAATTGATTGGTCAATCTGCAAGTTAACACCGCCGCCACTACTGTCCAAGATGCCAACTGAACACATTGCTTCTTTGTTGAAAGACAAAGCGCTATCAGCGTTTAACTACCTCAAATTCCCATGCCACATCCAGTCAGTTGAGAGGCATGTAAAACTGGTCACAGAAGCACCAGAAAAAGTGTGCGGGCATGAAAATCGAGATGGTTATATTAGAGCTACTTTAAAATCAAGACAACTGATGCCCACATTTAATTAAAAGTCAGAACTCAAAGGGGCTTTTATGTAAATAATCTTTTGCCTACAACGAACATATGCATTGTACAAAGTAAATAGTTACTGTAAATATTGTAAATAAAATTCACCCTGGTTGGTTGGTTGCGTAGGGCGGATGTGGAAATCACTTGTTAGAGTCTTATTACAAACCTAATGTGTTAAATAAACACTCATCAAATATGGAAAACGGCGTTTTTACGGGACTATAACTTAACTTATACTATAATTTAGACCTTTTGCACGAATACAGTTAAGGAATAACAGGTCTGAAAGTATTTTTTCTGGATTGGGAAAACTATTTTGAATGGTTTTTACACTATTACAAATTAAAAATAAAATTTTTATGGGTTTTGGCACATGTTTAAAAATCGTCAAAAATCATGAAATATCGTTTTTTTTGGGATAAACCCGCAACTTTAGACCTTTTGCGCGAATTCAGTAAAACAGGTATGGGTCTAATTATTTTTTGTATGCGTTAAGGACACTCTTAATAACACTTTTTTCACTATCACAACAAAAAATGTATTTTTTGTAATTTTTGCATTTTTTAACGGGTTTTATGACAGCTTGAGTCGATTCTAAATCAACCGAGTGTACAACACAGCAATTATAAAACAACACACGAAAAAAAAATAGGTGTTAAAATATGTGCAGTTTGTGTGCTATTATCCGAGTTTACAACATATATGTACGCTTTCATTTCATTTGCTTTGGATGCCACTGTCTGTGTTTTACACCTCTTCTTGGCATTGATCCCATACTATTCGAAATTAGGAATTTGGTACTAATTAAAATTAAGTCGTTCTGTAAGAAACGTATGCAAAATATTAAGTGTTTCACGCATCAACTTACTCTTTGAATGTCAAACTTACCTCTGATGCAGTTATAACTCTTCAAAACAGTATTTTTATTTAAAAATTGGTTAGTTCAAGAGACTGTAAAAAACTCGACTACGCGCTAAACAACATTTCGTGATGCTGCTAATCGTAAATAGTAAAAACAGAAAGTATACACTGAACGTTAGAAGTTTCATTTTTAAATAGATTAGATGTAGTTTCAAAACATGAATATAGATGCTTCCTAAAAGACAGTTCTATCCGAAATTAGGAACCCGTCCCAAAATAGGCTACTTTCCTCTATTACCATATCCCTTTTGTTTTGCGAATGAATGTTATGGTTTTGAGTTATTGTGTTAAGGATTTTGATACTCCATCGCAATATTGTAACAACTGTTAATCCGAAGCTGTGTATGCACGATATAACTTATAGGTTGCTTAATAAATCCAATGTATCATAAATTACATTTTATTACTATATACACTTATTATTATAGCACCTTGTATAAAGAGAATGGTAATCTTACAATTTAGAACTAATTACTAATTATAGGTACAAACTTAAAACTAACTTGAACACTTGCGATTGGCAGTTGGATGTTGTTGTAGTTATTATTATTATTACGAAAAACATACAGGGCTTATTTCGATCCAAAAAGCTTGATCTGGTTCACCTATATCTCTAAGACCAACATCAACGATAGGAAGACGAACAGTTTTGTCTGTCTTGTAAGATAATACTGTTTTAGCCCACTTATCTTTTCGGTACTGAAAGAGAATAATCAAACATACATAAAAATGAACTCGGTTGTAGTAGTATTAGTTGTTGCTGATTTTCGTTAAATTGAGTAACTTACTCTGCATTCATCGTCTGTTGCTTCATACTTGAATTTATGGTTCCCTCTTGGTGTTAATTCAGCATCATTCCAAGCTAGAAGTTTTAATCCTCTTCTATAAGTGTGTTTTGTAACATCATAGTAGGCGACAGACTTTTTGCAGTGGTATGTGATGTTTTGCTCAGCTTTCGTCGACAATAACTGGAGGAATCCTATTTGATTGCTATCAGCTTTATAAGTAATCTGAAAAAATGATCTATGTATATGGAGTGGCACTATACACATATAGTAAATAATCGAAATGATATTTATGTATTGCGGTGGTCCTAGATTGAAATTATGAATATTAGAACTGAGAGATGAACTTGCAAAGAAAGGTGTTGACATACCTACATTGCATCGGAACCAGTCTTTGACATTCGTAAAAGCCAGCTCAAGAAGGAAGTTCTAGAATGGGAGACAAAGGAAAAGGCCTCCTTCTGGGGAAAAACACCCGGACAAACATAAGCGAAAAAATTTATTAACTCCTCGCCAAATAGTAATAAAAAACTACTTGATCTCAGCAAGTCAGAGTTGAGGTCTCGTATAGGCTTTCTGACTGGCCACTGCCCTCCAAGATACCATCTTAAAAGATGGGTAAAGTTGATCAACACACGTATCGATTTTGCGAAGTAAAACAGCCGAGCACATACATTGCGCGTGCGAAGCGTTAAGCCGACAGCTTAAGATGTCAGCAGAACTAGCGACCTTAACACCTGACCAGATCAAAGCCTTGGCACCCATACTAGTCGCGAGATTCGTCAAGAACATTGGAATAGAAGGGTACTGATGGGATAGGATAATCGCAATAGATCAATAGTTCAAAATAATGCTTGGCGAAATCATGAATTGATTACGTATCTACTGTATATACATACATGCTGTATACAATTTGAAACAAACATCTCTGTGGCTCTGCTGAGTATACACTAAGGATACTTCTGATTCTACCAACTGTTGCAAGCTGACAACAAAATCAAGGCTACTTGGTCGCTAGTAAACAGAGTAACAGGGCGAAATAATCGTAAAAATCTAGATATCGAAAAAATATGTGAACATCAGAAGAGCACTCCAAAACAGGTTATCAACAACTTCAATACGACCTACGTAAACACGGGAAATTTAAGTACTCAAACGGATGCGAATACAAAGTATATCCCTGTAAATGAAAAGTCTATGGTATTGTACAATACTGAACCGGTGGAGGTGTATAACATCATGGTCGCTCTGAAGAATACTTCGTCGACAGGACCAGACGGCTTATCAACGAAATTGATTAAAAACTGTGCAGATATACTGTGTACTCCTGTTGCGAATATGATCAATCTCATCTTCGAGACAGGTATGTATATATCCAGATCACCTGAAAATGGCTGTAATCACTCCAGTTCATAAAAACGGTGATGAAACAAAAATTGAAAATTACCGACCCATTTCACTGACATCCGTTATAGCGAAGGTAGTAGAAAAAGTGATTCTGACCAGATTTGTTAACTTTGCCGAATCATGCAACCTCTTAACACCACTCCAGAATGCATATATACAGGGCAGATCAACCACAAGAGCTATCTATATGGCGATCACAGAAATTATGCAAGCATTTTCAGATAAAAAAACGGTTGCCGGTGTTTTCTTAGACTTATCAAAAGCCTTTGATAGCGTAGATCATCGCATCTTACTCACAAAACTGGAAATAATGGGCTTTAGAGGAATAGTACATATGCTACTGAAATCCTATTTAGCTGATAGACTACAATGTGTGCGAATACACTCGGATGGGCAAAAATTCCAATCTGATTGGTTAGAAAATGGAAGTGGTGTGCCTCAGGGATCAGTACTAGGTGCATTTCTATTCCTCTAATATACTAATGACCTTGACCTTGACTAGGTAACAAGTCATCTTATAAATATGTATGCAGATGATACCTCCGTTATCATAAAGGATACAAATAATGACACACTAAAACAAGAATTTGTTGAAGTCGTAGCTAAAATGAGTAAGTGGTTTCTCGAAAACAATTTGAAACTTAATGTAAATAAAACAAATATAGTGAAGTTTTCTCTAAGAAAAAATGACAACATCTCCGTGAGCATCGATAATCATGAAATTACATCAACGAATAGTGTAAAGTTTCTCGGTCTATATCTTGATACTGCACTATCATGGAAGGAGCATGTAAATATGCTTACGAGGACACTTTCGGGTATGGTACCGATGGACCTGTCCATCCTGAGGCTGCGCTGTCATCGTACCATGCATATGTGGGGTCAAGACTATCGTATGGTATTATTTTCTGGGGTAATGCCGTCGATGTTGATAGGATCTTATTACAGAAATCCTGCTTAAGAAGTATTTTCAATCTGAGGAAGAGAGATTCGTGCAGACATACCTTTAAGGACAACGGGATACTTACGCTACCGGCAGTATATGTATTCGAATGTACGTGTTTCGGCAAAAAACATTACCAGGAACTACTATCTCAATATGAAGGGACTCATACGTATGACACCCGCGAATGTGTAAGAACAACTCTTCGGCTGCCGCAAACCACGTATACAACTGTGCATAAAGGTGCGGTAACACAAATACTAAAAATATATAACACCTTACCCAGTAAGTTGAAGAGGTGTGAACTGAAACCCTTCAAAAAACAATTAAAAGAACGCCTAGTGAAACAGTGCCTATATAGTGTAAACGAGTTTTTCGATATGAACTTCAGTTAATTATCTCTTTTTTTTGTTTTCCTTTTTGACGTATTTCATACTGTCTGTATAATGAAATAAATGGGCTATTATTATTATTATTATTTTAGTACGTTTCTGATTTCAATAATTGCAGTTTGGTATGTTTTGGAAGTTTTTCAATGTAACGAATTGACTATTCACTGCCGTTATTTTGCGTTTAGTCTGTCTGTAATACTACAATGAATCGTTGATTTTATTGGCTGAACATTTCTTGAAGCCTTACTGTAAGTTTTTAATAACATCTAACAAATAAACAAAAGAAAACAACGAAACGACAACAGTTAGAGTAGTAAAAACATATTAAAACTGATGTGATACATACATAGCAAAAACCAATTCAAAACAGCACAACATCAAATTTTAAAAACATAAATAAAAACATGCATTAACAATATAAATGAATTGTTCTATCCGTTCCTTTAGTTCTGTCGGTGGATATTTCTTATGTATAGTACGTACCTACATCAAGTTACTTTGGAATGTTTTTGTTCATAATAAAATACTTACTTTCATGCCACCATCCGCGTCTCCTAACCAAACTTCGTGCTCTTTAGAATCAAATGTTATTTCAGGAGTTCTATCAGGTTTAGGTATAATACACGTAGCCCTTTGCTTCATGTCGCAATGAACTAAAATCGCATCTCGAGGATCACCATCGTTCGGATCTACCCAGTACTCTCCTGTTAACACAAATATAGAGTACTGAAAGCACTGGTACACTTACGTGTATATGATAATACATGTTTTATGGATCAATGAAACACTAATAATGAAGAATATCCATATAAACATACCACTTTCGTATTCCGGATAAGCCGCTGCAATATCTCGGCAAGTTTTCCCAGGGAAATTCTTTTGTCCATTTGGTCTTTTAAATTTCTCAAATGATGCTTTCAATTGCTGATAAGCTTTCATAACCAATTCCCTTCTTTCTTCTTCGGTAATCTTGCTACCAAATATGCGTAACGGATCATCGCCCAAAGGATCGGGTCCTTTCTGGTTATTGATAGCTCCTTGCCCCAGTAAAGCAGCTAAATTCGCCGCATCATATCCGAAACCGTCTCCTGGAGGTCCTGGGGGTCCGGGTGGCCCTGGAGGGCCTTGAGGACCTGATTTACCGAGTTCGCCAGAAAAGCCTCTGCTACCTGGTGCACCAGGTAATCCCGGTGGACCAGGATTTCCGTCACGTCCCGGTAAACCTCTAGGACCAGCTTCTCCATCTTTTCCTGGTGGGCCAGCCATTCCTAGCATACCTTTTTCACCGGGTAAACCTTGCGCTCCAGGTAATCCTTGTAAACCCATTAATCCTCTGTGCCCTTTTGCTCCTTTCGGTCCGATTTCACCTCTGTCACCTTTAACTCCTTCTATTCCTGGAGGACCTGCTTTACCCCTTTCTCCTTGTAATCCTTCTACACCCTGAGGACCAGCTTCACCCTTAACTCCTCGTTCGCCTGTTTGACCTTGTAACCCAACAGGCCCTGGTGGTCCCTAAGAGGCCGAATACAGTAATTAAATCTGCTTTGATTAATAAAATCGTATTGACTTACTTACCGGTACACCCGGCGGACCTGGTTGCCCAGATACGCCTGGTTGTCCAATAGGTCCTTTATCACCTGTTCTTCCAGCTACACCCGGTTGTCCTGGCTTTCCAGGAGGACCCTCCAGTCCATGATCACCTGCTGGGCCTGGCGGTCCAGGTGGTCCATTTGGTCCTACTGGCCCTGGCGGTCCTTCACTGCCCGGGCGACCAGGAGTACCTTGCTCACCCTAAATGATATTATAATATAATCAGTACTAAATACGAGCAAAAAAGCACTTATTATTACCGGTGCTCCTCTTTGTCCTCGTAACCCTGCTTGTCCCGGCGGTCCTGGTAGTCCATGTGTACCTCTATCGCCAGCAGGTCCCTGTGGCCCGGGTGGTCCAGAAGGACCAGATGGACCATCCGAACCAGTTTCACCTTTAGGACCTTCAGGCCCGGGGGCACCTGATAGACCTGGCTGTCCAGGAGCGCCCGGCCTTCCAAGTTCTCCTGGCGCACCCTTGATTCCGGTAACGCCTGGCACACCGGGTGGACCTATACTTCCTGGTTGGCCCTACATACGTATAACATAGTATAGTGGTAAAAGTGAATGTACACAGTGGTGGTCAGAAAAATAAGACTATTCTAGAACTAAATACATCTCGGAGTGTAATAAACTTATTTTGCATTCTGTTGTTGTACCAAACCCGGCAGCACGTAAGCTTACAGCAAGCTGCATATGGATTCGATTTTCACTTGTTTATCCAGCTTAACGTGGTTAGTTTAAATCAAGCTTACTCTACGCTTGAAATTCTAGCATACTGCAATCGCTTATGCAGCAAAGATGAGCCAAGTATAAAAACGTTCTGCGCAAGTTTACCATGAGCTTGCAAAGCAAGTATATTTTAAGCTTGTCTCGCGTAAAGTAGGATGCTTAATTCAAGTTGGCTTCGATTTTTCCAATATTATACAGACACTGCGAAATTGGCAGCACTTTTTATTTTCGGAGGTGATAAATTGAACGACTTACACGGTTGCTCAAAAAGTATTGTGTATATCTTGTTCTCCAACATACTCGGTCGCAAGCGAGCTCTGCGATAATTTTTTGCTTTGTATGTACAGTAGGCAATGTTAAAGGTTGGACAGTCCTGTCACAGTATAATAATACGAGAAATACCGAAGCTATTGATACCCTTGCAATAACTCTTCGCTTTCGCTCAAGGCCGTACACATACAGGTAAAATCGTAACGACAAGAGTTTCTACATTGCAGGGTGATTTAAAACCCATTTAGCATGCAAATACGGTATAATATAATGCACACAAGGTCACTAATATTCATGTGACTATTTAAATATTTTAGATTCTCTTACAGTATCAATAGAGTTGACAAATATCGGCAACAGTAACACACTTCTAATTGGTACAACTGGAAAACTGTAGCAGTTAGAGGAGAGTTCTCTTACAAAAGAACTTTAATTAAAATCATTCTTTCCGTATTTGATATTTGGGTCGTAGTCACGTTACAATAATAATATAAGATTATCATATGTATTGATGTATTCTATCATTATTGAATTATTATTAATGTTATATGTATTTAGTAAAAGTTATAATAGAAATTTATAGTGATATTGAAAGCAGATTTAAATACATGTATTGTCTTTTTTCATATATCACTACCGAATACGAAAGAGTTCTTTCTGTGTACGTAAAGAATTAATCAGAAATTATTACAAATTATATATTATATGAAGGAAGTTTAGTTGGAAACACACATTTTTGGTATTCCACAAATTGTGTTTTCAATTCCCAGGGGTATAACAATATAAAAAACCTTTTTTTAATGTCATCAGTGGTTAAGCAACTAAATTTTTGAATCTAATAAATTTAATAGTACAGTCAACCGGAGAAACATCTACATCTTCTTTTTATACGTGTTGGTTATATGAAGTATAAGAAAAAAAATCTTTCGAGTTAAGTAGGTTTTTATATAATTATTTCACTGCTATCCCAGCAAACAAAATTCAAATTTTGCGCAATTATTTTTAGTAACTACAACATAATCGTATAAAAAGAACTATTAATCTGAACCAAATTTATAGGTCATTTCATGTTTCAGCGTTGAAGTTACTAAAAATAATTGCGCGAAATTTGAATTTTGTTTGTTGGGATATACAGATTTTTTTTTTTTTTTTTTTTAATGTGTGGTGGGTGCTTAGTTGCAGTGACTCCGTAAGCTGTATTACTTGTCTGGCTATCACTGCAACTCTTGCGGTGTAGTTTAGTGTGTGTAAGTTGTGTTTAAATGGCTTTGTGACAGCATCATATCGCCTTTTTATGATGCCGCGCTGTTAATCACTTTGCTCCCAACAGCGAATGGCAAGTCGATCCGGGATTAAACTCTCTGAAAAAATGTCACCGTCCCTCCAGAGAATTGAACCCCGGCACCTATCGTCCTCTCACGACAATAGTCAGCCGCCTAACCACTGCGGCCATCGACCCGTTGGCCGTTGGATAATTTTCATTAAAGTGTTTACTTATGGAAAAATAAATAAAAACAAAAAATGGATGATGGGTGACTGGATTTTGTTGAACGTAGTTCAAAATTCTATTACCATCTTCTGGATTAATTTTGGGTGGTTGTCCAGGCCTCGATTTATTTCGTAGAGCTACATCTTCGTTTTCGGTTCGCCAGCGTTATGTTGAAGTACAGTTAGAGAAAAAAAGAAAAGATACAGTTTTATAGAGTTCCACAGAAGTAACGGTTACTAAAAATTTAGACCAACGAGGGATATCATAAAACAAATGAATACCTACTCGTTGGCATATTTTGTTTGTTAATAGAAAGACTAAACGTTATCTAATGATGAGTGAAATGTAGTTACAATCAACTTAACATTTATTTATCTTTCAATTAATATTTAATGTGTGTGCGTAAGGTACATTTGATTTGAAAACTCTAGAATCAAGTTTTTTTGGTGTTGATATCACTGACTTTCAATTTCTATTTATTAGTCAAATAACCGTTTTACGCTAAGTCATCAAGCCAGAACATCAATGAACCAACACCAATACACTAAAGTACAAAAAATAGAATAAAATAGTATCTGTGCAATGCACTCAAAGAATTCATATTGAACAATAAAAAATAGATTATATACTTACCGATACACCAACTTCTGCAGCAACTTGCCTGTAGGACAAATCACGCTCCCAAAGGGTAACTATTTTTGCTCGCGTTTCTATTGTTGTTGCGGGCATTTTTACGACGATTACAGCAAACTAAATACTCTCAAGACGAGAGGCTTTTATATTGAGAACGAATAAGGCAATATAAAAATTATTTTTCGCCCCCTCTTTGGCTTTAATATAATAACGTAATTAAAACATATTCAAACGGTGCTCATAATTGGTTTAGCTAATCATTATACATAAGTTTATATTAAGAAAATAAGAACTTTCTGAGAATTCGTTACAAAAACACTCCTCATTGAAATTAAAAATTCTTAAAATTTAGGATTATGTATTTCAATATTTGGAATCTGAGTTCCAGTTAAGAGATCACAGTGCAGATCATCAAGCAAGATTTAATTATTAGGATAATATTAAACAGTAATTTGTTTTGCATACAATAGCTTATATTTATTGTGGTCTAATCCCTACTTTACATTTTATGGTATTCATGGATTAATAAATTTGGTTTAAATATTCGGCGTATGAGACTGTAATGCTTCGAAGGAAATTTGATTGTTAATACAATATTAAATTACTAAACAAATTATTCTAATATATCCTAATAGATCCTAATAGAATTCATTTATCTGCTTCCTCTATAATTCTTATTAAAGATTATAAGTCAAGTGTCATCAAGAATGATTATAAACTAGACATCATTAGCGTAATATTAAGATTTAATTTTAGACTCGTGGAGTAATAAGAATGAATAAATTACGAGTTTAGTAAGTATTATTTATCAAGATTACTTGAGTGAATGATTAAAATATTGAAAACAGGTATCGTATAGTATCTATATGTCGTTTGCGTGACTTTGATAGTTTCGTAGGGGTATTCCAATATGATGGTAAAATACATACATCAATCCGGATCCGAATATCAAATATGGAAAGAGCGATTCAAATTAAGGATTTTTTTATACGAGAACTCATTTTTAACTGTTATAGTTTTAGAGTTCTACTAATTAGAAATGTGTTGCTGTTGCCGCTATTTTCCAGTTCTATTGCACATAATGGTATATGCATTTCAACAGCGTAAGACAAATTAAATTAAAAATATTGAAATAGTCACATAAAGATTAGTGACCTTGTGTGCATTATATTAAACCGTAAATTTGCATGTGTAAATAGCTTTTAAATCACCCTGAAATGTAGAAACTCTTATCGTTACGATTTTACCTGTAGGTGTATGGTCTTAAATGAAAGTTAGGGAGTATTGCATCTAATACATCGGATATCTTCGGCGCGGCTTGGGTGTTATCATATTGTGACAGGACTGTCCAACCATTATCATTGCTTACTGTACGTTCAAGTGCGCTTTCGCAGCCTTGATATACAAATAACTATTTTGAAGTTTATATTAAGTTTTTTATCTACAACTATCACTGCATATAATCTATGGATTACTACCCACATAGCACGTTAGCTTACAGCAAGCTGCATTTTGATTCGATCCAACTTAACGTGGTTAATTTAAATCAAGCTTACTCTACGTTTGAAATTCTAGCATACAGCAATCGCGCAAAGATGAGTCAAGCATAATGTAAGATTTAAGTTTAAACAAACCCATTTTCTTATTCGAGTCGGTAATGCGTAGAACGTTCGGCACACACGCGCATACACACAATGCGCAAGCGTCTTAGATGAGTCTGCAAGCAAATTTACAAGTTCGTATTCCGACTTCCGAGTGCTTTCTAAAGTAACCGTTTATTGTGTTCGCTTTTGATTTTTACTATAATATAATGATTTGTTGTTTGTCGTTATTTATTTGTTATAGTATGGTTAACCTTATAATTAGTTTTTATCATCATTAGTTTAGCATAGTTAAAAAAGTTCAGTGATCATAACCTATTTTATTTTCGATAACATTCATCGCGCAAAAACTAGTGATCACGTTATATTATTATTTGTACATTTCAGTAACAAGCTGTCATTTTCAACAGAATTACATTTAGGTACTTAAAATTAAAAGAATTGATCTTAATTTAAGACTACTGTTTTGTAGTCTTGATATTAATTTAATTTATAAACAATTGATATTAATTTCAAGTAATTGTTTTAATTTTAAGTAAATATTATTTTACTTAAGACGATAGCTGCCATTGCTGTTGAAACGTTATAAATATGTATGAACGTACGAAGAACAACAAACATTATACAAGATTATGCTGAACCTGTACTTCAATGATGTCCATTACGATACAAATTTTCATTATGACACAAGTTTACCTATATCGAATAGGAATAAAGATTTTTCATTACGATACAAGTTTATATCCAATAGGAATGCGATATTCCAATATTCAATATGGCCGTGACTACATATATATCTGACCAGATATAAAAATTAATTAAACTTGACAGTTCTCTGTATCTATTTAAATATAGTAAAAATTAAAGAAATACGTAAGATATTATGGGGTCGTAGAAAAGATAGTGTACGCAACTCGCATTTAATATTGAAAACACAGAAACGCAACACTTTTCGCAAAATAATACATTTATTGTATGCATATGCGCATTTCGTGCGGTACTTCCGCACATCATCAGTGCACTGATACGTCTTCTATATGTACAAGTTAAAATCGTAAAAACTGACAAAAAATGTTTCTAAAAATACATCACAAATTGCATCAGAAAAATACATAGAACAATATATATGTATACAGAGTAGTACAAGCATACTTTACATCCAATTAAACTTTACATCAATTTTACTATATCTAAGAGGATATTGTCGAGCATTGATACATCATTGTTCACAAGTTTATTTTCAAATTTCTTCATATAAATAGATTCTAAAGTATCTAAGTTTTGTTTGTTGCTTTCTTTCAATAATTTTATATTTTCTGTAATTATATTATGACCTGAGTTGACAAAATGGTGAGCTAAAGCTGACTTATAAATGTCTTTATTTTTTATGTGACGTTTATGCTCTTTAGATCGAATCTCTAGCGATCTGCGAGTTTGTCCTACATACATCAAATCACAACCATCGCATTTAATTCCGTAAATTCCGGATTTTTCTTTTTCTTTTCTCTTTTCGTTTATGTTTTGACTAAGGATATTTTTCAAGGTATGATGATTCGAAAAGGCAGGTGTTAAGTTAAATTTTTTGAAAAGATTAGAAACTTGGTGATACCAAGTCTGATGAAACTTTACTTTTGCAAACTGAAGGTTCGTGGTTTCTTTAAAGGGGACTAAACTAGTGTTCTCTTTAATAAAAAGTCTCTGTTTAAATTTATTGTAGATTTTATCAATAAAGGAGACTTTGAACCCATTTTGTTTTGCAATCGTATATATAAATTGTAGTTCTTTTTTGAAATTGAACTCAGACAAAGGGATGGAAAACAGTCGATAAAACAAGGAATTAAAGGCTGCTTTTTTGTATTTGTGGTAGGTAAAAGAGTTGGCGTGCAAGTAGTTGTTAGTGTGTGTAGGTTTTCTATAAATGTCAAACTCCAATGAATTCTCGTGTCTAATAATTAAAATATCCAAAAAGGGGAGTTTATTATCTTTTTCTATTTCATGTGTAAATTCTATAGATGGATGAAATTTATTTAAGGTTTTTACGAATTCATTCACATTAAAATCTTTCTCAACAATAGCAAGAATGTCGTCAACATAACGATAATAAATTTTTGGGAACTCAGCCATCTTTTCTTTCAAGTGACTTTCTAAATGGTTCATAAACACATCAGCTAGGAAAGGAGATAGAGGGTTACCCATAGATGTACCAAACGACTGGTGGTAGTGCTTTGAATTAAATACGAAAGCGTTATTCGTCATGCATAATTTGGTGAGTTCAATATATTCTTTAATTTTATTTGGTTCAATTGAGTTTATACTAAGTAAATCTTCCAAGATTTTATAAGTTTCCTCAAGTGGAATACTAGGAAAAAGGGCAGTTACATCCAACGAGATCAGCTTACAGTTATTATTGATGTGTACATTTTTTATTTTGTTTATTAAGTCTATTGAATTTTTTACAGTAAAAGTATTGTTGAACTTTAAATTTCTAAACTCGCCAACCAACCATTTACTTAAATTATAACAGCTTGAGTTTATATTATTGACAATTGGCCTGTAAGAATCATCACCTTTATGAATTTTTGGTAAGCAGTATAACTGTGGCAACGTAGGGTTTTTGTTTTTTAGTTTATTGTATAATTTGTTGTCTATTAGGTGTTTACATTGTTTTAGAACCTTATTGGTTTGCTTAACATAAGAAGACAGGGGGTTATTTGTTAATTGAACATATGGTCCAGTTTGTAATAAGTGCTCTACTGTGGAAATGTACTTGTTTTTATCTAAAATCACCGTTGCATTACCTTTGTCCGCTTTGGTGAAAATGCAGTTGCTTTTTCTTTCTTTGTAGTAGTTTCAAGGTTGCTTCTTCCTGTCTCGGTTCACAGTTTTTCTTTTTTGAAGTGACACTCTTCTCGATTATTTTCTTAGCTTGTAATTTAAAAGATTCTTGTTCTTCTTTTTTCAGCTGTTTTGCGGCCATATCCAAATCATTTATGATGTCAGCTAACGGGGGCTTTTTCTCGTATATACCATGTTTCAAACCCCGTCCCAATAAGATTAATTCTTCTTGCGTAAAATTCACCGTGCTCTTATTATATATTAACGTCTCTACGGTTACCTCCTCTTTACGTGTTTGTTGTATTTGTCTGAGTTTTTTAAATTTAACGTCCAAATGGGTATCTTGTTTATACTTCTGCCTATTCACGAAGAAATGCAACCTCCTGTCGAAATCACACCAATTGGAATATTCCAAGGTCTTGCTTATTTTTAGGTGCAAATGGTAGCTTGTAAGTTCGACTATATTCAATTTCTTATACTTGTGGCCTATCTCCTGTTTTAACCAGTGAAGCTTCGCTCTTAGAATGATATTGGAAACATCTGTAGATGTCTTAAGGCATTTAATGGCTATTAAGACACTCGTATTCATTACAATCGTGTCTTTAGCTATCATTAAATGCTTATTGTATAATATACTATTTGCTATCTGGGTAAGAGAATATTGTGAAGTAATGACAGTCTTACTCTTGTCAACTGAATCATATTGACCATTCGATGGAATAATATATTATTCAATCGTCATGTCAAAATTAAATCATTATGCATTATTTTAGCGCAAGTGGGTGGTGTGAGGCTGCTATAGCGATGACATTTGGTTTTACAAACAATAATTTTGTGAATTTCTATCTTGAATTTTGTGTGTTTCGCGTACAAGATGAATGCTACGACTAGTACGAGTGCTTTTGATGAAGTCGAAACGCGTACCAGTACTCAACCTAACATTTTGGAGTTAGCCACAATCACAACAGAAAGTCTGCTACTTACAAAATCAAAGGGGCAGTATTATGCCGCATACAAGAATTTTATGGATTGGTAGTCAACGCAAAAAACTCAACAACAACTTCTTTTCCTGAAAATGAGTTACTCGTATATTTTTCTGAATTAAACAAGAAGTACAAGTCGTCCTCACTATGAGCTATTTACTCGATGCTTAAAAGTACCCCGATAACATCCATCTGGAAAATTATTTGAAGCTGCAAGCGTTCCTAAAACGCCAGTCCGACGGCCATCGACCTAAAAAAGCCAATATTTTTACACCGGAGGAACTGAATAAATTTCTTAAAGAAGCGCCAGATCATCCATTTCTTCTGACCAATGTAAATAATCAAAAACGAAATTTTAAAATGCCATTAGTGTGTTGCACAGGTTGCATTAATAATGGGTTTAATGGGAGCCTGCCGCACGAACGAGTTACATTCCATGAAAATTGAAGGTATAGAAGATTCCAACGGAGCTCTTATAGTCAATACCTATATACCTGTCACCAAAACAAAAATATCTAGATCGTTTACCGTGTCAGGTGAATTTTACGAAATTTGTAGAAAATATATTTTACTGCGACCACCTCATGCCACATCAAACTCTTTATTTTTAAATTACCAGAATGGTAAATGCCCCAAAAAAAAATGTTGGCATAAATAAGTTGGCTGCTATGGGCAAACAAATTGCTATGTTTCTATGTAAAACTGAAAGATCCTGAACTTTACACGGGTCATTCATTTCATCAATCATCGGCAACAATTTGTGTGAGCGGGGGTGGTGACATCACAGCTGTGAAAAAACTAGGAGGGTAGAAATCAACCGCAGTTGCCGAAGGTTACATCAACGACAACATAAATAACAAGTTAGAACGAGGAAAAAAATTGTGGAAGTAATTATCAAGAATAACTGTACCATATACAGTGTTAACAATATTAGCAGTACCACAGGAAGTACTACTTATAATATGACGGGTAGAGAAAGTCCACCTGTAACTGTTAATAATTGTAGTAATATTACTATTAATTATAATTATCATGTTGACAAAAATTAATAATAGATAATAGGTACATGTTATTAAATTTATATTGTTTTTTTTTTTCTGATAGTTGTAGATAAAGTATAGTATTCTACTCTCGATTAATGGCTATTACTCGCTCATTGAATAATATACTATTACATTAGGGATTTATCAAAGATATTCTGTCAGAATATTGTTACGGCCGTACGCCTATGACTTATTCGAGAGAACTTCGAATTCTAGAAAACCTCTAGAAAAGTTCTAGATTATTCGAGTATAGAAGGTTCGGGTATTTCCAGACATATAAAAGGGGGTCGAGGCTGGACGGAGAGAACAGTCTATTACCGAACTTCGACAAGTGTAAATAAACGTTGTAAAAGTAAATAGTGCGCGGACATAAATAATCTTTTAGTGTTAGTCAATCGTTATTGTTTATTTGTTACTACGTTATTATTATTACTAGAAATAAATCGTTGTTGTTACTAAATATCGCCTGAATATTTATTTAAACCCCGTAAACGTTACAATATTATAAACGTCAAGATTGATACATTTCAGATCAGAGTTGCAGTAAATAAATATTCAAAAAACCAAGGAACTCGATACCAAATTGTGTGAAATATGTATAACGGCCGCTATTGCAAAGGGTTTTCCATTCAGGGTAAGATTTAACATGCGCTCTATTTTGGTTCACTAAGATTGGCGGCTCTGAAACTATAAGATCCATCATCTACCATTGTTGCGATTAGTAGTCATGGATCATCACATGGCGGAACAATACGTTATTGTTTTGAAATTGCAGTATAATTAAAAAGAATCCTATGCGGAAACAGTTTGCAGACTTTATGGATTTTTTCTCAACAAAATACATCAAATCCCTCAAAAGTTCAAATAATATAAAACGGATCTATAGCCGCAGTTGTGCGGCGTTTGACGGGGGAAGTCGGGTTTCAATTCTCCGGAGAGACGGTAACATTTTCTCGAAGATTAGAAATTCGAATCGACTCACCATTCGCTGCTGGGAGGAAAGTGATTAACAGCGCGGCTTTTTAAAAGGCGGTATGAGGCTGTTATAAAGCTATTTGAAGACAATTATACACACACGAAGACTACACCGCGAGAGCTGCAGAGCTAGCCATACACTCGATACAGCTTACGGAATCACTGCAACTAAGCACCGACTACACACACACACACAAAAAGAATTCAGAAATTCGAGGACACTAGTAGAGGCCGACCTCTCAAACACTTTGCGTTATGTGTGATAGCGTTACCGAACGTCCAGAAGCATCGATTCGCCGACTTACTCACCAATTGAATAATCTGATAAGCATCCTACACCGCATATTCACTTAGGATCTACATCTGCGTGGTCAACAGACGCAGTTGTTACACGAACGTAAGTCAGTAGACCATGAATAGCGTGGAGAGTTAGTTATCTTTAGCGATGAGGCACACATTACCAATTTAATAAATACATGAACACTCAAAACTGCCAGATTTTGAGTGAATAGAATCATCGAGTAATTCATGGAAAGCCGTTGTATACACAAGAAGTTATGTTTGGTGCAGATTCAGAACTGGCGAAGTAATAAGGTTATACTTTTCCGAAAATTGTGCAGAACATTGCTATCGCAACATGCTAACGTAGTTTTCATGGAAACTGTTGAACTGGATCATGAAACAACAACAACAACTTGTTACACGGCACGTGAAACAATTAATTTGTTGTGGGAAAAAATCCTTTAGACGTATCATCAACGTCAACCGGCAATCGGAATTGATTTCCACACTCTGCGACTTAACCTTATGCGACTTCTTTCTTTGGCGGTTCGTGAAATCCACAAAGAATTCCTGAGTTGCAGACGAACATTAGACGTGTTGTTGTCGTAATCGAGCCATACATAATTATGCGCAAAAGTTGTCGAGAATTTCATAAAAAGGTTAAATAAATTGGTATTTAATTATTTGTTGTTTTATTGACTTACAAGTGGAAATAATTCAGGAATTAAAAGATAATTATGTTACATAAAGGTGGGAAAATATATATATTAATAATTCAAAAATTTAGCAAAAACAATATTGTTGCTCTTAAAAGTAAATAAACTGCAAACGCATTTTTTTTCGAAAGATTTGTGAAAATGTTTACAGAACAATAAAACCATCTTAAGAAATAAACTTGAATTCATAAAAAAATATATAATTTAAGTATATCGAAGAATTACTATAAAAAGGACAAATTGAAATTTGTGGTAATATTATTTGCCAAAAACCTTTCATAATCAACGGTGCACATGAGTGAAAGTGTTCATGGCTGATACTGAATAGATGGAGTAGCTATATTTTAGCCGAGACACAAATATTTCCACTGGTGGATTAATAGCAGCTTCCGTTATGGATAAATGCTTTAGTAATTTTAACCAAGACAATTATTGCTGGAACACTAAACAGTTCAACCCACAAAATACCAAACATTTTTTACTAAAAGCCGACGCGTTTCGACAGCAAAACTGTCATTATCAACTTGCTGTCAAAATGCGTCGGTTTTTAGTAAGTTTTTTGATGTTTTGTGGGTTAAAGTGTTTAGTGTTTTACTTCTGAACCAAGAGATCCAGTGAAGAACTAATTGCTATAAATTCTCGCCCTGGCATAGAATAATATAATTATATATTATTATATAATTATAATACATATATTACAATTGTCTATTAATAATTCTATATCCTTGTAAAAATAATCTAATCTCAAAATCTTCTACAACTCACTATCGTCCTTATAATGAAGGTCTTTTTGAAATTAGAAAATAAAACATATCCACTAATAGCCATATCCAAAGTATATGATAATTCTACTAGACATTTCGCGTTAATATTGTCCTTTAATTTATGCAAAAAGGACGCACACTATGTAGTTATATTACATTTTTTAAAGTCAACAATAACTTTGCCTTTTGTTGATTAAACTACTTTCACCTTTCTAAAACAAGATTTTTTGACTCATCGGACTTCATTCGCTTCAACAGCAAAATGTTTTAATAATAACACGGTATTATCTACACTATTAATGACTGTATAAAATAATTAAACTCTGCAGTGATTGTATGTATACTACTATTCCTAGAGTTTGAAATATAAATGAAGAAAATTGTCCCTTACCGATCGCGAGACTACTACCTTATTACAAACTCTAGAAATATGTAAGTTTGATTTTACTTTTATTAAATGAAAATTGCTTTTAGTATAGATTCTGATCGCTAATAATAAATTAAAATAGTGATATAAAACAAAAATATATAACGTACTGGTAATCCTGGTTCACCTGGTCTTCCCGGAGATCCTATCATGCCTGCCTCTCCTCGGGCCCCTTGTTCTCCCCTTGCACCCTTTGCCCCGGTAAGACCTATGGGACCAGGTGGACCTGATTCTCCTGGTTTTCCAATTAGCCCCGGGTTTCCTTGTTCTCCTTTGGCGCCAAGATGTCCTCGTTCACCTTTCATACCCGGTAAACCTATTAAACCTTGTGGTCCCGGAAATCCTTGTAGGCCAGGTGGACCTACTGGTCCTCTTTCTCCTAGTCCACCTGGGGCACCCGGTTCACCAGGAATACCTGGAGGTCCTGGTTCGCCACGTTCAGCTGGTTCTCCAGGTGGACCTGGTGGCCCTAATGGACCTTGAATTCCTCTTTCACCTTGTTTACCGGGAGGACCTTCTGGGCCCATTAGACCTAATGATCCTCGCTCTCCTTTCTCCCCTTGTAATCCTGGTGAACCTCTCATACCTGGTAAGCCCACGAATCCCGGATGACCTGGGTTGCCTTTATCTCCTTTTGATCCAGGAGGGCCCTATTACATACTAAATTATGCAGGTTATCGAATATGTATATTTGACATACTGAAGGTCCATCCTGCCCTTGTACGCCTGCTGGACCTCTCGGTCCTGGCGGACCTGGTTGTCCAATGGGTCCCCTTTCTCCGGGAAATCCTCGCTCTCCTCTGGCTCCTGCAGCACCCGGAATACCTGGTTGACCCTGTAATCCCATTTCACCATCTTTGCCTGAAGCACCGGGGTTACCAGGAGCTCCGGGAAGTCCCTAAAGAAAATCGGAATAAAGATAAATATATATAACCTCATTATTAGTCAAAGCTTCTTTAATACTTGAAATCCTTGCGGACCAGATGATCCTGGTGGACCTCTTTCGCCATCTGTTCCTGGTGGACCTTGGGGTCCTTGTGAACCTGGCAAGCCATCTTTTCCCGGGTCGCCACGCGGACCATGGGCACCAGGTGGACCTGGCTCCCCGTCTTTTCCTGCATCGCCCTTGAGTTCAATAAAAAGAATAATTATCTATTTACAGAAATTTACATCAGGCAGCTCGAGAACCTTTTAATTGATTAAGCTTGCCGAAAAATTAATTACTCGAATGTAAATTGTAAGCGTAAATTTGATCCTCCAACAGTACCCGGAAGGAAAGAAATTGAGTGGGATTAAGCGCTACACGTTATAAATTCGACAGTATCAATAAAGCAAATTGAAATGGAAAGACTGAACCTGAAGAGACCAGGAAAGGGACTAGCATAGCACTAGCGATAAACTTTAAAACAGAAGCACTGTGTTTATCATTTAGATGTGGTAATAAACATTACTTATCTATATTAAATATCTTTGGATCAGTTTCCAATATATCAAATTAAAATATTAATACGGTTTGAATATATAGAATTTTTGTGTGTTAGACTTACAGGTGGTCCTCTTTCTCCTGGTATTCCAAGAGGTCCAGGCAATCCCTGTAAACCCTGAGGACCGGGTTCACCAGGTTTTCCATCTGCGCCTGGTATACCTCGCTCACCTGAATTGCCGGGTTTACCTGGAGGTCCCGGTCTACCTGTTCCTCCTCGTAATCCCGGTGCACCAGTTGGTCCTGGTCTTCCCAGTTCACCTTGAGAACCTTTCATACCTTGTGGGCCTAGAGGTCCTGTTTCACCCGCTTGACCTGAAGGCAAAAGGCTGGAAAAAGATTGTTATTATATGTTGGTCTTTGTTACCTTTAGGGCCAGGTGCACCATCTGGTCCCGGTAACCCTGTTGTACCTGGCGGTCCACGTTCACCTTGTATTCCTGGTGGACCTGTAGGACCACGCCCTCCCCGTTTACCACGTTTTCCTTCAATACCAACAGGACCCGGTATACCACGAGGACCAGGTGCTCCAGTTTCCCCCTTCATGCCATTCTCTCCTTTGTATCCTCTTTCTCCCGGAGTTCCCTAATAAGCAAGATGGATCACAGCAACATCACAAGTTTTCAAGTGTAGGGACAACGAAACATTATATACTTATTATTATTTGTAAAAGATGCATTTCCTGTCTAGGTACATGCACAAACTTACACGTACAGTCGGTTGATTTAGAATCGACTCAAACTGCCATAAAACCCGATAAAACTATGCTTTATTGCGGTACCTGAATGCAAAGCAGTAATAGTATGATCAACTGTATGTCAATTACTATTTATATGTATATACAATATATTTTTCTATTAAATCCAGTTTCATATGCAAGGGATCATTTATAAATTCCCAAACCGTAATTTCTTAATGCGATCTTAACATATGTATAGTTAAATCGCTATGGCATACAATTTCACTATATTTCTAAGTATTTATGTAATTAAGAAATTACATGAGTAAGAATATGTATGCGGGCAAGATATAAAAGTCTATTACATATACTTTAGAGAATGAATGTTCGCATGATGGTGCAGAAAATGTCCTTCAGAACCAACCAATAATTAAAAAGTTTTTTCTGTGTATTAATTTGTTTTCAGTTTGACTGCCTTTTCGTTTACCTTCTTTATTATTTGAAATAAATTATTATTTGTTTACTGAGTGTTTTGTTATTAATTCTAGAATAAAATCAATGTTTTTAACGAAACAAACTTGAGATGAACATAGATTCCTGTCTATCCGCTTTGATAAATAATTTTTCTTATGGATCTAAAATCGATTTGTATCATATTATTAAATTCACTTAAGTAGTGATAAGAAGAAACACAATAATTATTTTATTTGCGTTTATATGTCATTAATGGTAATGGGTGTTGGCAAACGCTATACTACGTAATAATGCAGATATTAAAAGTATCTGAATATATATTTCTGAATGTATATTTCTGCAGCGATCATTCCATTCATTTCGCATTACGTAGATATTTTACCTGTTCATAAGCAAATTGCTTTATTGCTACAAACATCCAGTTAAATGTTGAAAGTTTCTGTGTGCGACGTTAGGTTTACGTCGCTTGTCGGGTGAGTCGGTTTTAAATCAACCGAGTATACAGTATGCTTCGGAAGAACTCGGAAAATTTAATAGGGGAATTGGTGATTATTTACTTGGCTGTCGTTTCGCTAGCTCACTACAAGAGAAAGAAGATGTAAGTACAATTAATGTAGTGAAACTATTCAGTACTATTCTAGCAATGCTGATTTGCCAATTATCTGATCTGTGCAGAAATGGAGCGCCTCTTCCTTATACAACTCTTCCGAGTTGTTCCGGATACTAATTACTAAAGACATGATTATACCTGTTGAAGAAAATTACGTTTCTATCATATTTCTAACCTGCATTCCCTTAAGACCAGCTTCACCAGGGCTACCTGCGATTCCTGGAGCACCTCTGGCACCTGGAAAACCTGGCGGTCCAGTAAACCCTTGTGGTCCTGGACTTCCTTTCTCGCCAGGATAACCATCCTTTCCTGCTGGTCCCGGTGGACCAGCTTCACCTGATTGTCCAGGCCTTCCAGATTCGCCTTAACATTGACATAATTTTAATAAACTACAATAAGAAGTCATACATTTTACCTCTTGGTCCTTGTAAACCTATACTTCCCTTCGGTCCAATTGCACCTTGATCTCCTTTTATACCAGGATTTCCTGGAAATCCAGGTGGACCGGGTTTTCCTACGGATCCCTAAACAAATAAATGAAGTTATGAAAAGTTTGGAGTCTTCTAGGTCGTTCAATCCAGCATACATGTTAACGATCAGATACATGTGTTAGTCACAGCATTGAGCAGGTGCTTTGAACCGAATTGTTACGGCTGTAAAATTATGTATGCTACAAACAAAAGAAAAAACAGTGACCTACAATGGCTGTTGTACAAAGTCAATGGTGGGGTGTTGATAAGCGTGTACCAAATATTTTCGCAGCTATAATTATAAACATAATAACTGCCATAACTACTATATACTTTGATAAAACTGCCACTGACAATAAGATAAAGAAAAATAGATTTATTCAAAACGTTTGCGCACCTTTATCATGGTACGCATGATTTTTATTAAAACAAATATTAATTCCGTCCACCAAGTTACGGTTTAAAGGTCCCAAGGTCCAGTGATTTAATGGTCCCAGGAACATATTATTTGCACTATTTTTGTATGGTTCTTGTCTTTATTACTAATTCTCAATTCTGTTGATATACCTATCTTTGTCCATTTGCTAAGTTCCGATTTACTTACTGCTATTTTGATATCTTTGACCAGAATGGCGGCTGTAATGGTAAATTGGAGAAAAAATTTATATTTAAAATACAGCTGTGTTATATTAGTATACGAAGCATCTCACGTAACTATTATAAAAGTTAACTGGTCACCTACGAATATAAACGTTGTCGTCTTGTTTATTCAATTGTACTTCTATTGTGAATATCATTTCGTTAACTTTTTGGTAATAATTCTTTGGGTGTTCCCGCTACACTTTTTCCACACCTTTTTTGTGGTGAGTATATCTGTAGCAACTTTGCCTTTAAGGCATTTACAAACCCTTATTTACACTTTCAGTGTGATATAGGCATTAGGCGATCAAGTTTATTCAGCTATGGTTTTAATATGCTTTTTTGACATACATATTTATCTCCTGTACATACAGTATGGCGCATCGAAAACGAAACAGATGAATTATCACTGAAATGGTGATTTTTTTGAAAAAAAATGAAAACATCAAATTTGTTTTGTAGGGGTACACATGCACGTTATAAATTTAACCTCCTAACTTGATGCGCTCTACCAAGACCCCTATTCTCCAACTCGAGAGAATGGTTATATCATGAGAATAGTGGGCGTGCTTCTCCTGACATTAGAATTTGCTGAAGTTTCACTTCTCTTAACGGAACGGAATTTTAAAATGAAATTTTATGGCCAGATATGTGAATATGAACTATCACGTGAAAAGATTCTTGAATAAATATCACTTCCGGTTAACCGGAAGTGGGCATCAACTTCGATTTTTTAAATAGCGTACTATAAAATAAATTACAGATTCAGCTTCTACGACAAATTTTACACCTAAATACCACCCCTTCTGAGTTATTCGCAATTAAAAAAAAAGTGACAGATACCGATCTTACTTTATAGTGATATTACGTCACGTAGGAGTAAAAGAGACGAATGAAATTTTGCATACGCGCAGCTGATATTGTGTAGTTACACAACATATGAAGTTCTTCTCTGTAACATTATACAGGGTGTTTAAAAACGTAGTTGCTTATAAATAAGTTCAATCCGCGGAAAGTAGATTTTTTTTTAATGGAAAGGTATATATTTTCTTAGATATTCTGATTCTATAAAAGATTCTGTTTTAATCCGTATTAGGTGTTCCTGTACCTAAAATGGAACGTGAATAAGTTATAAACGATTTAATCAGCTGCGCGTATGCAAAATTTCATTCGTCTCTCTTACTCCTACGTGACGTAATATCACTATAAAGTAAGATCGGTATCTGTCACTTTTTTCTTTAATTGCGAATAACTCAGGAGGAATGGTATTTAGGTATAGGATATGGTACATAAAATATGTATAAAATTCGACGTAGAAGCCGAATCTGTAATTTATTTTATAGCATGCTATTTAAAAAACCGAAGCTGATGCCCACTTCTGGTTAACCGGAAGTGATATTTATTCAAGAATATTTTCACGTGATAGCTGATATTCAACCATATCTAGCCATAAAATTTCGTTTTAAAATTTCTTTCGGTTTGTATAATACTTTTAATAGGCCATTCTCACCAATCACCCTGTATATGTTTATATATGTATGTAAGTTCCATCTCTATAAGATTCATTTAGTACAGGAACTTTATGAAGACGACTGTGATCGCCGTTTAGAGTTTTGTGAAGTGATAAATAACCGCGCAATTAATAATCCAAATTTCCTTTTTAACATTAGCTTTTCTGATGAATGTTCGTTTTATTTAAATGGTCCAGTTAACCGTCATAATTGCCGCTATTGCCGCTGAAGATTCCAATCCGCAGATAATTCGCGAAGAGCATATTAAACGTGTGCTGAAATTTTTGGATCATTTCTTAGATGGTAATTTGGAAGAAGAAATGTATTTGGAACTATTAGAAAACAACGTAGATCCGATGTTGACTAAGATTTTTGAGAATGTTGATCAGTATAGTGCAGATCAGTTATTTTTTTCACCAGAATTGAGCTCCTCCGCACTATACACACTCTCTGTTCGACAGTATTTAAATCAAAGGTTTCCTGGGCAATTGGAAGGAGAGACCATATTGAATGACCAGCAAGGTCGCCCGATTTGTTGCTCTTAAACTCCTTTTTGTGGGCCCATCTAAAAACTAAGATAATTAATAAAGCCCTCATAGCGCACGAAACTGTGATGCGTCGAAAATTTAAGGGGGTACTTAATAGACACCCTGGGGTGTCCGAGTAATCTAAGAATTTTTTACAAAACAACCAACTTTATGTTGTTTGGTTTTCATTATTAGTAAATTCTGTTCAGATCAGTGATGTATGTATATACTGACAATAAGAATAGCCCCATCTAGTCACAATTTACTACAGTTGTTTCTCCATGCAGCTGTAAAAATTATTGATTGGCCATTGCATTCAAACTATGCTTCACCTATAGTTTAAAACGTCTAATTGTTTGATTTCATTCATCACCAAATTTGAAAAGTCAAGGTCACATTACACTATTTTTAAATACAATAATAAATTTATCGAATACACGTAATAATAAACAAAATAGCAACAAATAAATGGAAAAGCAAAACAATACTGGCAAAAATTGATTATAATATCGAGGTCTCAATGATTTGTCAAAAAAGGTAGTACGATGTGTAGGAGGAGTGATCGAATGAAGGAAACGAACATCAACATTATACATGCCACTCCTGAAGGTTCACCGTAAGTAAATATATGTAAAGAAAAAAGTTGAAATTTTGAAGAACCACAGGTGAATGTGAAGAAAGGCCCCTTGGTTGATAGATCTATAGATTTTTAGAAAAGAATAAAGCGGCGTGATAGATACCTATTGCAATGTAGTAGGGCGTGAAGCAGTGATTTGAAGAGCCATGAACAGCAGTAACCTGTACCTGTACCTCCAATCAGCCTTAGTGACATTCGAACAACTTGATGAAGTCCGTTCGTTTTAAGGATCGCTATAAAGAAATTAGCAGTGCTGTTACCAAAGTTTAGAAATATAATATTAAAATTTTCACAACATAACAGTATATCACCATTATGATCACCGTGTTTCCAGAACTTTTTGGAAAAGTGCTAAGGTTTGAACTTGACCTCCTTTCATCAAGGGCTACTCACTATTGTGATTAGATGGTGTGTTGACAATAGAAAATTTTATAGAAGGTAACACCGCTACTTTTGGAAGACTTTGGCTGGAGTAATAATTTCGTGCTCAGTCACGCCTGTCAGAGCAAAAATATTAAACAAATTTTGTTTATTCGTTAGTTCAGAAACGACAATTAATAAGGAGAACCTTTATGATTGTGAACTCAACGCGAAGCATAAAAACAAGAAAAAATTAGTAACAAATACAATTGCTGTTAGAACAAACAAGCACCAACAGATATGTTCAGCTTATTAACTAGATAATGCATCAAAACAATACGGAATAAGTAAGATAAAGCCACTACACTGTCAGCAAACTGTGTTATACTCGTATACGGACTAAATTTTATATAAATTTGCTACAATATAGGTCTACCGTATGATCATCATACTATGATGACATCTTGAAGATCATATTCTATTTACCATATACTGCTTCCAATTACTAGTAAGCACTTATACAAACTTAAATGTTAAATTGTCCGCTTAACTGTGTTATGCTACAGTTTTAACGATTAAAACTTACTGGTAATCCTGGTGGCCCAGCTATTCCGTCTATTCCTCGCATTCCGGGTGGCCCAGGAGGTCCTTCACGTCCTCGTTCCCCTCTTGGGCCTGCAGGACCCATTGGACCAAGGGGTCCCATCAACCCCGGGTTTCCTACATTTCCCTTCTCGCCTTGTTGGCCCTGTTCACCTTTAGGACCATCCAAGCCTGGGTATCCTCGATGACCTTTCATTCCCGGTAAGCCTGGTATTCCGGGCAATCCTCTTGGCCCAGCTGGACCTGCTGGTCCTTGTTGTCCTACTTCGCCATCTTCTCCCGACTCTCCCTATAATTACTTAGACATTTATGCGTATATTTTTTACATGTATATATTAACTTACATCTTTTCCCGGTGGTCCGGGCAGTCCTCGCGGTCCAGGCGGTCCGACAACCCCGGGCATTCCTGGTTCCCCAGGTTCTCCTCTACCACCTTGAAAGCCCTGAGGACCAGCTGCTCCCGAAGGGCCAGGAGGTCCTCTAGGACCGACCGGTCCAACTTGTGCTTGTAAGTATTGAAACTGTTCTGGTACTATACTGGGACCAGATGGGCCTTTATCTTGCCCAGCCTGTGACAATGCTAATTGTTGATAATATACTGACAAATCTGGAATTGGGCCAGGTGGACCAGGTAGACCTGGTACGCCGGGTGTTCCTGGTTGTCCGGGTATTCCTTGATCACCTGGTCGCCCACCAGGGCCTGGATAACCAGGTTCGCCCCGTGATCCCGGTACTGGATCATAATATGGCCCAGAATTATCACCTGGACCCAAAGCAGCGGAACCATAGTCAGGTATCGGCGTTGGTAATGGAGTCGTTGACGATGTTGATGTTGCGGCTAGAATTTTTGATACGTTGCTAGAAAACTTATTATTTCTAATACTAAAAATGACTTACAGCTAACGCAGTTATCTATCAGTTTGCATAAAATCTCTCTTGATAAGCAAGTGCAGTTAGTACATGGATTAGGACGCCAGACTTCTCCTTCATAGTAAAATTGCCCTTCGTAGGAACAACTAAATGCAGTCGCATGTGAGTCAGATGATGGATTAGGCGATACAGAGTCTGGAGGAATCGGAGGTAATGAAGGTAATGCCGGTGGTAGTGGAGTTGTCGGTATAATATGCACAGAAACAAAGCCTGTGGGAACCGGTGTTTCAATATCAGGTTCTCTTGAAGGAACAGTCGGTGTAACCCGAGGTATTTCATCTGGGGGTTCTGAAGATGGTATTGGACTCAAATCTGGATCCACTATAAGTGAAAAGAGGAACGTATATAGTTTGCTAAGTAATTTTTCTTGATTTCATTGCTATGGCAACCAATTTGTGCTTTTTTCTATTTTTGAAAAAAGCTTGTCTTTATCATTTTATTTTGATATTGTTTTATTAGATCACTTAAAAAAACATTTTAAAAATAGCATTTATTGTTGTAAATTGAAAACGCATTAAAAATAAAGTTTAATAAAAATGAACAAAGTAAATTTTCAAGTTAGGCCCAGATCATTGCTAAACAATGGCCTAATCCGCCGTTCTTTCTTGAGTAAATTTATAATAGTAGTATTATAATAATAATAGCACCTGCTTTTCTGGAAGCTGAAGATATTTGCCAGCAGTAACAGAATACCGGTCCACACTTTTTTTGGGCATTAAGTCCATCTGGTAAGGGTTGCTGCGTTCTTAATATCAACTTTTATGTCTACTGACCGTACCATTTAGTATAAATGTGGCTTCACCACAAAGTAGAATGTTTGTTGCAAGATTATCATCATTGTTGCATCTTTCTATTATTATTTCTCAAAATTGCGTTCTCTTATCCAAATCTTCCTCGTTGAGGTCATGCATTAATTTGTAGGGACATAATTTTTCTCGTTTCAAAATATTGGGTATAGATTGACAAGTAACTCTTAATTTTCCTGGCAATCGTACTTGAAACGTTAATGTATCTTCTACTGTTAGGACACCTTTTAGATTCATATTCTCGTCAATTACCGTTTTAGATCTATCAGATTTTGGTTTACCTCCAGTCGGTCTAATTTTTTTTATCACATGACCACATAACAGACTGTAGATTGTAAAATTTGTTTCTCGTCGTACAAGTCATAAAATACAATAAATTACAAATTACAATTTGAGTTCTACTCACATTCCGGTACCTATACATCATTAATATTTCAGTGTGCCGTATTTTAGCCACTCTTCCATAAGTCATACGGTTTTCAAACAGCCAATTTAATTGGTAGATTTTTAATTTTATTGTTGTCTCTGATGTAGTAATGTGTAGTACGTCCTTAAACAACAATAAATGTTATTTTTATAAATGTTTTCATGCAAGCTAGTAAAATATTATCAATAACTCGTTATTTTTTAATATATAAAAATAATATATACTATTTAAAACAAAAATTAAGAAAAAACTATAAAAAGAATAAAACAAACTGTAGAACAACAACCTAAATTACTTTGAGTAAAAATTTTTTGTTGTAAAAGAAAAATAAAGAAATCCAATACAATTACACTAGCCGACAATTTTAAAGTTTTTTTGAATAACTGTTGCCAAAATGGATACGTAGTTCTTACATTCTTTAACTGAAAGCATAATCAAAAATTACATTTTTTTACCACGTTTAGTTTTAGAGTTATAATCATACTCCGCTAGTAGATGAATAACAATTGTATCTACACATTTTGTTAGACAAAGGTTATAGAGAAATAGATAAGTACAAAAATCTTTGCATAACAAATTCTAAAATGTTTAATTGGTATCAAGAATAGAAAAACATCCCACTGAACACAAAAGAAAATTGTGGGCATATCAAAATTTTACATAAGTGCAGTTATTTCTTCCTTTTATGTTGGTTGTTGCCTGTTCCAATGTGAAACCAGCAATAATCTCCTATGTATTATGACGGGATGCCATCTACCCTGATATTGTTTTTCCATTTCTGCAATATATTGATAGAATCTTTCCTCCTGTACATTCTTTCATCTTTCTAAATTGTATCTTTTTTTCTAAATTAGCAGAAAAGAAATCCAAATGCGACTGCAAAAAATGATTAGTTTCCTAGGAAATTAGTCAAGATATCTTAGTTTTTTTTAGTAGTTTTCGCTCTTTTCATTTTCCAGAAAATGTTTGCACCATTTTTTAAAGAATTCCATGGTGCCAGCTCTAAATCAACCGTGGTACGTTCAAAATGTTCATCTTTGGAAAGCTTCCTAATTTGTGACCAACAAATATTCCTTCACAAACAAACAGACAGTTTTGGGAACTTATTTCTTAAGTATTTGAAACAGTTGCCTTCTTTATCTAATACTTTCACAAACTGTTTAATCAATTCTAATATAATATGTAGAAGGGGTAGATTCATCAAATTAGAATCCACTAACGGCTCAAATTTTGTGTTAAGTTGTCTAGGAACAATGCTGGTCCGTAGATGCCATTCTTTTATTTGGTAATGTTTCTGAGCTGCGCGGCTATTCCACAAACAAAAAACAACAATACTTGGTAAACTCTCCAGCAGTCCAGGTCCGAACTTTAAGGTAATCACTTGTTGCAATACTTTTTCAATTTTAAATTTTACGTTAAGTTAGTGTCGGCTAGTGTTATTGGATATATTTTTTACACTTTGTATTATGTACATTAGATTAATGAAGATAGTGTGTAGGGAATATCAACTAAAGCTAATCATAGGATTGAAACGTTACAGAAATTTATATGGGAGTAGTATGTAGCCATATATTAGTAGTATGGGAGTAGTATGTCAGATAGAAACTACTAAAAAGTAAAAGCTTCTTCTTCTTTGAATCATAGGAGCTTGATAAGTACAGCAATAATACAACCTTTCAAGCTCAAGAATAAGCAGGTAATTTTAGATACAAATTTTTACAAAATTATAAATGCTGTTGTATTCTGTAATTGTAGTACACAGTAAGTAAAATACATAATTATTAGAAAAATGCATCTTATTTTGATTGATAAGACTGAGTTATGTATTGGGTGATTTCACGTATTAGATTTATGTTCTTAGGTGGAACGCGATTTTAGTTATACAAAGTGTTTTAGGATTTCTTAAATATCTGTTGCATATATCCGCGTAATGCAAAATCTATAGAATTTTTTGTATGAACAGAAAAAGGTGCTGAACTATTTCTAAACTATTTACTATATTATAAAAGTAAATAAGTACTAAATAATCGAAAACCTTCAGAAAAATCCATAGTGGGAGATAATCATGAATAAAGGGAGATGACAGAAAAACAAATACATATACCATGGATTGAACGAGGTAACTAGCTTGATCCTCTGTGGAATGAAATGATATGATAGTCATGTTAGCAGCTAGATAAGATGAAATTTAAAAATAACCTTACCTGTTTGTTTCTCTTCATAGTCGCTGTAATTGTATTCACCATTATCGTAATCACCATTTTCATATTCATACTGCGGTTGTTGATTTTGAACGCCATCCTTTTGTAGTCTATTCTTTCGAACCCTAGCTTCTGCTGCTGGATTGATGCAGAAAACGATAATAATATACACACATAATATCCTAATGCACTTCATTTTTATTTATAATTTCCTGCAACACAAGAAAAACATGAAAACTACTACACCGCAAATACATCTGCATTGTTATCTTAGATTATTGTAAAATAATAATTAAGTAATTTACTTTTGGGATAATTATCACAAAATTTTATAACAGAACTTATTAAGTAGATGTATGTCCATATGTATACAGGGTGAGTCATGACTATTCCTCGGTATCTTGAGTCTAAATCCTAAAAGATATTAATTCGAAACTTTAGTTAAATAGGCAGGACGATCTAGGTAGCACATTCTAAAATTATTTGCAGTCATATAGGGTGATTAAAAAGTACAATATATCAAAGTTAGTTTATTTTTAATGGAACATCGTATATTATCTACCATTTTCGAATTTTACGTCGCAAATTAGGACAACTTTGTTGATAGCTCCCTATACCTATTTATTGTCAATTTCGAGAGAATTTAGTGGATATGGTATTTTTTTTGAGCCATCCTATATAATTGCAAATAAATTTAAAATGTACTTATTATCACCCTGTATATCTGACTGAAATCTCAAACTGATGTCTTTTAGTGTTTAGGCACAAGAGATCGAAGAAATAGTGATGACTCACTCTGTATAGTAAAAATATTAGGTAACAATGGAAATAAATTAAATTCTATCATAACCAAAATTTGATTTCCGCTCCTATCAAGATAGAAATTAATACGATTTTTCTGTCTCTCATAAGTACTGCCTTTTCTTCCTTTATCGTACTTCTTTCCCTTCATTTAATATAAACAATTTTAAGCTGTTTTGCGTGGAGTACACAGGACGTTGAATAAACAATGTTTTTCAGACAAAATTGACTATAACTTCTGAAATACTCTGTTATAACTCAATGAAACCTTGTATCGCAGGAATGAGGAAGATGCGTTTTAGCTAAATTTGAAATAATATAGTGTGTCGCATTTAAGAAAATGTATGGTTGGCTCACCCTGGCAATATGAATCACCCTGCATACACGAAAATAATTTTAAAGTATGCAGCTTAAGACTGCCTATGATTTTTGTACATAACGTTTTTTGATATCTGCAATATTTATGGATATATTGAGCTTTGATGCACTAATGCGTCCCCCTGTATTTAACTTGAATGTGCCAATATTCAGCACTAATAATAGTGTTAAACAAACATATCGCAAAATACAGTTATTGGATGTCCTCAACTCGGATTCTAAATTAAATCAATTCTGTTTCAATTTTGCCTAGAATTTGGTTGGGAATGTTGGTAACTGGTTTACTTATTTAATTATAGGTAATTAATCAGTAACATACTACAAATGTATATCAATAATACTAGAAAGAAACATAGCTTAGTTAAAATTTTATTAAAATTCCATAATTGTTCATAAAATTATTCTACAATATATTACCTCCAAGAAAAGCATCTATAATTCTACAAAATTGACATTCGATATGGAGCTATATAACAGTTGTAATTTGTGTCATTAAAATCTGAGATGTGTTTATTGACACAGTTCAAAAGATGATTGTAATGGCATTTAAAATAATTATTAAACATATTATTATGGATCTATTTTATAATATAACATATCCTTCATTATTATTTGGAATGTAATTAAAATTCGATATATCAATGAATTCTTTGTTTTTTAGATATTTTTGTTGATAGGCATGGCCATTTATATTATTAGTATTTTGACACATATTAAATGTCAATTTCTTCCACTGAAGAAGTTTTTAACGAAAACATAATATTATACATATATGTTTTGGAATAAATTGGTATTTAATTAATTGTTGTTTTATTGACCTATGTATAAGTGGAAATATTTCAGGAATTGAAAATTATAATATAATGTTCAAGCAGATGATCTGTTGTTATTTTATAGAATGTTTTGTAATTGAGATATATAAAATTTCATTTTTGAACCAGGTTCGGTTGAAGATCATTGTAATTATGTAATGTATTTTCCTAGATAACACTGTAGCAGATGTTCAATAGTAATTAATATTTTTAAGGATTATACCGTCCATTTATAATTACTACATTGGGCAAGCATATTGCATATTCACATTGATTCTATAAAATCCATTTTATAATTTTTTCTGGTTTTCTTATCTTTACGCAACAGCAAGTGAAACTAGACCTTGTAATTGACTTAGAAGAATCTTATAAACAAACATTTTTCCAGTATATTGACTATTATAGTTTGTAATTTTAATTTTGACCATCCACATTTAATGTCAACGAACGTCTTTTAAGTGTTGGTAAGATAGTTAAGCAACTACACAAACAAAATAAAAGAAAAACAATTATACAGTAGTTCCCTTATATAATTAATGTAGAAACGGCAACTAATAAAGCAAACTCAGATAGGAAAGATATGTGTAGAATCATATTAAATGCTTTGTGCATATTGTGCTAACAAAAGTATGTGTTTCATATAACTTTATTCAAGTTGAGGTAGAGCACTGCAAATAAAGTAAAAATATTTTACGTTTGCTACAAAATTTGTGTGAAAATTTGGACTTGGAGAATACTAATCTGCTATACTATAATGTCAAATTGCTAGTAATATTGTCAAATTTGATAACTAACAATATTACTATTTTTCATTTATAGCTAGCATACAAAATCAAAGACATTTATGCATGCGAAATATAGACAAAAATGATATTACTTTCCAAAAATGTCAAAATAAAAAATATAATGAAAACAACATGCATGTTCAATAGAAAATTTAACAAAATAATTTAATTTACCGAATTTATTTGGTACATATATACATTCCGATCACCAACAAACACGAAATAAAAAAAAATCACTACACACCTTTCACGCCTAGGGCTTGTACAGCCCGGCTTTGTCGACTGCCCCAAACCAGGGCAAAGACTTTCTGGATTTAAAGTGCCTGATCTTGCATTTATCAGTATTCGGAGGGGGCCGAGAGGGCACCGATATTTGTCTAACGCAGAAATTAGAACGTAGATCATACATCTTTTGCAGTCCCCTCCTTCCTTAATCCAGATACACCACTATACTTCTGGAATAGAAATCATTAGTTTGTTTTTTGATTAACGACCTTCTAAGATCACTTACCATCGAAAAATCGCGAACACAAATTTAGTCTATTTACAAGAGTATCACTACTATACGCTTTATAGAAGAAATAACGTCTTTACTTAAAAAAACGGGCCACATTTCAATGAATCATTTGTTGACTTGTTTGTATATACATAGATATGTCGAAATTAATAGCAGCGTATCTAAAACAATTTCTTTTAATTCTCTTTAAGTGCTAATGAACTGTCTGGAATAATGAAGAATTACTGCTTTTTTCATTTACACTTCGATTTTCAAAAATATGTAATTAGAGACCGACAGTATAGTACAACATTAATAGAAATCCTGATTGTAACCGGAAGTCGTAATATGAAACACATTTGTTAAATACACCGCAAAAAATTAATGTAATTTATTTCAGTAGGCGCTTAAAGTTTTTATTGATGTAATTGTAATAAAAAAATTATTCGATTAGTAGACAGTATATTTACGAGCAGACTATGTTTCTTCATAATACGCACAAGTGCGGCAGTATTTAAGAATACCATGATTCGTGTGTTGTGTCGGTATATTACACAGTATAATCTACTATTTTCCATTTAGTAATCTTTCGGTTCTAATTATTGTAAGTCGTAAGTTGTGATATTATATGAGTGCTACAGGTTGCTGATAACTCATTATAGAATCCCTCAACGCTTATAAAGGTGATTAAATGATTCTGCTTTACCACTTATGTCATCAAGGAATGTTAGCCTAGAAATTTTCTTCCGCTCTTCTCTGTCTCTCTTCTCTCTGTCGCAGTTCGAACATTTCAGCTATCCAAGTCTGTCTTTTCTAGTCAATTGGAAATCTCTTTAATGGTGTTTCTAATCTACTCTACTTTCCCTTGCCCATTCTTTCTATATAGCCTAACCATATCAATCGCCCTGCTCGAATTATTTTGGCTGCCTGGGACAGTATTTTTCGTCTCTTTGTCGATTCTCTTTTTCCATCAATCTATTGAGTTTGTCTTTCCGTATATCGTTCTTAGTAGTTTTTCTTCATGTTTCAATGATTTACTTTTCTCTTTTCATCAAACTACTTGTATCAGAGATATATATCGCTGCTGATTTGTTGAAGTTCTGGGTATCCTCTCCTCTTTTTTTTTTCTTGTGTGTTTTGAGTTGTGAGGGTTTGTCTGCAAATTTTGTTGTTTTAATCCTTATGTTTGTTTGATCGTTATATATTTTGTTTTTTGTGATTTATGTTTGTGCAAAAAAATGTTTGTTTTTTCCTCTACTCGTCTTGTTATTTATTATTATTATTATTATTATTATATTATTGAACATTGTTATTATTTTTTTTCCTTTAAATAAACAGAGAATGAAAACCAGGTAACTTCTTGGTTAAGCGCATCTGCCACTAGAAATTTTCCTTATTTCAAACCATTCTAGGGAACTTACTTCTACTGAAGGTCATTACTATTACACTTCTTACCTTTTCCATACCTTTCGATATCTCGCTTCTACGTGCAGTTGCTTGCTATCTACCCTTCCATACACCTGCCTTAAAAAACAAGCGTAGACACTGACGTTCGCTTAATATTTTCCAGGGACGTTTTCTACAGTTTTATCAACTTTTTTTATTAATTTTGTTAGCACTCTGCAGTTGGTGTCTAATAGCATACCTAATGAACAATCACCAATGAGCAAATCAAAACTGTTGTTCATTTTTCAAGTATTTGCTCTTTTCCTCATGCTAGCTTTGTGACGAAGTATGCATATTTCTGCTAACTGTAGTGTATGTGTTGTAACTGTCATGTTTTCAGCATCTCAGAGCACACTTCATTGTCTGATGGGCTTTTATTCGTTTTTGATTCTTTTATTATTCTAGAATAATAAAAGGTAATATAAGCTTATATATAATCTTTTATGGATATTTCTATATCTTTCTTTGCTGCTACGCTACAAATCCGAATTCGGCTAGAATTGATATTTACAAATGTTAAAGTAACATATAGTCAGTAGTGTGCCTGAACATTTCTTGGCTATTTTGGCTAAAATGTTGCCTTGATAAAATGTAATAAATGAACGTCGATTTGTTATTCAATGAAATTGTTAACCATATAAATCGATATCAGTCTACACCGATAATTCCCAACTTAATAGCAATATATAATACATAAACAATTTTTCTTGACATACACATATTATATACATTCCTCGACAGGCATTATATACTTTTTGTGTTGTATTTGTTCGAGTATCATACAAGTTTTAGATATAAGTATGTATGTATATCTATGTTGTAAAATAAAATTCTCTTATCCGCCGCATACAAAATGATTTGGTGTCACTGGAAAATCATAAAAACTTCTTTAACAAGTAGTGTATGCATATCCGTGATAATGTCTCTTCTACAACCAAACCGGTAGTTGTTCTGAACGCTGTTTGTAATGAATTGTACATACGCAGTGACGTTTATGCGTCTGTGCGTGCGGTTATGGTGGTGTCAAAATATCTACATAAATAGATGAATGTTCCTAATTGTATTGCGTCAGAAGTCAATTGATGAATGACCTGGCTTCTACCAATTGGGTTATCTTATTCTTATGCTCTATTTGAATATCAGCTTTAAGGAATTAGGAGTAAAAATACAACAGACCTAATTAATAACGCCACAATTAGACGAATTCGCGAATTGATGAAAAAGTCTATTCTAATATAAAATGTCCGTAATGTACGTATGTACGATGTGCAGTACTTTCGCTTATGAATTGTTAATAGATTACGCTTCAATATCTAGAACAATTTCATTAAATTGCAATGATATATTCCAAAGACATTAATCATTTGATTATACATGATTGCTCCGATTTGACGTTTTATGGATGGAATTTTATAAATCTAGATTGTATAATTGTAGGTCAGTTAACAGATTTTTTTTTAATCTAAAACTTGTTTAAATTACAAAGCACTTTAACTACCAGTTAATTTAAAACCTTGCACATCTCTATCAAGTCAAAATAAAGTTTAATTTAATGTACCTTTTTTATTGTTACACTTAGTTATTTTATAATTTTTTTTAAATAATAGCTTTAAATTAATTTAATAAATGATTGATTTCAATATACAGGGTGAATAAAAAGAACGGAATAATGATCCTGGAACCGCTGTTAATAGTTTTAACAGAACATAATGTTCTTAATGGAAGATTTACTGTTTATGATTCGGCATATCAAAACGATCTTCATTTCTTCATACGTCATATTTTGTTAGATGTGCAGTCATCAATTTTTCTAAATAGCAGCCTACATTGTTTATATCAAAATGGGATAGCTTTGTGTATTCCCTTTACGGACCATATAAACATATAACATATTTAGAGAAATCCTAGAAAATTCTAGGAAAATTGTTAATGACACTATTGTCATTATTAATGTTTTTGCTATTATTGCCGCCACTTTGCAACAACAATCTATCTCTAATCGTTCTCTAATCCATACCGCATTTACATAATATCTCTATTGCGTAGATATTAACTTGTTATTAAAATGTGGTGTCATTATATATAAAAATATTAATCCAATACTTCTAATTTAAGATATTGCAAAAGATTGAACGCAAGATTTACTAATTAAGTAAGATATTTAATGAAATTCTTTTTTATCTTCTTTCTTATCTAATTTCATATAAAAGGATATGCATATTTTCTTAAAAAATAGTTATAATAATACATAAAAGATTTTCGAAGAGACTGCAACCTATTTAGAGCAGACAGATTTTTTTGTAAACTTAGAAGTACGTCGTTTTGCGATGATCAAAACCAGCATAGTTTAATTTACCTTCTTCTATTTTTTCCGCATCTGATTCTCTTTCGTCGTACCATTCCGAAAGTCGTCTAATGGACGCTCGAATATCGCGCCTAACGTAATGGCTGGACACTCTTCGCTGTGGAGCGTGTGTGGGAGTGACCAACAGAAATGCAAGCTTTTTAATAAATATAAATCTTGTTGTAAGATTATCTATTTAGTCTTTAAAAAGATTGTAATTGTTTATTGAATTAATATTTACCAATGTAGGGAAAATTGTCATAGGTCATTTTTGTATTTTTCTACTTTTGCTATAAACTACACACTTTTCATCGAAGTAGTCTATACTCTTCCTTTTATTACATTATAATATTCGATCATCATAGTGCATAGTGCATAAAAGCAAGAAGTATTTAATTTTTTCTGTTGCATATGAGAAACCTCCAACAGCCTTATGTATCGCTTTAAATAGGATCTAACATCGCTTTCATATCCAACCAAAAAAATTAAATACCTTTTGCTTTTATCCTCCATGCACTGTAATGATTGATTATTATGATGTAATAAACGGAAGGGTAGACTCGTTAGATTAAAAGAGTATAGTTCATAGCAAAGGCAGAAGAAGACAAAGGTGACCTACGCAATTTTCCTTAGATTGGTGAATATTAGTTCAAAAAACAGCTACAATCTTTTTAAAAACTATAAAGATAATTCTACTATAAGAAGATTTGTATTTATTGAAAAACTAGCATTTCAGTTGGTTGCTGTTAGACCGCTGCAACAAGTGTCCAGTTATTATGTTAGACGTCATATTGGGGCGTCCATTGGGCGAGTTTTGGAATGGCACAAAGACAATTAGATTCGGAATACAGAAGAAGGTAAATTCAAAAAGAGAAAACTATCTTTGTTTGATCATCGCAAAACGTCACGCCAATTGCAAAAAAATCTCTGTATCTTAGGTGCACAAAAAATCTGTCAAGATTGTTCTAAATTCATTCGAAAACCTTTTTAACACTATAACTATGTATATCCTTTTATATGAAATTAAACATCAAGTTTTGATTAAGCAGTTTTGTTGTATATCTTAGTTAATTAGTTAGTAAATCTTGCGTTCAACTTTTTTCGATATTTTAAATTAGCAGTATTTAATTACGAGTTCAATAAGATACCGACAGCATACATACCTGTTACTGCTTTTATGTTCAGTATGTAAGTTCTAAAACGGAGGTGCTGGAACCAGTGGCGGTTTAACAGCACCTTACGCCCATAAGCGAAACTAAAAATGGGTCCCTACCTTCTTATTGTGAGATTAATATAACTAAAGGCAATTATATTTCCTTAACACGGCCGAGACTACCGAGTCTAATAGAATAAATTTTAAACCTTAATAGGTAGGTTAGGTAGATAGGTAATGTTTGTTTATAATACTGATGCACATGTAGGTATCTACTTACCTATATATGTAAGCGAATAAATGTAGGTATGTATAAATGTATAATAATAATAAAATAACAAGATTAATGATATATTTACATAAAAACAAAAGAAATTCAAAATATAAATTACAATCAAAATAAACATAAAATTTAAAAATCCGTTTTTCTTGACTTACTGACCGCAAATTTTTCTACGAGTTGCGTTATATCCATATCCTATCGAATTTCTTAAATAATTTTTTATTATTTTCAATTTACTGAATGATCTCTCGGCTGTGTCAACAGTTACAGGTGTAGTTAGAAACAAAAGCAATACAGTAATAACCTCACTAAAATGCTTTCGAGAATACTATATTTTTGCATAAACAAATTTTGCTACATCTCGAACAGTCATGACATCATTCAGATCCTCCTGTTTCAATAACGTCACAACATTGACAAATTGAATAGCCAAGTTACTATTAAAGATATCTGAATACTTTTTTAAATTATATCACAATGCTGAACTATTTCAGAATCTTTCATTTTTTTAATATATATATTGGTACTAAAAATTTAAAATTGATTGTTAATGTGTCAAAGGTAACAAATTGAGTTGCTAGTCGTTCTATTACAATATCCAAAGTAAAATAAAAAACGATTATTTTAAATAAAACATTTTGACTTTGAAAGCGATGATCAGAAGCTAACTCATCAAAATGTTTTTTAACCTGCACAGATAAAGTTTACATAGGGCGATGGCGATCTGAAATTTTGCAAATTTGTTTTGGTACAGGATAATGTTTTTGCAGCTTCGCCAAGGTCCAAATTCTTTTTCTGTAAAATTTTTGGTGAGAAATTGATTTCACTTAAAATTTTGTACATTAGTGAAAAGTCTGAATTTTTTTCTAAAATTTTTGGCTTGATCAATCTCATCTTTTTTTACTTTTAAGTATTATTTCTGTGCGCGCTTTTAAGATGTCCATATAACGTAATTTTACAGCAGTAACAGATGATAGCCGTCCTGCCCAACGAGTTGGGTTAAGCTTTTTTAATACCGTGCTCGACTCACCTGTGTAACTGCTTAATAAATCCCAATGGTTGATACTATTAGCAAAGAGATAATAAATACTTTGTAAAATATCAAAAAAAATTCAATCAGTATACATCCACTCACAGCATCAAGTATAACTAAATTCAAATTATGGCAGGCGCAATGGACGTATTCAGCATTTGGTTGAATATTCTTAATTTTTTGTTAAACTCCATTATATGCTCCGTTCATTACGCTTGCACCATCATACCCTTGACCATAACATATCTTAATGTCAATTCTTTTTGTTTCAATATATCTATTACGGTATCTACCAATCCATCAGCGGAATGATCTTTCAGCTCATAAAACCCTAAAAAGACTTTTTCAATTTCAACCGCCCTTTCTTGCTCAGTTTGTCCACCCTGCTCTTTGGCGTATCTGATGACAAGACTGAGTTGGTCATTTTTGTAATATCCTGGATGGTGTCCAATATTATCGAAAAAAGCTGCATTATTAATATCCTTTATTAATAGTATTTTCCAGCGTCTCTGCTAAACTATGTATTACTTCGTTTTGAATTCCTTTTCCTAAATATCTTATGCTGCCTATAATTAAAACGAAACCATTATAAATAAAAAAAGAAAAATATCAAATCTTTTTCGCATTTCAACAACTTGTTTCATAATATCATATCTCACCAAAAGTTTCACATGCTCCAAAGAATGTCCATGGTAATCATCATTTTTTGAAATATCTTCTCGATGTTCTCTCAGTGCTAAAGATCCCCTCGTTAATGTCAGAGTAATATTGAACAAACGATCCAAAACCTGTTTCCAAAATAAAGTTCTATATCTTATAAGTTTCTCTGTTTCGGCATCAATGGTATGATTCTTTTTCCATAAGTCGTATACTTTGCATGCTTCTATATGATTTTTTGTAAAAAGCATGTTGCCGAATTTTCTTGCTTAAAGTTTTCCATTCACGGACATCTGTACACCATTGATTTTGTTACGGGAAAATAACCAACACGGCTCACAGTAAGCTACATCTAATATTTTAGAATAGTATATCCAAAGGCGAGGTGTTCCATATTTTTTTGGATATTAGAATAGGTTTCAGAAAATCGTCTTCCCTCCTGTTTTGAAGCTTTGGGAAATGGACCTTGGGTCTGCATGGTTGGGAATTTATTATAAGTCGTCTTAATTCATCGTTTATTTCTTTTTGGACAAAGTTACCCAAATCAGTGGATGTTACGGCGATATTAGTAGCAGCAGTAGTTATATTATTTTGCACAAACATATCATCATTCGAAACGTTCACACCAGTATTGTTTTTATTTTCTAACCATGATTCATTTTCTTCCATATGTGTGGAACTTGTGGATGGATATATTTTTGATTTCAGAAAGTTCTTCCGTTGCGACAGGTTTTTTCAAAACATCTGTCTAACTTGCGAAGCTTTTCCATTTTTTTTTTTCTCTTTCTTCAGTTTTCTTTTCAATGCCGCACTCTTAAATGTATTACCTTGATTCATTTTTAATGAACTGAACTGTTCTAACACTCACTACCCAAACGATTCAAACAAAGAAGTTACTGTAAAGTACATACATTTCATTATATACCTATTTGCTTGGGGAAGCACGTATGGACGCAGTTGGGACTTTCCCAATTATAGCGATATGGCAATAGCTGTGTCCGTGTATTGGCAATTCTTTGTACAAGCAGAGATGTTTTACTCGCCGTCTATCTATTCATATTTAAAGCTGAAAAAATAGATGGCAAAAAGTTGGTAAATTATAATATACATTCTATATGTAATGTAAATAATTTAATTAAAAACTCCATTGATTCAGTGATTCTTGATTCGTCCATTTTAAACAATTATTTATTAGTAAAAAGCTGGCTGAAGAATAATTTAGATTAATAATGCACTCAAATCTGGGAATATTATCCATTACTACAGTGATCGGGACTCGGAAGATGGACCCCTAAATCGGACTTGTAAGCATTGCTTACGTTTGCTTACGATACAACCGCCACTGGCTGGAACATATAATAGCACACATCTCCGGTGTACTAAATTTTGCAATCTTTTAATTTTGCATGAAAAACCTATAATCTATTGAACTAAGAGTTGAAATGTCCATAGATCAGTGGAACGATGCAAGAACGTAACTTAGTGTTGCCAAGAGAATTTTAATTGAGCGTAATTGTTGATATTAAATTACTTTTTCCCAGGAAACTAGAGGTACTCACAATGAGCAAATAACAATGACACTATAAGGATTATTGCAACTAACTAAATCAACACTATTACTGCCACCTGATGTCTACCTAAGTTAGCTAAACCATTGGTAAAGTACCAACCGCAACAAAAAGAAAAATACCTTGATTACCTTAAAAAATAGATCTCTTATTG